>OX596077.1:83767857-84367857 GCA_951394005.1 Protophormia terraenovae | reverse complement strand
AAAGCATCTAGTACCTTTTCTCGCAAAAAAGTGCAGAAGCCGAAAAATAAGTGCTAGAATTGCACTTTAAATGCCGTTATGGCAACGCTGTAACATATTTTTCTGTGTTTTTATTTTTTTTTATTTTGTTGTACTAAAAGAGTTAACTCCACAATTCGACGAACACTACCGAGTTAATTCCTCATTTCAGAGTAAAAAATTGGTTGTTGTAAACAAAAGTATGGTTCTGTTACTTCGTTTTAAGTAAATTTTCGGTTGCATCACATAATATCAAAAATACCATTCGGTGTCCATAACTGACTAAATATTAGGATTGTGAAATAATTTTTAATTCTTTGACAATTTGAAAATGTAAAATACAAATAAAATAAAATTAAAAAAAGATTCGGCTTTTATACCCTTCAACATCTTACCGACAAATAATAAAATTTTCGCCTTAACGTATGCTTTTATACTTTCATATTTGTAAACCTACATTTTTTTTCAAAACTACGAAACCAAAGAATACTAAGAAGGGAAAATAGTACTCTTTCCTACAACAACATTTCTCTCTCTCTCTCTTCACATACAAGTTCTGTGTGAATTCAACACACTTGTGAGAGAGAGAAACAGCACAAAATAAACAAATATTTTCCTTAAAATTTAAGGAAAATTACACACGCGATACATTTTTCAACAAACACACGATATTTTTATTATTTTTTCACACGCGTTTATAGTATTTTAACTCCCGTTAAACGAATATTTTCCACAAACTGAAAAAATATTTTTTTATTTTATTTTTGACATTCCTTTTCTGTATGTTGAAATTTAAATTGAACGAACAATGTTGCTACTTTTGGTATTAAAAATAAAACAGATTTTAAAATAATTTTAAATTATTTTCATATTCATCAACAAAAAGCAAAGAAATGTAATTATATTACTATTTGTGGATGTAACCCACATAAAAAGATAAAAATCTGCGAATATAATTGTGATGAATTATATTTAATAATTTGTTAATACTCTTTTGTGCAACTATGTATGATTATGATGTGTGGTGAAAGTGGTTTCAGCACTAATACATATAAATAAAATTTGACTAACACAATCTTAAAGTTAGGTTTTTTTGACAACAGAGTTAGGTTTTTTTGACAAGCCTTCCATTCTTAGTATTCTTTGTACGAAACTTTCAAAAAAAAAAAAAAAAAAAACTGAAAAAGCAATTCCATATTTATATATTTTTGTATGTATGTATGTATGTATGTATGTATGTATGTATGTATGTATGTATGTATGTATGTATGTATGTATGTATGTATGTATGTATGTATGTATGTATGTATGTATGTATGTATGTATGTATGTATGTATGTATGTATGTATGTATGTATGTATGTATGTATGTATGTATGTATGTATGTATGTATGTATGTATGTATGTATGTATGTATGTATGTATGTATGTATGTATGTATGTATGTATGTATGTATGTATGTATGTATGTATGTATGTATGTATGTATGTATGTATGTATGTATGTATGTATGTATGTATGTATGTATGTATGTATGTATGTATGTATGTATGTATGTATGCATGTATGTATGGTTATGGACCGATTTGTTCGATTCAAAAAACCGAAATTTCAGAAAAATATTTATCACCAATCTGTTCAACCCGTAGCTTATATAGAATTTTCAAAAAGTATAAAAATGCGTTTTGGCCGATATCTCGGATATTAATGGACCGATGTTTTTCAATTATTCAGCAAAAAAATAATAAATAAAAATTAAAAAAGATTTTAAACTTTTTGTGCAAAAATTAAGTCGCTAGGTCGTATAGGAGTCTAGAAATGCTAACAAAAATACGATTTTTGGGAGTATCTTCGGTTTATCTCAGTTATTTTTCAACCGATAAGGAAAATTCCCTACAATTTGATGTATAAAACATATATATCCGATAACTGGGGCTTTCAATAGACAGACGGACATCTTTATATCGAAATTACAAACGGAATGACAAAATTATATATACCCTTCACCTGTGGTGAAGTTTATAAAAATTAAACAAAATTATTGGTGCAAAAGAAATAAAGAAGTGTTTAAAAAAGATGGTCTTAAGAAGTGGTACGCTATCTGGATAAGAGTATCTTAACGAAGTCGGTAAGCATTTAGGTGTTGATAAGTAATACCATATGTATATGCGCACTTAAATGTTCATACCTTTGTATATATTTCTTTAATATGAAGATTTGGAATCCATTAAAATTTAAATGAGAACGAAGCTATTTTTTAAGCACGGTTTATATGTTTTATATGTATGTACATATTTTTTTTTAAATTCATTTATCTTTGTTTATTGAATCTTCACGATATTAAGTGAACTAACAATAAGTATTCGAATTTTAAATCTAAATCTTAGTTTATATTAAGTCCAACCACTGTCGGACGAAAAAATTGTGTTTATTCAAAGGGTTTAGCTTCTCGGAGGTCTGTTGTAATCCTTCTTCTCAAACGGTTGTAGCCATCGCTTCTTATAATGTTTCGTGCAAGTGGGTTAGGGTGTACTTCAAGCATCCCCATATACGATTCTGCTTATTTTATTAAGGTCCTTGTGAATGTTATCATTTTTCCATACCAGGGTGCTGCTGTTATCGTTTGTAGTATTTTATTTTGGAGTCTTTGAATTTTTTCAATATTTAAAGCAGAGGCCGTGCCCCATAGTTGGATACCATATAGGCTTTATAAATGAGTTATAGATCAACGGTTTGCAATCTAGAATTAAGTTTGAGTTTCTTCCAATTAAACAGTTAATTTCAACTTAATTTGGGTTAATTTTGTATCTATATGTGTTTTCCACGTAAGACGTCGATCTAGATGCATAGCAAGGTATTTTACTTCCGTTTGTTGGGGTATAATCTGATGCAAATATATTTTTTATATTTCAACCGGTTTATTCTTGTGTTAGATATCGCTGAGATACCAGTGGCGTATACAATTTCTCGGGGGTTCAATATAGTAACACAATTGGGTGAATGATCTGAAGATAATTCTAATGAAGATTTAACATGAATTAATTCCTTTGGTAAATACACGACCTTTAGGGGTTATAAGTCGTGATCCCCAGAATGTATGCTTAGAGTTATAATCGCCAGCTGTCAGGAAACGGGGTCCTAGTGATTTATGAAAATGTTCATATTGATTTTCTGAAATAGAAAATCTGGGGGATGAATATATCGATGAAATCAGTATGTTTCTATAACAATCATCAATACAGATTGTTGTAGCTTGAAGACAATCTTCACGAAGATCACAGATTAAGTGGTGTTTGATACGGGTTTTTATTAAAATGTCAGAGCCTACACATGCTCTATCTCTTGGATCTTTAGTGTCATAAAAAGCATATCATTTATCCTAAATAAGCTTCTGGACGTCAAATGGGTTTCGAGGACTAACATCTAAGAAAATATTCGAGATCTAAAAACTTATTTTTAGGCAGTTCATGGTTTGTTCAGCACAGCTTGCAATAACATAGATTGCATTTTAAGCATTTCTTGAATCATATTGATCATTGAATTTGTAAAATTAATTACCGATTGAACGAGAGAATCGATTGTAGCTTCTTTTTTAGCCTCTGGATTCACATTGTGATCAAATTTATTTTGGTGTTGATAGTCCTGCAGTAAAGCTTGGTTGTTCTTAACCCATTTCCGACTGCTGTTGCGTTTTCGCATCAGTAACTTTATTATCGCCTTATTAACTAATTACGCAATTAATGCTAATTTTTTTTACAGTTATTATCAGATTAATATGTTGTCTTATAGATAAGAGAAAAAAAATATACAGGTATGTGATGGAAAACGATTTCGAAAACGAATCGATTTTAAATCGAAAAAAAGTGTGATTTTCTGATATTGTCGTTTTTGTTATTGATAAAAATTATAAATTGCCTAAAAATAACTGTTATTTTTCACATGAAAATCATCAGAATTTTTCAAACCGATTCGTTTTGAAAACGATCGGTTTTCATCACATACCTGATAATTTTTTTATAAATAGGCTGCCCAAAATTAGGTGTTAAAGCCACACGGATCGCCTAAAATCATCAGGGAATCCACAATATGCAATTGCATGTTTTTTCCTGGACGTTGAATGAAGCCATCGACTAAATATTTATCCGTTTCAGAACAAATAAATCATTTTGGCATCGATTTGTTAGTGGATATTTTTGCATATTTTACTCTTAAAGGCATATTATTTCTAGAGCATATTTATAGCATATCTTGTTATCTTTAGGTCATATTTAAATCTTTTAGAGCATATTTTGATACTTTAAGGATAATTTTTTGTATACCTCATGAAATGTTTAAAAAAAAATTGTATTAACTAATGGATACTATTTTACCGTTGAGAAGCTTGTCCTGTAGAAACAAGTTTGAATATTATGATTGAAGTTTATGTTGTAAGAACAATATTTTTTATGAAAGCATAACGAGCCCTAACCACGAAAATGTCATAAGTACAGAAAACAAAACTTAACAAATTAATATTTACACATTGTTATATGTATGAAAAACGTCACTTACGATAAAATTACTTTCGCTATAAATCTGAAATGACACTTGATACGTCGATGAAATTTTGACAAATGATCTAAATGATCCTAATTTATAGATTTCCATCAACACACGAATTTCGAAAATGTTTGCGGTTACGATATTTTGGCGATCAATGATCGATATGATAATTTCTGCACTAATTTTATGAGATACAGTAAAAAATGGGGAATCTCAGTTTTGCCTTATTTTATAACGTTGAAATATTAATAAAATCCTTTGTTTTAATGAAAAACATAATTTTGTTAAAAAAAAAAAAAAAAAATATATATATATATATATATATATATATATATATATATATATATATATATATATATATATATATATATATATATATATATATATATATATATATATATATATATATATATAAAATCTTTGTTTTTTAAGTGCATATTTTCGCGTTTTTAGAGCATATTTTTCGTTTTCTACTGCATATTTAATGCACATAAAACCCATTTTTTAGAGCATACTGTGGTTTCTCTGGTTATTACAAAAACAAAGTTTGTGCAAAATTTCGTAAAGTTATCTCAACGGAATCGGGTAGTGGTCTGAAATGGGTTAAGGATGTTTGCGTACGAGGCTTTGTTGTCAGAGGACTGTTGTATCGGAGGGTAATTTACCTTATGGTATTTAATGGTTGAACGGGGGAAATTCACGACTCCTGACTTAGTGATTTTTTAACGATAGAGTATATAGTTTGCAGTATGGTTTCCTCCTCAATTACAACATTTTTTCAATTTAGAGTCATCTTTAGATTTATTACATTGCGATTAATTGTGTAACTCTCCACAAACAACACATACAGTGACAACAAGCCTTGGAATGACCATATTCTTGACAATTTATACATTGTACTGGGCCTGATCGTTTATGTGGTTCTTCTTCAGTGATTTTGCGATGTAATAAATATTTTATGTTATATAAGGAGTGCGATCGAAATAATCCTAACACACGTTTTGCCTCATAACTTTTTTCCGAAGCAATATTTAAATTTTATTTTTTTTGATCTAGTTATCTTTGAAAAATATGTCAGTTATTAATTTTAATGACAACCATGTTGATTTGTTGTGAGTTTGATCGAAATGAGTGACAAAAATGATGTAGGTGCTATAAAATATTGAAAAATTTCAAAAAATCCAAATAGGTCCTACAAATAATTGGCCAAAGAATTAAATGACTGTCACCAAACTGTTTCCAAGATTATTAAATAGTATAAGGACAATACGACCATTGATTGGAAACATGGTTCGGGAAGAAAAAAGGTCCTCATGATATTGGGAAAGCCAAGAAAACACATCTCGTAGAAAAGCAGCCCTGTAAGCTCAGTGCTCAGACTATTTGGTGCGAAAAGTTAAAGCTAATGCGGAGTTGAAAACATATAAAGTCTAAAAAGTTCTAGACAGGAATGCTGCAAGGAATTTAGAAGTCAAGAATAGGGCACGAAATTTAAAATAAATTTTAGTACAAAAATACTCATGTTGTATAATGGACGACAAAACTCATGTACTGGCAGAATATTCACAGCTTCTGTGTTAAAATTTTTGTGTTGCTGATTCTCGAGGATATGTTGAAGATAAGTTTAGGACCGAAAAGATGAAGAAAGTTCCTAAAGAATTTCTGGTTTGGCAAGATTTATGCAGTTGCGGCAAAAGAAGCAAGTTATTTGTTACAGTGGACTCTATAAATACCGAAAAATACATCAAAGAATGTTTGCAAAAAAATCTTCTTTCTTTCATAAGGATGCACAATGTGTCCACATATTTTTGGCCCGATTTGGCATCATTTCTTTACGTAAGAAAGTTATGGGGTAGTACCAAAACAACATAGTTTTTGTACCAAGAGAAGCCAATCCTCTAAATTGTCCGGAGCTAAGACCAGTAAAGAGACATTGCGCTTTTGTGAACAGTGAATCGAAAGGGACAAAAGAAATGTCCCAAAATATCGAAGATTTTAAAAGGAGATGGGCACACTGCTCCTAAAGAATTTACTGAAAGAACTATCAAATCTCTAATGGAAGGGTTACCAAAAAAGGTCTACGATTTCATAAGTAGTGGTTAGAAATATAAAAGTTACATTTTTCTGTGATCTGTTGTATAATATCAATTAAATAAAAAAACAATCAAAACTCTAAGATCAATCGTTTTCAAATTACTGAATTTTATATATGTTAAGATTTTTTCGATAGCACTCCTTATACGATGAGTTTCATTTTTTTTCAGTTTCATATCACCGGATTCTAGTTTCCCACGGAAAATCGGTTGAGAAATTTTCTCCCGATTTCGAATGATTATAACGTTTTTAATCTTGAAGCCTTTGTCCTCCAAGCTTTTCCTGATTTCAACAGGTACGACAGTAGAGTCAACACCCTTTATAACAATCTGGTTTGGATGGCCTAATTATATTAGCGGGTTTATTGCCCTCACATTCCAAAATAGTAAAACGATTTTCAGTGTTCGATCAGAGTTACTATTCTTAGATAATTTTGCTAAGGGTGCTATTTTCGAGGACTTCGGGCTTCTTCCTCGTTTTAAAACTGTAATGTATCGATCCATTTCAACTTGAATTTGGGATTTATGGTCACTATTTAGATGGTGCCCAATCTTGGGTATAGCACCAGTTGAAGGGTTATTTGTATATGTACTTACTGTGAATGATTTCTTTTCTGAAGTTGATTTGCCTAGCATAACTTCAGGCGCAAACAAAAGATTATTGATTTCTGCCAACTTTCTATCAACAGCTGATTTGCTTTCTTTTGTTGAACAATCATTAATTGTCAACAAAGCGGGGAAACAGGAGCGAGCACCATTGACTGGCTTGGCTGTTAAATACAAACTGTCATCAGTTCACAGTCACATATGCATTTTCGCCGTTAACACTGAAGCGTGAGTTAGTTGGTTGTTTATGTGACGTTTCCTCCCGCGAAGGAAACAGCTGATCGTTTATATTGCATGTATTATAATGGAAACAATTATAGAAACTTTACGTTGATGTGATGTCTGATTCTGTTGAAAACAGAATTTTCTTGTGTTGTTCCGTGACAGTTGTTAGCAGTGTTGCCAAACAATCACTTTTTTCTTGAAAATAAACAAATGCTTAACGAAATAGAAAGGAAAAACCACAAAATAAACAAATCCACTAAACACAAAAATGAAATAGATTAATATTTGGCATGTTTAATTCAATCAGAGTTATATTTTTATATTTTTTCTAGTAAATAATTTTTGTCGGCGGCTCGGTTCAGTCGGTTGATTTACCGGCTATCGCAGGTCTCTGTACCGAAATCGATCATTAAAGTTAAAAAATTATATTTCAATTAAAAGGCCGCAGTTATAGACAATTAAATACAATTTAATGTAAAAAAAATTCGTTAGGAACTGAAAATCACCAAAATTTTTTATCAAGTCCTGGACTTTTAATGCCAATAAGTTGATTCAAAATTCGGTAGGAATTTAAATTTCTTCTGAGAACATGAGAAGACAATTGGCGAAAATACAATTTATTCCAAATACCATTTTGGAAAGCCCCAGTCTTATAATGCAGACCGGGAAAGGCATCCAATAGTATCCTTATGTACCCAAAAGTATAAAAATTGCGTATTATCCTCTAATAAAAGGAGCATTTTTTTATAGAAGAACTTTAGCATCGGTCCAAAAAATACAGATTTGAAAACATTTAATACCCAATGTAAAATCAATCATAATGGTGTTTGTAATGGTCTTCCAAAGAAATAACGTTTCCTACAATTGTTTTCTTATGTTCCCAGAACAAATTTATGTTCCAAGTAGATTTTTAACCGAATTAAAACTTTCGGACTTGGTAAAATTTTTGTATGATTTTCCGTTTCCGAAAAACTTTTTTTGCACTTAATCTTTTTTAATTGATCTAAAGTTCTGCCATTTAATAGAAAATAAAATTATTTAACTATAATGACGATTTCGGTACATATCTTTTGTTGGAACCTTCCATTTTACTCATATTTTTAAAGTGCCAAATCTTTAGATCTTTTCCGATACGAATAGTTTTTGGAATTAAAGATCATCGATAATTCTCATCTTTTTTCAGTATTTTATTTTAAATATCGTTATCGGGATTTAGAAAAGGTAAAACTTCATAAAAATTTTAAAAATTTTAACAAATTACTGGTGACCCTATTTTCCACACTAAAAAAGGACTATTTTTGCTTGAGACGATGCACCGTTTTCTTGATAATGTTTATAACCGAATATATTCGCAATGATTTGGCATTAAAAGTTTTACAGCCGTATTCAAAAAAACTAAACACAGCATTATTAACCATTTATAAGCAAAATTCCTTAAAGTTGTATTCAAAAACGTTGATTTGCTTACTATACCTTTGGTAAAGCCTTGTATACTTTAAAAATTTTAATAATGGTTCGACCATACTTTAAGACCATATTTTAAGATTATTTCCGTTACATTTTTCAAGAAAAATAAAAATAATGATAAATTTTTTGATTCATTTTGACAAAAACGACGTATTTTAAAATGCCCGAATGTTAAAATCTGTAATAAAATAAAAAATGTTTCGGAATATCTATTTAAAACAGAGACCAGAAATTACGAACAAAAAACATAAAATTTTAAGTTTTCATTGAAAAAATAAAAAACACTTTCGTTCAAAATATAATATTTTTCTTAACTGTTCAAAAACAAAATAATAAAATTATTAAAACAAACATTTTAAGTAAAGTACAAAATAATTTTGTACTTTAAAAAAATGTTTTTTAAAAAAAGTTTTTTTTTTTATGTACGAAAAAACTTTTTCTTTGTATAATTTAAAAATATCAATTTAGAAATGAATTTATTTTAAACAACTGGAAATTTGATAGTTGCTTAGTAATCATATTGGACTTTGAATATAATAATAAATAAATGACTAAAGTCGCTGCGGATTATCGAAAAAAAGCAACGTTTTAAATGGTATACATTAGGGTGGCCGCGAAATGATCCAAATAAGTCTAAAATTTTGCTATGGCAAATAATACCGCAACCATCTATGGTGGTGTAGTGTATAAAAATAGAAAAATTCGTTTCGGTATAACTGCTATAGGATTATATTGTATTATTTTGGTCCCAATTTTTTAAGTATTTGTGTAAAAAATTCAAATTTTTAAATTTCTTGTGAAAAATTGCAAAATTTTGGACTTATTTGGACCAGGTCCTAAATTTTTGTTACGTCATTAAATGCGAGCCCCAAAGTCCTTTCTTGCGATACCATATTTTCATATTGTTCCTTTGGCAGAAATATGAACCAAACTTTTGAGAAGCGGTACCTTAGAATGAAATAAATTTTCATTTGAGATGAGAACATCGTTATCAGATAAAATACTCCATACAAACATTCATAGGAATTTATCTTAGTTTGTGATGAAAACATTTGATAAAGATAAGAAACATCATTTGAATAATACATTTTTCATTATTTGTCTTAAAAATTTACATTTATTATCGATATTTTATTTTCAATTCCATAAATGTTTGACTTTGAAATGAAAAACTATTGTTTTTTTTTTTTGTGTTTTGTTTTCTTTGGAAAAAATTTTTTTGAGAACTTTATTATTTTGTACTTGAAGAAAAACATTTTTTTTTTTTTAAATCTTTTTTTATATTTTTTGTTTAAGTATGTTATAAAATAATTTTTAACTTCAATGAAAATATTTTTTCCTTGATTTAAAAACGTATTAAGTGAATTCCGGGACAGAATAATAATTTCTTTAATTATTTTTAAACTATGTACATATTTTAAACTATTTGAATTAAAATCATAAACATAAACAAGAAGAAGTATATTTTGTGTGCTTTTGGATTAAAATATCATAATTTCGGCTGCTGGCATGTCAACCCAATGTTCGCCAAAATCGCATATGTTTAACATTTTCATTATTTGTTGTTTCCACGTAAATCTAAATAGTACATTAATATATACACGTCTTAGATTAAGGTGTAATTAATCTATCATATCAACTCCGGGTTAAAATTTATGCATTTTAACAGAAAAAACCATAAAAATAGTAAAATTTTATCAAAATTTCAACAAAAATGATGTAAACAAAACAAAATATGAAATAGTGATGCTGATTTTATCACAGAATATTCGTTATTCGGATACATATAATTACATTAACCAAAAATTAAATAAAATTATTCCTTTTATACATTAGTATATTTATACAAGCAAAGGAAAGGTTTGCCTACATAAACAAAAAACTGTTTATTAGTTAATTTAGATAGTAAATAGTTTTTTGAATACGATTTTCTTAATAAATACATTAAGAGACAAATTGTGTATTAGCTAGTATGTATATAAAACATAAATTAACAAATTTTTTTGAATATGGCTGTTATTGTTTTGCATAAAATTTTGTCGAAATCTCAAAAAAATTCAAATAAATATACTTGACCCTGTTTTTTTTGTCCGTAACTGTAAATGTCGTCAAAACAGGAAATATAAAACGAAATTTTTTCGTTGCATTTCCGAAATATGTTTTAAAAAATCATGTAGATGAGTTTCTTTTTCAGGAAATACGCTATCCAAATTAAGAAATAATATTCACCATTTTTTTTAAGGTTGGATTTTAAAAAGTTCATACAAATTATGAATTTCTGTGGATTCGCTTTGAAACATTTTATTTATATTAATTGTGATGCCAAAATATATTTTAATAAACTCAAATCAATTTTATTTATGTATATTATTTAAATTTTCAAAAATGGTTTTGGCAGTGCTAATTTAATCTACAATGAGTTTGACACTGGTGTAATATTTGTTTGGTTTAATTTCTGATAATTATATTAACGGTAATGAATGGCAGACTCATTTTATTATAAATAAATTTTGATTGGCTTTTCGCTAAAGTTGTGCCACTGATGTGATTCTGTCAGTCATTACAGCTGCTTCATCTGAAGCAAAGTCAACCATATCCTTTTCATAATTTACACTATTTTCTTTAAAACAATTGGTTATAAGATTATACAAACTTTCTGAATCGCTTTGTTCTTCGGTAAGTAAACAAATATTTTCTTTCGAAATCAAACAGGTTCGAACTACCAGACATAATGACTTTATGTTAGATAAATTTGTGGATTTGTCAACACATAAAGAAAAACTGTTATATCTAAAAATTAGTTTTTACCAATTATATTTTTAACAACTGCTGAAGCCTTCTTTCTCCCTAAGGAAATATTTTTTGCAGTATCAGAGTCTTTGAAAGAATTTTGACATACCTTTGTTAAGTGATCTGCAAATGGCAAATTATGATCTACTATAAATAGAGCTAATTTAATTTCAGAATTTTTATTGAAGCATCTTGCAGTGTTGTAAATTTTAGGAATTCTGTTTTATGGCATTGGCTGATTCAGTGTGTTTTTTATACCCAGCATCAAAAAGATGGGGCATATTGATTTTGTCATTCTGTGTGTAACATGTCGAAAGAACCATTTAAGACCCCATTTCTGGGTCGTGGTTAGATTCGGATTCTATCTAGCTATGTCCATGGTGTAAAAAATAGTAGGTAGTTTCATTTCAAATTATTTTTCAACATATTAACATTTGACGACAAAGGGGTTTTGAAATATTGGTGGAAAATTGTGCTACCATTAAAGTTTTGTTTGTTTTGAAATCAAATTTTAACAATTAAAAAAAAAAAAAAAAATTAAATTTAAACAATATAAAATTAAATTTCACAAATATTAAGTTCCACAATTACAACAAACATGGGCATTCAAGAATGGCAAATTTTCGCATGGATATTTTTCTCATAAACTCTTTAAGGAAATGTAAAATAATATCCGAGGGAGAAAACCAGACAGCTAACATTTAAGATGATTAATATCAAATCATTTATGTATTTATACGGTTTTTATAATGTGGAGTGATAATTCGGATAGATAAAAAGAAAATAGAAATTTTATTCATTTGTTTTATATTTTGTTCAAATGCTGGCCGTGAACAATTCAAACTCTTTTAAAACTGAACTTGAGGAATACGCAAGGAAAATTCAGGATTAATCTGCAAATTATAAAAAAAATGGATTTCCATTCCCTAAATTCTAGAGGTGACCAGGGAGAAAAGAAAAAGGAAAGCAGGATTTCTTTCCTAGCACTTCCACAAATCAAACTTAAACATATAGAAAATTTTTTTAAAATTACACGTTTATTAATATATAATGATTAATAAATAGTTTTCTGATTGAAAGCATGATATTTTCGTTTTCCCTATAACAAAGTCATGTCACTGCTACATATCCCAGGGACATTTCGTTTTGTTTGTACATACTACGTCTTATTTTCGAAAACTAAAACCATTGATTTCTTTATATACTTGGTAATAAATTACACATTTTTGCTTAAAAATTTCTGGGAATTTTTATTCTTTTTCTCAGCGTGGCAACGTCTTTTAAATTGTTTACAAAGAAAATAAAATTCAATAAACCCGTTTCTTGTCAAACAATTTGAAATGGAACTACCTTGTATTCTTTATATCATGGCTATGTCCGCCCTTCTGTATATCTGTTTGTTTGTTGAAGACAGGATAGGGCTCGAAAATATGTATTTGAAAAAGTAACTTTTGCGGATGACAATTTAAGTGCGGTAGAAGGGGAAGTATTCGTCATTGGGGCACATTTGCCATCGGCAAATATCTTTATAAAAAAGTATGTATTAATTTTTGCGAAAGTAATCGATTTTGTATTCTTTTATTGATTATCATTCTTTCATCATACTTTGACATTTTCAATTTACATATGACCAATTTACATATTACACACTTTTGAAAATATTTTCCTGTTAGTATTTTTTTCTGATAACTTTTTAATTTTTGTGATTAAAAAAAATATTGTTCAGTGTTGTTAAACCGGTGATTGTGCAAAAGAAATGATCCTTTTTGTTTTAATAAAGTTAGAAAAGATGTAGTAATGGAATTTTTTTATAATATCCAGAACTTGTTTAAGAAGACATGATTTTCTCCATGCATGTGGTTCCAAAACGCTTTTTTTTTTTTTTTTTGGAAATAATTCAGTAACTAAAGAACCGTTGGAGGTATCTCAATAAAATTTCACATGGTCAGAGCATGGTTTTCGAGTTGACTTGGAGAAGTACAGGCCCCTAGCGGATCGCGGAGGAAGTGGGTGGCCCTCTAAAGTTGCCCATCTCAGGTATGTCATTTTTTAAAAAATCGCCAAAAATTCATTTATGATATGACAGAAAGGAAATTTTATATATAGATAGTCCTTGTAAATCTCTACAAAAAATATGCTTACATGTGTAGGTTATCTCTTTTAGTTTAAGAGATATTCGGGTCGAAATGCATTTTTACCTCATTTTTAGCCTAGTCCTCCGGGTTTGCTTTACACGCATTTACAATAAGATTTCTTTTAAAAACATTAAAAAAATGATAAAGCCCAGAACAAAAAACAAATTTTATCACTTAATATATATTGCCACCTTTTTGAAAAAAAAAAAAAACAAAAAAATTAAAATTTTTTTAAAGTTCCAACTTTAGATTAATATAACTTTTTAACTGATTCATATATTTATATGAATCAATATTATTATTTAGAATTTTGTAGGGAATTTGGCAAATATTTTAGAAAAATGCTAGGGGCAATATTAAGCCCGCCAAGTTAAAAAACTAAAGAAAAACGAGGCTAAAAATGAGGTAAAAATTTATTTCGACCCGAATATCTTTTAAACTTTTTTTTTAACGTTTTCTTTATTTATATATTGAATCTACCTTTTTTTAAGGCCTCACAATATGTATTCAAATCCTAAAACTAAAAACTAAAGACTACTTTATCTCTAATGAGAGCATGCCCAAGTGAATCATTTGTCTTCGCTAATAATGGGGTGGAAAATCGGCTCTACGAAGCCTTGAATTTGGTGAGTCTGCAATTTTACAATGTATTTTTCACTGCTTTTTTTTTTAACTCGTCTTTTACAAATGGAAACTCTAAATCTCTATGGATATTCTCATTTCTTATATACTATGATATAATTCATGGTTCATGGAATTTTCGATAGGGCCCTCTGTATAATATCGATACTCGTTTTACTGGCTGTACCCCATAATTGGATACCATATGTCCAAATTGGTTTTAAAACGGTTTTATACAGGATGACTTTATTGTCAAGGCTTAGTTTTGATTGGCTATTTATTAACCAGTGAATGCTAGAAGCTTTTAACTTCATATGAAGTCTCTTGGTTTCTATATGACGACGCCACGTTAGTCGCCTATCTAAATGTATACCAAGGTATGTAACGTGGTCTGACTGGGGTATACTTATGTCATTAAGTTTAACAGGAGGACAATTTCCTCTTCTGAGGGTGAATGTAACGTGGTTACTTTTCAATTCATTTACTCGTATACGCCAGTTTTTCAACCATGTCTCCACACGTCGGAGGTAAATATCAGGTTGGCTAGATGCTAAGTGTGGGTTTTCGTAGGAACTGAGTATTGCCGTATCATCAGCAAACGTAGAAACAGTCAGTCCATCGCTCACTGGTAAATCAGAAGTGTAAATTAAGTACAAGGTAGGTCCAAGAACACTTCCCTGTGGTACACCTGCTTTTATTTCACATTATTCCGTTACAAATTCGTTATATTTTACTCTAAATAATCGGTCAGATAAATAAGACTCCAGCAATTTGTGGGTACTTCTTTAATTTAAAACATTTCTTTGTCTCTCCAGTTAGACGATTCACTTGTTCTATGGTTCCATGTTTTTCACGAAAGCCAAATTGGTGAACTGGGACGATATTTCTATCGTTCAAGAATGGTATAATTTTCTTTTGAAATATTTTCCCGAACAGCTTTGACAAACAGGATAGAAGGCTAATAGGTCTATAAGATGATGGTATAGTAGAATCTTTTCCTGGCTTTAGCATCATTTTGATCTGAGAAGTTTTCCACATTTTTGGAAAAACTGCTAGTTTTAAGATCGCATTAAAAATAATTGAAAGCACGATAATTGCCACATTCGGTAGGTTTTTAATCATGGATGGTGTTATCGAATCATATCCTGGTGATTTTCTAACATTTATATTTTCCTTGATAACTGTATTAATATCCTCTGGGCTAACAACAATTATATAATCATTATTTAGAGTAGTGTCAGGTGTCTCTCCCAATACAAAATTATTTGTTTGGGGATTTGGTTGAAAGACAGAGCTTAAATAGTGTGCAAATAAATTTGCCTTATCTTCTGAACTACTGGCCCAGGTACGGTCAGCCTTCCTTAAAGAATTGTGTGCCTCTACCGGTGGCTTAATATATTTCGTTGCCTTCCGTAGGGAAAAATTTTTATATTTATTATTTGTTAAACTTTCAATGTATTTTCTACTTTGGCGATCCTCTTCTAATTGAAGGGCTTTTCTTAGTTTCTTAATTGCTGTAGACAGCCTCAACTTTGCAGCTGGTGATCTGGTTTGTTGCCATTCTCTTCTACATTTTCTTTTTTCAAGAAGTTTTTGAATTTCATAATTAGAAATATGCTTATTATCGTTCTTAAAAGTATAACTTTTTGAATGGTCCATAGCTAAATTAATTAACGACGTAAAGTCTTGTACGCATTTGTTTATATCTTCCTCACACTGAAAATATGGATTTGTGTGGATATGACTACTGATGTATTTTCTATATTTTAAACAATTTGTCCTATAAAAAGTATTAGTAGGATATTTTGGTATGTTAGTCCTTCCATAATAAGTTACTATTATCGGAGAATGGTCAGAAGATAAATCATATGAAATTTCCGTAGATACTGAATTTCGGTTTATATTTTTAGATATGGCAAAATCTATGAGATCAGGAATTTTTCTAGGATCAGCCGGCCAATATGTTGGATATCTAGGGGACACAAAATCCATGACATTTTTGCGATCAACTAGTACCTTATAGAGCTGTCTACATCTGGGATTTATCAAACTAGAACCCCAGTAAATATGTTTGGCATTATAGTCGCCACATGCCAGGAAATGATCTCCTAGTGTCTTAAAGAATTCTTCAAATTTTTCCTTGGTCATAGAAAATCTTGGTGGGCAATACACCGAGCTTAGCGTTAAGTCACCAGCGAAACACTCAAGGTTAATAGAAGTTGCCTGCAGGTAATCTTTCGAGAATTCATATAGGGCATAATGTCGTATTCGATTTCTAATTAATGTACCAGTACCACCATGTTCTTTTCCATCCGGATGATTTGTATAGTAGAATGAATAACCTGTTATATAAAAATTGTATCTATTTGTGAGATGAGTCTCTGAGACTAACATCACATCAATATTTTGTTGCTTCATGAAGTATGATATTTCCTATTTATGTTGGTTTAAACCATTTGCATTCCAAAAACATACTCTCAAATAACTCATTTTTTCGTTAAGAGGATTTGAATCATTTGGTTCTGCGCTCTTGTATTATGTTCTCCATGGATGACATAAAGTTGGTCATATTTCGGTTTAGAGAGGTAACGGTTTGCGTAAGAGTTTGCATTAATGTATCTAACCTTCCCGAATTTCGGGGGAAATTAGGTTGCTGGAAACTCGTTCTTAAAACACTGGCATAGGAGATATTTCCAGGATTGGCTGTACTCGATTGATCAGTTTTTAAACTTGGCTTAACTGAAGCCATGCCCTAATTACTAATACTTACTCCAGAATTTATTAGGTTAGTAATGGTATTTACAGGTGCGTATTCAACAATTCCATTTCTTTTTAGCTTTTGACTCTCTCTTAACCTTTTCAACAATACCTTATGTACTGGGCATCCGCGGTAATTGGCGGAATGTACGCCACCGCAGTTACCACATTTTCTCTTGAGACCTTTTTTTCGCAACATCACATTGAGATGATGAATGAAGATCTCCGCATGCTAACATACTGCACGTAGGGTACAATAATTATTAGTATGACCGAACTCTTGGCAATTGCCACATTGGACAGGTCCTTTTCTCTTAAGAGGTTCCTCTATAGTGACTGCGATACTAAAGATATCGCAAAGAGTATAAGGATGCGCTTCATTTTTCTTTAACTTATCATCGCTCGGCTCCAACTCAACTCTAAACATTGGTTGGGGAATCTTATTTTTATTAAAAATATTGACCACAACTTTTATTTGATAGCCCAACTCTTCTAGAGCCTCCTTGATTTCAGTTGGTCACACTGGACTCGTATTCCTTTAATAACAACAGTCAAACCTTTATTACTTTTCAGTTGATATGTATACAAATTTTTGTTACTATTATTTAGGTAATGAGAGCTTTTTCTATAACAATCCTCAGTGTATACTACAATTTTTGTTTCTTGCACGCCACCTTTTCTTATTGGAACAATATGAAAATTGCTTTTACCAATAAGCTCAATAAATGTTTTAACCAAATTATTGGAACTAGGTTCGCGAAGATATATTGGTGGGGGTTTAAGTGATTTTTTAATAGAATTATCATTTGAATGATTTTTTTCTATATCATCACTCAATAGGGCAAAACGGTTCTTCATCAAGGGTTAAAATTCTTTTGTTAATACTTACATATCTAAGCATATCTGTTGGAATTGGAGATTTTTTACTTATCTTATTTTTCGGGATTGCACCTTTTTGTGTACGATCATTTCTATCCAGTAGGGTTAATTACATTCAAACTCTCACTAGTTGTTGTTGCTAGTGGTTTACAAGCTTGTGTTTTAACAGGCAATGATTGAGTTGTTTTTATATCCATGAGTGTTGTTATTGTATTTTGTTTTTTCATATTTTCTTTTATGTTTTGTTCTAAACAGTTTTTGGATGTTGGTATTGTTTGTGTATTTTCTTCATGTAATTGAATTACGGGGAACAAGAGCGAGCTCTCTCAAGTGGTTTGGCGGTTAAATAATTTTTGTTATATTGTGGATCACAAATATTTTTATTTTTCACACTCTCCCCGTTGAGAAATATATAAGCATTTCTGCCGTTTAAACTGAGTCGACTCTCATCATCAGAACTCATAGACTCTTTTAAATTATATTTCACTGAAGTATAACACTTTATCACAACTTTTCTTTTGTTTGTTTATTTTATGCAAATTTGTTTTTGTTTTATTTAATTTGTTTATGTGTTGTATGTTTATATTTAATAAAATAAACACTGGTAATTTAATAAATTATAAAGCGTTCAATCGCGTATTATTATATAATTAAATTTCGATGAATCTCGACGAATAATTAAAAAATAGTGGAGCGAGTTGAAAACACGTCTGTTTAACATGAGAAACATAAATGATCTTAAACTAAAAGAAATAACCTACACATGTAAGCATATTTTTTGTAGAGATTTACAAGGACTGTCTATATATAAAATTTATTTTCTGTCATATCATAAATGAATTTTTGGCTATTTAAAAAAATGACATATTCGAGATGGGCAATTTTGGAGTGCCACCCACTTTCCCCCTGACCCGCTAGGGCCCTGTACTCCTCCAAGTCAACTCGAAAACACCTCTGCCCATGTGAATTTTATTGAGATATCTCCAACGATTCTTTAGTTATTGAATTATTTCCAAAAAAAAAAAAAAAAAACAAAAGTTTTTTGCAGAGAAAATGGAAATATATATTTACTTTTCCACCACATACCTCGCACAAATTTTAACCTTTGTATGGCTATTCAAATTTATGATATACCAGCATTGTCTAGCATTCCCTTTCGAAAAGAATTTAAAAAACCTGAACAAGTACGACCACTCCCAAAGATTCTGAATACGAAGCCAAATAACATAAAAGGTCTAATCTTTTTGATATCCACCCCAATCAAAAAAGAAAACAGAAGCAATTGAATTTAAAGAAAGAGAAACCGTGTGCAAAAAAAAAGTCCAAAAAATATGTTGCTACATCTTCTTCATCTGGTTTATCAGATATTAGTTTCGCTGATTCCGATAAATCTATCGGTCCAGTTGCTATAGTTGACAGCCTGACGTTTCCGACATTTGCAGCACTCTTAATAATAATATTGTTGCGCAATTTTCGAATCCAACACATCCTACAGGAACATCCAGATCAGCTACAAACATATTTATTTAATATTGATATGTCACAATATAATTGTTGAAGTTCGATCAACTGTCGTCGAAGACAGTCTTATCGACATGGAAGACGATTTGATTGAGTTCGACGACGGTCTTATCGACTTTGACACTTCCGGACACTTCCTAAAGTGTTCGGAAAAGGAGGCGCCATGATAAAAGGGAGATTTACGAAGTGCTTCGGCAACCCCCAGTGCCACAACAAACAAAACCCCTGAATTTATTTTAATTAAAAAAAAATAATAATAATAAATATTTAAATTAATAAACGCACTCTCTGTGCTTGAAAATTAATTAAAGTGTTTAGTGATTCAATCAGTAAAGCTCAAGTAAGTACCAAATTAAATCTCCTATTTAATTTGTGTTTATGGTTTGTTAGATACATATATACAGTTAGGGACAAAACTATTTGTACACCTCATATATTTCGTATACCTTCACGCACATTTTCAACAGATCCGCTGTTTTTATACTTGCTTACAATGTATTGTACTGTGGAATGTTGCAAATTTACTAAATTACTTATATTCCGGAGAGATTTTCCTTTTTTATGTTCATCAATAATTAAATTTTTAATATCCAAACTCAACTCTTTTCGCTTTCCCATTTTTGATGTGCTTATTATTCAAAACGTTAAAACCAACTTCTTATTTTGTAAAATAAAACTCGATTAACGAAGAAAATATATCGGTATTTAAAAAAATCATCATACAAGAGTCCAACGTACAAATAATTGTACAAAGTACTGATGTACAAATACTTTTCTCCCAAAGATTTTTACTTAAATTGTACTTTTTTTTAACAATGTGTTATATATTAATTTATTTTTTATCAAATAATTCAATAAAAATGGACCTGAATCAAAACTACATATAATAATTTTTTATTCTTTATAAATTATTGAAGATATACGAAATGCATGGGTGTATAAATAGTTTTGTCCCTAACTGTATAATACATTTGTTACACACTTGTAACAAATTAATTCACCAATTTCCACATTTAATGCTGGAAATTGTTTATGGTCCTTCGCAAAAGTGAACCAGTGATTTATTTACATAAAAAATTTTACACATAAAGTTAATAATAAAATTGTTTAATAATAAAGAGTATATTAAAAAAGAAGTTAACTTGGTGGTGGTTTTTTATATATACTAATCTCTTTTAAATAATCTCTTAAAAATATAAATACTCTTTTTTTATACGCTATAACGTAGCTATAGCAAAAGAAGGAAAAAACAAAGGAAAATACAAAAATACATACTAACATTGATAGCTATTGATATTGTTTTTGTATTGTTACTGTTCACTTGTGTGCGCTACACATTGTAAGTCGGTTCGATCAGTTCGGTATTGAACTTGGTACAAATAAGGAACATTTTTTTTGGGATATAATTATATTATTTGAGCCTTAATTGGGATAAAGGACAGTCACCCTACCCATGTTAGTACAGCATATATATTTAATACTCCATTTTAATATCTTATTAAAAATATAATTTTAAAGATTTTTTCAAATTTTAAAAATTATTTTGATAATTTGTTTGGCACTTTTGAATTAATTATTAGTACATATAGGAACTTTGTTACCATTGAATTGGATTTTACGAAATTTTGAACGGAAGAGTTTATTTTTTTTGGGATTTCTTTCCTTTTCCAAAGTTGGTTGAGATATATTAATAATAAGCAATATCGAATTAATTTTTTGTTATTATTTTGCTATTTGGAGATAATTTATAATTGATTATATAATAATGGGCTCTACATTATGCGCACGATTCGCTCTAGAATCTGACAATATTATAGGATATTGTTCTAAATTTGATATGACTCCTTTGGAAGATTTAACCGAGTCACTTCTTGGGACGAAGTTGCAATCGCTGGAGGAAGATTGGCACTCCTTTAGAAAAACTTTTGAAGATTTGAGCCTTGCAAATGAGAATCTAGTCCCGCAAAGTGATAAAAATTCCGCAAAAATTAGGTTTGAGTCAACTAGGGAAGAATATCAACGAACAAAAGCCAATATAATGGATCAGTTGAAGATACACAGAGCTTCAAGTAATACAGGTCCAAGGCTAGATGTTCCCACTAATTCGACATTGTTCAATATGTCAAATATGTACCCAATAAATACAACATTTAATGATTCTGAGTTATGCATTAAAGTTCCTCCTTGCGATACTCATCAATTTCACGGAGGATATGAGGAATGGCCATCATTCCGTAAAATGCTTACAGCCATTTATGGCAATCATCCTCGATTAACACAGGCACAAAAATTATATCATTTAAGAAACAAAACAAAAGGCGAAACAGGTAGTATTGTCGCAAAGTATCCACTTTCAGATCAGAATTATTTGTTAGCTTGGGATGCATTGAAGGCAAGGTACGAAAATAAAAGAGTGTTAGTAGATAACCAATTGAAAATATTGTTCAATATTCCGTCTGCGAAGAATGAAAGTTGTGAGTCGATAAATAGAATTCAGACTACAATTAGCGATTGTTTGTCGATACTGAAAGCTCATAATATAAAAACTGATCAATGGGATCCCATATTAGTTTATTTGTGCTCAACAAAACTGCCTGATGAAACTTTGTCTCTTTGGGAGCAATCTTTAAGTTCTCCAACTAATTTACCTTCCTGGGCAGAAATGGAAGAATTTTTAATTAATAGGCATCAGGTTATAGAGAGAATATCTAGTATTCGGGGTTACTGGCCTTCATACAATCGGAATCAAAATAAGTCTCAAAATTATACTGGTGGTCCACAATCACAAACCAGGTATAAATATAGTAACAATAATGGTACTTCTCAAACCCCTAGCGAGTACATGTATTGCAAATTGTGTAATAAGACACATAGCATTAGAAATTGCCCTAAATTTCAGAACTTTTCTGTGAAGCAGAGAATTGAATATGTGGATAAAAATAATATATGCAGTAATTGCTTGTCTTTATCTCATACGAATACTAATTGTCAGAGTATCCATACATGCGTCCAATGTAATAGCAGACACCATAGCTTGCTGCATTTGGACAACAATATGAAGAATCAAAGAAAGTCAACAAATCGTAATAATGTGTCAAATACATTTCATGTAGAAACTTTACAGTCTTCAAATGAATCTATACTTTCAGAAAAAACATGTTGTTCAAATTCATTGATGAATAAAGTTAATACAGAGACAAATTTATCTATCAATGATGATGAAGTGTTATTACCTACAGCTCTTGTAGAAATTTCTCATTCAGGAGAAACATTTACGGTTCGAGCACTTATAGATTCGGGATCAAAACGATCGTTTTTGACAGAGAAAATTTCTAGAAGACTTGACTTAATTACTGAAAATGCTAATTTTGAAATTTGTGGACTAGGTGGTACAGTGGTAGCAAATTCAAATAAAGTTACTACGATAACTTTATGCAAAAGCAATCACGATTTTTCACTCAGTACACAAGTAATTATCGTTCCAAATTCAACAAGATTAATACCAAGCTTTACAATGAAAAATGCCGACTTAAGCGAAATAAAAGACCTTAATCTTGCGGATCCTAATTTCTTAGTAGCATCCCAGGTTGATATGCTTCTTGGAAGCGATATAATTCCATACGGAAAAACATATTAGGCAATCTCATTGCTCAGAATTCCATTTATGGATGGTATATTTATGGTCCATTAAGATTACATAGCGTTTATCTAACGGCTATTGCACAAAATAAAGAAAATGAAGCAATAAGTTCAATGCTAAAACTTTTTTGGGAATCCGAAGAAGTTCCAAATCAAAAGTTCTTTCTGAAGCAGAGCTCTACTGTGAAGAACTTTATAAAAAAACAACATATCGAAGAAATGACGGCAGATATGTTGTTAAACTTCCATTTAAACAGGAGTTCCCAAAATCCTTGTTTTTGCAATCATCCAGAATTGCAGCATATAGTCAATATATACATTTGGAATCAAAACCCGGAAAGGAAAAAGATCTTCTCAAGATTTATAATGATGTTTTAGAAGAGTATATTGCACTGGGCCACATGCGAAAATCTAGTTCTTCGGAAATTTGTCATGATGAGAAATATTTTTCATATTATTTACCGCACCATGCTGTATTTAGGCCTGAAAGTACTTCAACTAAAGTCAGAGTTGTTTTCAATGGGTCTCGTAAAACGAAAAGCTCTTATTCGTTAAACGATATTTTACATGTGGGCCCTACTTTGCAATCTGACCTTATGTCAATAATTTTGAATTGGCGTACTTACAGGTACGTTTTTAATGGGGATATAGAAAAAATGTATCGCCAAATTTTAGTAAAAGAGTCAGATTATTCGTTCAAAAGAATTTTATATCGAAGAAAACCTTCTGGTCCTATAGAAGATTATGAATTAATGACAGTTACTTTTGGAGTGAACTGTGCACCATATTTAGCTATACGAACTTTATTGCAATTAGCAAAAGATGTTGAAGGACTAGCTCCATTGTCCTCACACATATTAAGACATGAAACTTATGTCGATGATATTCTATCTGGTGGATAGAATATCAGCTCTAGAAGCTCAAAAACAGTTAATTGAAACTTTAAAATCAGCTGGGTTTCCTTTGAGAAAAATTACGGCAAATAACAAGACATTATTAGAAAACATTTTACCAGATAACACTTTAAGAGCAGATTTCTTAAAGTTATATGACTCGAGCTCTACGAGTACGTTAGGCATTCAGTGGAATGCACTTAGTGATTCCTTCACTTATAAAGCCGAAATTCCGGATTTTGCCAACAAAACTACAAAGAGGAAAATTTTGTCCACTGTAGCTAAATTGTTTGACCCCGCAGGGTGGCTTACGCCCATAATAATTCAAGCGAAAATCTTATTACAGGAATTATGGCAAGATGGGGTTGATTGGGATGAAGATGTAAAACCTCAAGCACTTTTCAGGTGGAACATTTTCATAGAAAATTTAATACATATAAAGTCCATTCAAATCCCCAGGTGGATCCATTTCCATCCGGACAATAACATTCATGGTTTCTGCGATGCATCTGAACAAGCGTATTGTGCTACAATATACATACGATCTGAAAATTCCACAGGGAGATTCTCAAATCTCTTAGTAGCTAAAAGTAGAGTTGCTCCCCTGCAACGACTTAGTTTACCTAGACTAGAATTATGTGGAGCATTACTGCTCTCTGAACTAGTCAAAAGAACTTTAGTGAACCCTTCTTTCAGAGACTCCGAACTTTTCTTATGGTCAGATTCTACTATAGTCATCGCATGGCTCCAGAGGCATCCATCCGTTTGGAAAACATATGTTGCGAATCGGACCTCTAGGATTATTCAAAATGTTGGTCATGTATTGACTAATGATAATCCCGCGGATTTGGGAACGCGTGGTAGTAAACCTCAAGATCTTAAGGATAATCCTTTGTGGTCCTCTCCTCTCAAGACAATTGGCCGGAATCTAATCCACCTGACATAGCTCTTATGGAACAAAGGAAAGTAGAAGCACACTGTTCAGATACAGACGACTTCGGCTTAATACAAAGATTTTCGTTATACCCTCGAGCACTTTCGGTCATTTCTTACATGTATCGATTTATTGGTGCTACCTGTCAACGATTAAAGGGAAATAAATATACAAATTTGACGCTCTCTCACGAAGAGCTTAAACGCGCAAAAAATGTTTTTATTCGATTGACACAGAAGTCATATTATTCAAAAGAATTAGCGGATCTCTCTGATTTCAAACAAGTATCAAAAAAAGTTCTCTACTTACTCTCAATCCATTTATTGACTCAGAAGGTCTTATAAGAGTTAACGGTCGGTTAGCCAACTCATCTCTTACCTACGATGAGCGACTTCCAATAATAATTCCTAATTCATCTCAATTTTGTAAAATTTTTCTAGAGTTTGTACACAAAACCCTCATTCATGCAGAAATATTACTTATGATGAGTGTAGTAAGAAGCCAGTTCTATATACCTGGCCTAAAAAGTGTGTCCACCACTGCTTGACTTGCATTAGATACAAGCAGCACGTAAAATCACAAATCATGGCAGCTCTCCCATTAGAGAGGTCTACACTTTCTCTTCCGTTTTCTCATACGGGTGTCGACTTTGCTGGCCCGTTTCAGATTAAATCTGGTAATTTGCGAAATTCTCCATATATAAAAGGTTATACTTGCGTGTTCGTATGTTTTTTAACGCGAGTCATTCACCTTGAAGCTTGTTCTAGCTTAACATCGGAAGTCTTTCTTGCTACGTTTTCTCGATTCATATCTCGAAGAGGACTGCCTAAGTGTGTTATGTCTGATAATGGCACTAATTTCTTAGGTGCTAGCAAGTCCTTGCTTAAGGAATATTCCGTATTCCTCAAACAGGCTTCGGACAAATATGCAATACATGGGCTTGAATGGAAGTTCATCCCACCCAGCGCTCCGCACATGGGAGGTCTGTGGGAGGCTGGCGTAAAAAGTTCAAACTTCATTTCAGGAAAATTGCAGGTGCTCAAAGGTTTAACTTTGAAGAGTTCTCTACTCTTTTAGCCAGAATTGAAAGCGTCTTAAATTCACGACCTATTTCCCCGATGTCAGAGGATCCAGATGATCTGCAAGCCCTTACCTCGGGACATTTCCTTCGAGGGGGCCATTAGTATTCGCACCAGAGTTACCATCAGAAAACTTATCTTTAATTAATCGATGGGAACGTCTAAAGGCTCTCCATCATAAATTTAGTCAACGATGGAAAACTGAATACCTTCACGAACTTCATAAAAGGTATAAATGGAAGAATCCACGACGTGATTTACAGATAGGTGCTTCCGTCATCGTAAAGGACGAGCTTTTACCTCCAAACGGATGGAGATTAGGACGAATAGAAAATGTATATATTGGTTCAGATAGACATGTTCGAGTAGCTGATATTAGAACGTCTACTGGTGTTAAACTCGTCCGATAGTAAAACTGTACATGCTTCCGTCATGTGAAAAGTCTGTAGATTAGCAAATCTTTGTGCGTTCATGTCGTGTTTCCCACTATTCTTTACTTTCGTAATCTGCCGTTTCCTCTCTTTCTTTCTCTTATATTTTTAGACCATGGATCCTTCCCAAAATCCCGAAATGTGCGGTATGCTTCAGCTTCCATCCTCTTCGCTTCTGCATGATGTTCCGCAAACTAACGCTCCAACAGCGTCAGTACGTAGTGAGGACACATAAGTACTGCTCAAACTTTTTTTCTCGCACCCATCTAGTTGGAGGATGCATTTCCATGATGGCCTGCCACATTTGCGGGGATCTTCACCATAAACTGCTGCATCCCAGAAGTAATCCCCAAGGAGATCGTAGAGCTCAGCAGACATCAGAATCGGGTACACAGCCTAGCTTACGGAGCAGACCTCGAGGCCAACGCCCACGCGTCCAACGAGTCCAGCAACCCGTTCAGCAACCAGCGCAACAGCGACTCCTTCAGCTCCGTCAGCGGCTTCAACAACAACAACAGCAACTACAAAAACAACAAAGGCAGCTGCAACAACAACGGCAACAACAACTGCGCCAAACTTCTGGACTCCTCCCTCAAGCGTTACCACCTGACCCGCTAGGGCCATGTACTCCTCCAAGTCAACTCGAAAACACCTCTGCCCATGTGAAATTTTATTGAGATATCTCCAACGATTCTTTAGTTATTGAATTATTTCCAAAAAAAAAAAAAAAAAACGTTTTGGAACCACTGTGCAAAGGTATTGTATTTCCTTTGAATTTATTTATGATACATTTATATAAGCTTCTCAAATTATGTATTTCACAGATCATTTCCACAAAAGGAAAACGTACTATTGCTCAAGTGGCTTCTGCTGAATGAGGTTCTCTTGTAACAATGGTGGGAATAATAAATGCCGCAGGAGGTGCTATTGGCTGCTTGGTAATAACGGACAAGAGTGCATGGATGACTACTCAAGATTCTTAGATGTTTTAAACCATGTTTAAGTGGTCAAAGGAAAGCCCAATATTATTATTTTTAGACAAAAACGTTTCCCATTGCAGCTTAGAATCCACAATTTTTTGCAGAGAAAATGGAAATATATATTTACTTTTCCACCACATACCTCGCACAAATTTTAACCTTTGTATGTCTATTCAAATTTATGATATACCAGCATTGTCTAGCATTCCCTTTCGAAAAGAATTTAAAAAACCTGAACAAGTACGACCACTCCCAAAGATTCTGAATACGAAGCCAAATAACATAAAAGGTCTAATATTTTGATATCCACCCCAATCAAAAAAGAAAACAGAAGCAATTGAATTTAAAGAAAGAGAAACCGTGTGCAAAAAAAAGTCCAAAAAGTATGTTGCTACATCTTCTTCATCTGGTTTATCAGATATTAGTTTCGCTGATTCCGATAAATCTATCGGTTCAGTTGCTATAGTTGACAGCCTGACGTTTCCGACATTTGCAGCACTCTTAATAATAATATTGTTTTGCAATTTTCGAATCCAACACATCCTACAGGAACATCCAGATCAGCTACAAACATATTTATTTAATATTGATATGTCACAATATAATATAATGTAACTCGAGTTTTCATAAAACAAAAATCTTTTGTCGATTCATTCAATCTTTATTTATCTTAGGTTATAAGGGTCGCCCGCTATTGCGAATACACCCGGTGGCCCTTAGGCCCATTGTGATACCCTATATGGGAAGAATGCTCCTCTTCCCTCCTATAAATAAAACTAATGGTCCACCTTGAAACCAACCCGTACTCCTACAAATCTAATTAGTTTTGACAGTGGCATCCAGATCATGGAAGAGCTGTCTACCGAGGTGTCTCAGTCTACGCCTTTTCAGTGCTGGATATTCGTATAACAAGTGTTATACCAATTATTCTTCTTCCTCATGAAAGCAACTTCTACAAAAGCTATTTCCTGGGTTATCCATATGTTCCGACATACGGATAATGCACGTGATAATACCTACATCGATTAACTGTCAAGAGATAGTAATGTTCTAGTTCCGCTCCTTGACCGGAGTGGCCAAACGGTCCTTGACAGTCTCCAAGTGGTGATTGAGAACCACCCGAGTTCCACTTTATTCACTGCCCATTTTTCAAGAGTATTGGATACAGCAACAAAGGGGGTGAGAATGTCTTCTCAAGCGATTGTCCCTTCCAAAGACGATGCATTTCCAGCGCATTAATCTCGTTTCCTGTATGCCGCTGAATCCATATCAGCTCCACCCCAGTTGTCTTAGCTGTGTTAAGGAGCATATAAAGTCGTCAGCACATCTCGATCTTATAATGGAAGATTTCAGAGCTTTGATTGCGGCAATGCTTTCTACATATATATCAATGTTCAAAGCGCAGAATTGAAACTCCTGAATTCGCTTTGCTGCCATGTTGACAGCATATACACTATCGGACAAAATAAAGTGCGTTTTTTTACTCTTGCTATTTAGTTCATAATTATTGTCTCCTAGGTGCATAATAGTCTACATTTTTGGTGTCCAGGTATTTGTCGTATTATATTATTTAAATTAATATGCAAAAGAAGTTTTTGAAATATGTGTATTTTAATATGGTGCAAAAGTGTTGTGTTGGTCATGCATTTTGTGCGACATAAAAAAGTGACACTTTACATTATTTCCTAAAATTTTTTAAATTGTTTTGATACAAAATGGAAGGCATATTCTTAAGAAGTGCTAAATTTTATTATTCTATTCATAAAATCTATTAAAATAATTATTGCATTTGAAAAATAAGGATAATGCCGTTTTCGCATGGAAGATGTTGAAAATGTGAAACATTTGTTCACACTTTCAACATCTAACATCATTCATCAATGAAAAAGTCACATGGTGGAGGAAAAATTCTTGAAGAAAAAAAAAATAAATAAATTTTATAAGATCATGAAAAATAATCAATAATTTTATTAAATATTGCAATTAAACAACAAAAACAATTATTATTACGTGAATTTATATGATATTTTTTTAATATTAACATTTTAATTAAAGTTTTAATACATATTTGCTGTTGTTGTGTTCCTATTTTTTGTTGTTTTGTTGGCATTTTTTCAATTCCATGTCATTTTTCTAGTGATTACACTAAAATAATCGATAGATGTTAAGTGGAACAAAATGAGATAGGAACATCTTTTAAAGATGTTGAGTTTTGAGCCCTATACAATTCATATAGGAAGATGTTAACATCTTGTAAAATAGATGGTAGATGTTGGATATGAGCAAGTGTGAATACTACATAAATTCGACCATATCCAACCAATCCAGTAAGATTTCTTGATTCCTGATAGAGAAAATTAATTAAGATTAACGTAATTGTCTTTAAAGTACAATATTTTAGAATCTGAGGTTAAAAAACCATTTCATTATACAAAATTACAATTTAGAATGAAAATAATAAGAAATTGAGGGCCAGAAACCTTAATACTGCGAAGTAAAGTCGTAGCTATATCGCAATTATCGCCAAAAAAATCTCATATTTCTAAGCGGAGAGATAAAGGAGGAAGACGTTTTAATTATTACAAGCTTAACTGTCCAGACAAGGTTCAAACAAATGGGTTTCATATGTACCAAATTTAAGAAAACATTTTTTATACGATCTCCTAATACAAAAATTTAAAACTTTAGATTTTTCCATGGCAGTTTCCAAAATTTTCTCAGTTTTTTTTTTAAAGTTTTAAGATTATTATTCATCCAAATAACTGCATTTTTGAATGGTTCTGGGACTTTAACGATTATTTTTTTGTGACTTTTACTTGGAATAGGTACTTCTAAAACTCCTATGTTTGAGCTTTTTCCTGGCAGTAAAAGCTAATATATTTATAATTACTTCTTTCTTTATGTATTTAAATGATGAAACTCATTCTCTTTTGGCGAAAATATTGATATCGTTACGATTTTACTTCGTAGTCTTAGGGTTTCTGCCCTCTCAATTTCATATTATTTTGGTTCTAAATTGTAATTTTTTATAATGAAATGTTTTTTTTGGCGTCAGATTATAAAATGTTGCACTTTAAAGACAATTACATTAATCTTAATTAATTTTCTCTACTGGAATCAAGAAATATTACTGGATTTGTGGTCGAAGACTTACCGATAATATGGCCGAATTTATCCCTATTTTTCAAATGCAATAATAATTTTAATAGAATTTAATGAATATAATAATAAAATTTAGCACTTCTTAAGAATATGCCTTCCATTTTGTATCAAAAAATTTAAAAAAATTTTAGGAAATAATGTAAAGTGTCACTTTATTATGTCGTACAAAATGCATGACCAACACCACACTTTTGCCCCAAACTCAAAATACACATATTTCAAAAACTTCTTTTGCATATTAATTTAAAGAATATAATACGACAAATACCTGGACACCTGCATAGAAATTTGTCGCAAAATATGTGCAAAAATGCAATAAATTAGTTAAAAGTAAATTTTTTGTGGGGAGGTATTATGCGTTTGTGCTGATGTTTGTAACACCCGTGGGAGTTTTTCTGCTACATTTACTCCTATCGGACGCGTCCCTAGGTGGCGGATCGGGGGGATTGGATATAAGGCACATGATATGAACACTCTATCATATGGTGCATTCTGGCCCATTGCTTGAGGGTTCGTATCATGGATATTATATCCGGTCCTAGGACTTCTTAAGTCTCTCGCGGACCAAATAAATGTAGCGCACTTTAAGGTCAAGGTGGTAGGTAGCAGTGCTGAGGACCTGAATTGGTGCCTAAACAAACTAACAGTTAACAGCTCCCCTCCAACGTCCATGGCACGGGTTGGTTGTAATCTCTAGCCTAGTCCGCTCACGCCGTCACTGCGCGAGATGGTCTCTCCCTATACTGGCATACTCGTGGGATGAAAATTGACTCTACAAATATAAATCTAAATCGGACAAAAGATGACGAACGGTCGCAGGGCGACAGAACGGAAACGGACATGTTAACGGACGACGAAAATGTGATGATGGGTTCAACGAGACATTCTGATACAGGAAAGTCAGTTGTTGGACCAGCTATCAGGGATGGATGATCCTCCTGATTATTCGACCGATTCCTTCGCTGGGACCGATGCCTCGGAAAAACTCGGGGATCTTACCCTTAGCTCTGGAAATGAGCTTGAGATTACTGTAATCTCAACTCGCGCTCAGGGTCAAGAGAAGAACCAGAGTGTTGAGGTCAGGTTGGAGCTTAAGCATTGCTCGAGTGATCAGGAGGATCATACGCCCGGCAGTACTTTGGTTCGACAAGATGCGGTAATGCTTGATGCGACAACCGCTGAGAATTGCCGAACCAAAGAGGAGAAAGCGCAAAGTGGCGCAAGAGCCCCTCTTATCTATCTGCAGAGGATAGCTAAGAGAGACCCTTCGACACTTTCAGGCAAGGATAAGTAGAAGCACAGAAGGAACTTCAAAAGATTCGAACGGATCTACGGACCTATCTGCGACTCCTTGGGAATGTCTTATCCTAAAGGATCAGATGTGGATGTTGACCGTACTCCAGAGGTGTCCCGTGAGGACACAGGAGGAAAGTCTACATGGTCATCGATCCCCGCCGGAGCTAGTAGGGACGGTAGAGGCGAACCTGCTAAACCTGAAACCATTATGGAACAACGGGTTACAGCAGGTAAACCAAAATTAAGGCTGATTATGAACCATCCAACAAATCTGGCAAACCACAAAAGGTTGTCAGGGGTGGTAGGCCTGGGGATGATCAGCCCTCAACCAGTAAGATTGCGACATGTCAGAAGCCTACCAACTCCACCGGTGTAATCCGTAAGGACAATACTGGTGTAGTTGCCAAAACTTCTGACATGAGGTCATCTTCATCGAAGAGTGTTGGCCAGAATCCATCTGGCACTCTTAAGGGCTCCCAAAAGGGAGTAATTAAGAAGGCCAGGTCTAGGGACGACCAACAAACTTCGATGGCAAAGAAGGCTGTCCATAAGCCCTGTAGCCCTCTTAGGGGCCCCATAAGGAGGTAACTAATAAAGCTGGTTCGGGAAATGAACAGCCATCCACATCAAAAAAGGAGAGGGAATCAGTGATGCAAGATTGTGTTCAAGCTGCTGTCATTGACAAGGCTGATCCAGATGGGAGGATCAGCGTTGAGCAATGGCGACAGACTGAGCACAGGCTCATTGAGGAAATCGCGTGAAAGGAAGGCCGGATGAGGTAGCATTCAGAGGCGCAGACTGGATGAAGGGTGTCAAAACCATCAACTGCGGTAATAAGAAATCTTTTGAATTTCTTAGAAACGCAGTTGCTAAGTGCGACACACTTTATCCAGATGCGAAACTCGAGGTGATACTAGCATCCGAGTTGCCCGTCCAATAGTGACAGCATGGTTCCCACCACCCATTCTAGAAGTTGGAACCATTCTGACAGTATTGGAGAACCAGAACGAAGGTCTTCTTGCAGGTCAATGGGAGCTTGTCAACACCTTGATCTGTAAGGAGAACCAAGGTAGGGACTTCAGATTCGCAGTGGATCAGGAGTCTCTAAAGAAGCTGGAGAGTTTAGATACTCTAAGTCTGATAAAACCAAAGAGGACAACAGTGGTGCAAATTAATTTGCACCACTGTGAGGCAGCCTCAACCGAATTGATAAAACTCCTTATTGACTCCAATGTGGATGTAGCTCTTATCCAGGAACCTTGGATTAACAACACCAGGGTATGTGGATTAAGAGCTATAGGCTACAATCTGTTCATACCATCCACATTGGAAAAGGTACGAACATGTATAATGGTTAGGAAGAATTTAAATGCTAATCATCTTCATTCCTTCAGTAATGGGGACCTAACGGTTGTACAATGGGAAGCTACTGGAAACAGGAAGCTTGTACTGGCATCAGTGTACATGCCATATGAGGCGGCCGATCCACCAAGCATCGCTCTGCAGCAGTTGGCGGAGCACTGCAGGAGGAGAGGATTGTACACGATCCTAGGATGTGATGCGAACGCTCACCATTATCAATGGGATAGCAGGGACGTCAATAAAAGGGGTGAGTTAGTTTTTAATTTTATAACTGATTATGATCTTCATATCTGTAATAGGGGGAGTGAACCCACGTTCAGAACGAAAGATAGGGAAACAGTTATAGATATAACGCTAGCAAACCAGAGGGGCGATTTCGTTAGGGACTGGAGGGTAAACATGGACTACTCCTTTTCGGATCATAACATGATATCCTTTAGTTTGGATCTTGTAGGATCGAAGAGAAAGCCCTGTAGGAACTCTAGATTGGAAGTCTTTAAGTGAGTTAATGAGTAGGGATTTAAGGGATACTGATAGCTAGAGGAATTCGGCTGAGGGTATCGAGGCAGTAGTGGATAATTTCACGAATGTAATCGGAGATAGTTTTGAGCTCAGCTGTCCGTTGGTATATCCGGGCAAACGCAAACAGCCAAGATGGTAGACCAGGGAACTTAGGGACCAGCGGTCGACAGTTAGGAGGTTGTTTAATAGGGCCAAGCTATCGGGTAACGAAAGTGATTGGGGCAGCTATAGGGATAATTTTGCAAGGTATAAGAAGGACATAAGGAGAGCGAAACGGACATCACGGGTCAATTTCTGTGAGTCCGTGGACTCTGTGAACGAGTTGGCTAGATTTCGACGGGTATTATCCAAGGACCCTGTGGCACCTGGAAACAAAAACAAAATATATATGAAATCCGCTGCTGGACACCGTCTTCATTTAATTTTCATTTCTCTCTTAGAGCGGAAAACAACATTGAAATCCGTTTGGTTGTGTTTGGGCTCTTAGTCTTGTTCACCAGGAGATATAAGGTCGAGCCTTTTAGCTTACCAGTATTGAATGGTTTGGAGCTTGAATTGTCAAGTGAGGCCAAATACCTGGGTGTTTACCTAGACAGCAAATTGTCTTGGAGGAGGAATACTCAGAAGAGAGTCAAAAGGGGACTTAATGCCTATTACTTCAGGAACTCTATAGGTAAGAATTGGGGACTTAGACCGTTAGTTGTATCTTGGATATACACTTCGGTTGTAAGGCCGATTCTTACTTATGGCTGTTCAGTATGGTGGAAGGTTTTAAGTAAAATGACCTACAGGAACCTTTTATCTAAAGTTCAAAGGTGTGCTTCAACTAGCATCTCTGGCGCTATGAGAAGTACACCTCAGGCGGCACTGGACATCATTCTCCACTTACTTCCAATTGAGTAGTTCGTGAAGGGAATGGCTGTTCGTAGTCTATTTAGATTGAAGGAGCTAGGATTATTGGGGAACTTAAGAGCGGGGCATGCTAGCATACTCGATATGGATCAATTTATGTCGGAACCATAATTGATTTCGGGTCTACTCCCACTATTGAAATACCTGACACGGACCTCTGGGTTGGAGTAGAAAAGCTCCACGGAGGTTGTGCTGTCTTTGTCTGACAGTTGTAGCGTTTTCCAAGCAGAAATTCTGGGCATTTATAAAGCCCTCGGGTTGCTGGAGGAAAATGTTGAACGGAATTCTGAGATCACTATATACGTTTATTGGCACTGAAAAGTCACTATGTTAGGTCCAGATTGGTCTTTGAGTGTAAGAGGGAATTGAGAAGACTAATGAATGTTTATAAAATAAGACTCTGTTGGGTTCCAGGTCACTGCGACATTCTCGGCAACGAAATAGCTGATGAGCTGGCTCGCATTGGCTCGGGACTGGATAGGTCTTTCGTGGAGACATTTGTTAGAATTCCAATTGGGTCCTACTTTAGGGCCATAAGGGAGTGGATTCTGGACAACACGAATCGAGCCGAGAGGAACAGAACGGACTGCAGGATATCTAGAGCATTATGGCCTAGTCTTAAACTGTCAGATTCGAAACAGCTTCTGGGTATGAGTCGTAGTAGTATAAGAATCATAGTAGGAATGATTACTGGTCACTTCTCACTAGGGAATATGATGAGTAAATGGGACATAGGCACGACAGATTTTTGAAGGTCGTGCGATGATGTAGATGAGCTAGAGACAGTGGAGCACATTCTCTGTCATTGCGTACGAATTCAGAGGCGTAGGCTGAAGTGGTTTGGAAGCCACACACTGCATGAACTAGATGAGGTTACGGGCAACGGGCTTATTAATCTCATAGGGTTTGTAATGGGAATAAGATGGCTTAGGGGCAACTAGAACTAATTGCTAGGGTTTAGGTTCCACTCTTCTCTTCTTTATCTAAGTTTTATTCTCTTTTTCTGTTTTCTATTTCTTAAAGGGATCACAATGGACCTTTTTGGTCTCTGGGTGGAGGCGTGAATAAGCCACCCTTTTCAACCTAACCAACCTAACCTTATAACACCCAAAAATATTGGTCTAAGACCCACATTAATTTATACCAATCGGTTTATAATCACTTTCTGAGTCGATTTAACGATGTCCGTCCGTCCGTCCATGTAAACCTTGTAATCAAACTACAGCTCGCAATTTTGAACAAAAAGTCCAGGGACGAAGCCTATTGAAATTGGTTATGATCGGTCCATTATTTAACCTAGCCCCAATACAAATGTCCTCCCGGAAAAGGGTTTAACGATCATAAATCCATTAAATATAGCAATATTTTAATGAAATTTTGCACATATAAGTTTAGTATAAGTCTAAATAAGTGTTTCGATTTTTAGAAAGATCGGTCCATAATTGACCATAGCTCTAATATAAACCCTTTTTCAGAAAATCACTTTAACGGCCATAAATCCCATTCAAATGTTAATATCAAGTTAATATTCGACACAAATAAGTTTTATATAAACATAAATGATAGTGCCAAATTTAACAAAGATCGGTCCATAATTTACCATAGCTCCTATATAAAGCCCTCTTTCCGGAATCACCCAAAAGTTAATAAATTCATGTAAATGTTAGCATCGACGCAATATTCTGTATTCGTACGTTTTATTTTACACTTAATATGAGTATCGGTCCAAATTTGGCTCTAAGTCTAATAAAAGACCCCTCCCCGAATTATTATGTACACAATGGTGTAGGGTATCATATTTTTTTCATTTTTTATATATTCCAAAATAATATGCTGAAAGAATTTTTGGATTATCTCAATTCGTCTATACGTGAAAAATATTCAAAGTCAGCACTTTGAAATTAGTATGAAAAATTACAATTTTTAACAAAAATATAAGGACTGCGCACGAGAAACTAAACCAATTTATTTTTCATTATATTTTTATTATTGACTCTTATGTTCAAGTTCTAAACATAAAAGAATAAATTATTTCTTGTCGGTTTTTAAGGAAATATTTGATATTTTCCAAATAAACGTTTTATTGTGTTTCGGTCACTGTCTTGCCTGTCAGCCTGTTTTTATTAAAATTTTTTTGTACTTTGTACGTCTTCAGGCTAGATTTCCATTCAACTTTTCTGAAAAACATTCAAAGTAATTAAAGTAATTAATTTTACAGTTTTCTTCCAGAGATGAGGGGATTATCTACTAAAATCCTTTCTATTTTGTCTGAGTGCTACAGCATGAATATACTATTTCTCTTCCACTACTAGGATTCCATTCAGTAACCATGACTTTTTTGTATAAAATTATGACCCAAAAAAATGTTATCTGTGTCATAACTGCCTTCCTAGCAATTGTTTAATATGACCGATGTAAGATTTCATGAAAAATTTGAGTTATGTGAATAGGTGTTTTTTGTTCAACTTCCATTTTAAGAAAAACTGGTTTTTCGATTACCATAAAACTTTGCACATGGCAAGTGAGCATAATCAAAAATGTAAATCAGTTAACAGAATTATTTATTTTTCGCCACATCAAAGGTATAAGCCCAAGAGCATGCACGGATTTTTTCGTGCGCAGTCCTTAATTTAATTCCTTCACTTTTTCTCAAAGTCCTGTTAATAAAATATATATTTTTTTATATATATATATATTTCAAAAGATAAGACTTCATAAACGGTAAATATAGAAATTTTGAATTGATTTAGACTTGCAGCCTATATCTAGCGTTGGTCGAAAATGGTAAATTTTAGAAAAAGTTTAATTTTTATCGATTAATAAAAAAACATCACGCGAGTTCTTTTAATTTATTGACGATATTTACACAGTAAATATATTGAGATCAATTTGACACTAAATTGTTTCCCGCCCGGCTAAAAACGAATGCAGGAGTGCAGATTTTATGAAAAAAGTGAATTTTTTAAACAAACTTTTTTCACTATTATTTCTTATGTAATGAATAAAATAATTATCAGTCTTTTATTTCTGCAAAAATCATTAAAAATCTCTACACACCGATTTTTGGCAATTTTTCATATATATGATCTAGGGTATCCAATTATTCGGGGTTTTATATTAATCGGTTTATTCGACAAATAATTATTCGGGGTTAAAAGTTGATCGGTTAATAACCGATTAATGGCAAATTATTCGATTAACCGAATAGTCTCAGTAATACATATTAGACATATAAATAAGACTAATTATAATATTTAATCGATTGAAATAGTTATTTAGAATCTTAATATAGAACATATAGTTTATTTTATTAGTTCTTTAGGTCATTTTTATGAAAAAATTGCACTTATCGACCTAATACTACAAAATATTCTCCTAGTTCAACTTTACTGAATAAATCAGTCTTTTTTATTTAACTCTTTTTATTTTCTGTGTGAGAATTATTTTCTGTCATAAAAGTAAAAATTAATATTAATATTTTTACGTATATTTGATGATGAACATTAAAATGTTTATGACTTATATAACTCTGAATTTACTTTACTTACAACTATATTTTCGGAATTTCTATTGATACAAGTTGATGTATTTGTAAAATTTTAATCTTTTCATGTCGCATTTTATCAAATGAACTGTCTCAATAAAAAAGAATATCCAAAAAAGTATATAAGATCCTAAACTTGTGATCCAGAAGTAATACAAAGTTGGATCATTTCGATGTATTTAACATAGACTTGTCATTAGACTTGTTCTCTTTTTTGATACGTATTCAGCGAGAAGGAAGTCATTTTCACGACTTCATGCAAAATTTCAATGAATGTCCAAATTTTTATTGGCTAAAGGAATTTAATTTTAATTTTTATATTAACCAACATATTTTTTAATAAAAAAATTATGCATAACACTATTTTTCATTTCCATAACAGATCTTTTTAGCAACAAGTATTTGAAAAAAAAAAAAACAACCAAATCTCAACGTTTTATAGCAGAACAATTCATTTGAATTTTTTAATAGTATCTTTTGATGCTAATTGCATTACTTCTAAAGCACATGATAATGTACACTTATTGATACTTTGAAAGTAATGAAAAAGTACTTCCATAAAAATTTATTTTATTTATTTTTGCTGGAATATAATAGATATTAAAAATAATATGTGGTTGACATAAATTTATCATAAAAATAAAAAATTTGTACATTTATAACTCTAAAAAAACTTAATTTCGGTTAATCGGTTATTTGACACAACTTATTCGGTTTATTCGTTATTCGAAAATAGACAATTTTAAATTATTCGAACAGTTAATCGATCAAAATTAATCGGATAACCGAATGACGGTTAATCGATTGGATACCCTAATATGATCTCTCTGAAAGCTTAGGTCCTCCTCTACAACTCTTCCATACATTTCAATTTGATCCGAGCAGTAGTTTAGGAGATACAAATTTATTACCAGAAAATTTGCGCTTGACCCTACTGTGCGTTGATTTAAATTGATAAATATGATTTATTATTTATTTCTATTAACTCTTAAATGCATGAGGTGAAACCCCTGAATGGAGACATGAGTACTCTAACGTAAAAATGCTCCCTGAACATTAGTTTTTCAGAAAAATTCACCAATTTTTTAAGAAATCTGTAAAATATTTCTTAAAAAATGTATAATGTACATTCTATACACATTTAAAATCAAATATTGTTTGTTGCAACCATTTTTTTATTTACTAGATTTTATTGGAAAATCTTTAAAACTTAGTGGAAACGGATGAAAAATTATGTTAAAATAAAAATCTATACAATTCCTTATTTATACAGTGTGTTAATCAACAAATCAACTCCGTTTTTCGTTCATATTAAGGCGAAGTAAACACTTTGTGTGAATCAATGCAAAAAAAATACGAATGGCTAAATACTGTCAGTAACGAATAACTTTGTACACGGATCGGACCAGTTGAATTCAAAACTAGAAGCTGAAAATTTAGAAGAATTGGGCATGCTTTGCGTAGATTACCATCCAACATTTCAATTCAATCCGAGCAGTAGTTGAGTAAATACAAATTTATTACCAAAATATTTGCGTTTGGCCCCACTGTGATACGGTTGTAAATTTTATCAGTCATCCGCATTTCACACTATCTGAAAAATAAAATAAATAAAAAATTATAATAATAAAGTAAAATATAGATTCTGTACAAAAGAAATAAAGTTTTTAATACAAATAAATAATAAACCCTATTTAAATGTAAATAAAAAATAGAGCTAAATATAAATGTCTGTCATTGAGCATTCAGGCAAAATGAGCCGACAAATTTTATCTTGGGTGTTGAAACCTACAAAATATTTAAATATAAATTCGATGCTGCTGTAAATTTTTCGTTGCTGCACCCTCATCACCAACTATACATATTATGTAGAATAAAAAGTCAGTTACAAAAAGAAAAACAACATGTTCATTCATTCACCTTTTCACACATACCTACATGCATATACTATGTGTTTAGATTAGGGTGGTTCTCATTTGGAAATGTATCCAGATTCTTGTTCTCACACCTAAAAATTTTCGAGTAGTCGAAAAACTAAGTCACGCTAAGTTTTGGAATGATTGAAACGAATTTATAAGTGGTTCAAAGCGATAAAAATCTTGAAAATTATGATATTTTATATCGTCCATTCCATGAAAGAACGACCAAGAATATTTTTTATGTCTTCCGATTTTAATAATATTTAGCATACGCATACCCTATGGAGCCATTTAAATATCTCCATTTTTATTTTTGTGCATTTTGAAAAATTCGCGAATTTATTCGCGATTTTGATTTTTCGAAAAGTCAAAAAAATCTTAAAAGTGTCAAACTTTAAACACCAATATCTCTAAAAGTTGTTAACGGATTTTAATGATTTAAACTGCATGTATAAGATGAATATGTCCTCTTTTAATGTTGTAATTTCAAAATAACATTATCATTTAAAAATGCATACTAAAATGCAAATGCAATTTTAGTATGCATTTTTGAAAAATTTCTGCCCTTCGAATTTATTTCTTCTTCTGATATAAGAAACATTATTATGTTTGCTAAAAATTGCAATATAAATTGTTATGGGACAAAATGGTTCACTATTTTTAAAAAAAAATTTAAATATTTCTTCAAATTTGTTCATAAAAAAAAATTTTTTTTTTTTTAATTTTTGTATTTTTTAATTTTTGTGAGCTTATTTTAAAATTAATTTTAATCACAATATTTCATAATTTGTTATTTGCGGTAGAAAACCTATTTGTCCCATATTAAGTGCTAATGTTTTATATAATAAACATATTTGTCTTCAATATTAAGCAAAAATATTTAAAATCAAAAGGGTAGAAATTTCTTAAAAATGCATCCGAAAATTGCATTCTTGTTCTGAGTGCTTCATTAGCAAATTACAACATTAAAAGAGGACATATTCATCTTCTACATGCAATTTAAATCATTAAAATCCGTTAACAACTTTTAGAGTTATTGATGTTTAAAAATACACACTTTTCCGATTTTTTTAACTTTTCGGAAAATAAAAATCGTGAATAAATTCGCGAATTTTTAAAAATTCAAAAAAATAAAAATGGAGATATTTAAACGGCTCCATAGATTATATGCGTATCAAATATGAACAAAATCGGATGACCCTCCGTAAAAAATTGGCATTTTTTATAAATCTCTCATGGAATGGACGATATAAATATTACGTAATGATTTATTCACCATTTCTAAATTTATTTCAATATCTTTTTCAATATTTTTTTATTTTCTTCTTTAAGACTATATATTTTTTGTAAAGTTTAAAATTCTTTTTTGTTTAGAATAAAATGAAATATCCCTTTATAAAATCGATTAAAAACTCAAAAAGATATTAAGTATTTTTTAACTTTATTACAATTTTCTTTTTATGTTTTAAGACAAAGTATTTTTTAATATTTTTTACATGTTTTTTTTATATACTTTGAGAAAAAATGTATGGAAAGTTTAAGTAAGATACTGCAGATAAAATCTAATAAGTTTTACAGTTTTTATCTAATTTGAACGTAAAAAACGTTATGTTATCAACATAAATGCTCGTATAAATTATTATATCATTGCGTAAGCTTTTATAGATAAAATTTAGTAAATCGCAGTTATACTCGAAAAATTATGGAACAAATTATTTTTTCTATTTGTTTTCTGACCAAGGCATAAAAAAATTATACGGTTGAAAAGCCTGCTTCATCTACTTTCCAAAGAATTTTAATAAGGAAAAATAAACAAAATATTAACAGTGTATGAAATACCCAGCACATTTTTCGGTGTCAATTTACCACCTTTTAGACAGTAAAGTTCATTTGTGTCTACTCACCTAGCTTTTTCAAATGTGTAAATTTTTTTCTTATCCCCAACTTCGAACATTTTGTGAGCGATCGTTAAGAAAAATGATGCTTTACTGACTTTTTGGTAAGCGTGCAGGTGGCGATTGATACTTTATTGACTCTTTGGTAAGCGTAAAAGTGTCGATTGTTTTTTTAGGGGTCACGAAAAAGTAAAAAATGTAAATGGTTCATCCATTGTAAGTTCAGGTTGGGTTACTTGACTAACGGCAATAAATACATGATAGCACATCTTTTTTAGACATGTGTAGAGTCAAATATTGACTTATTGACACCTTGGTCTTTAGTATTTTAATTGTAAGAAATCTAGTTAATTATGTTTTTTTTTTATATATGTACTACTACATTAATTAAATGTGTTTTTAATTTAAATATGTGAAATACATCCAGTAGAAATGGATACCCTCCCCGTTATTTTATATAACACAAAACCCAGGCTTTGCTAATTTAAGTTATCAATTTTTAAAGAGACCGATTATTCTATATTTGCGGTTATTGGTTTTCGAATTAATCATAAATCAATGTTACCGGAATGGTTGAATTTTAAATAATGAATAAATGACTCAATGTTGTCACTAAAAAGATTTTCATGAATTGACTTTTTCGAACTACTGGGGTGCCGAAAGGCTTCCTCCTAGGACATGTCTATGTTAAAGTTACTAGTCATGTAGCTAGGAAAGTAAGTAGTTAAAAAGTTTGGCAGGTGACTGACTCAATGTAACTAGTAAAAAAACGACTTCCAAAGAGTGACCAAAGTGAAAGCAATAGCCATCTCAACGCTTACCAAAGTGTCAATAAAGTATCTAGCCACCTCCACGCTTACCTAAGGGTCAATAAATCAGCATGCTCATTAAAACAACACATAGTGTAATTTATGTAAGAATGCTCTGTAGCTGAGTGGTTAGAGCATATGACTATACACTAGGGTATCCAATCGATTAACCGTCATTCGGTTATTCGGTTAATTTTTGTCGATTAACTGTCCGAATAATTTATAACTGTCTATTTTCAAATAACGAATAAACCGAATAATTTCTGTCGAATAATCAGTTAACCGAAATGTAGTTTTCTTGAGTTATAAATTAGAAAATTTTTTTATTTTTATGATAAATTTCAGTAAAAATAAATAAAAATAATTTTTAGTTAGGTATATTTTCTTCTGCTTTAGAAGTAATAAAACAGGATCCACTATATATAGAAAGATTTAAATGAATTTTTCTACTATAATTTCTTTACACAAAAGAAAAAAACTGAAACAAATGAAAAACAATGTTAAGCACAATTTTCTTTATTAAAATAATAATAAAAATTAAAACTAATTTCCTTGAGCCGTTAACAAAATTTGGATGTTCATTGCAACTTTGCATAAAATCATGAACTGACATAACACAGGTGTCAAAAAATTCAATTCATTGAAGATTATACGAATTTGTAATATTTCTGGATCACAATTTCAGTATCTTACTGACTTCTTTGGATGCATTTTTTGTTGGGATAGAATGGAGAATGGAGAATAGGAGAATATTTTATAGTATTAGCTAAGAAATTATATTTTTCATACAAATAGGAGAAAATAATTACGAAATGACCCCCTTGTAAAAGAATTTCATCATATATTATGTTTTTTAAGTAACTATTTCAATAGATTAAATGCCATAATTTGTGTAATTTACATGTTTTACATGTATAACTAAGGTTATTCGTTTAATCGAATAATTTCTCAATAATCGGTTATTAACCGATCAACTTTTAACCTAGAATAATTATTTGTCGAATAAACCGATTAATATGAACACCCGAATAATTGAATACCCTACTATACACTCTGTTGCAGAACTATAAATACACCCTATTAATGCGGATTTCTGGAAACATAAAAGTTGTAGAATAATGAAAATCGGCAATGTGTAAAAGCAATTGAAATAGAAAATATTTCTATTAATAATTTTTTTCTACTTTGAATTTTGCTATGTATTTTAAGGTAAAAATTACTTAGCAGAGTTTCATAACTATAAATACACTTAAATAAAAACTTCAAAATTTTTAAAACGGAAAGAACAAATTAAAAAAATAATATAAATTAATAATGAGTATGTACAATTATATTTCTTCAATGGGTTTGGGATATTTCTCTGTGCTTGTAATAGTTGCCCTGACGTATTCTAACCTTTTCACGAATTATTTAGAGTAAATTGGAGTATAATAAAGCGAACTTGATCCCTTCGTGGAAAATTTTCGCAGATATGACCCGATTTTCCATCAAAACAAATGCTTAGACCACACGATTCGTCTGACAAAAATGTAGATACATTACAAAAATATGATTTTTTTGATTGCCTGCAAGATTTCTGGATCAAACCCCAATTGGACAAATTTGGGCATTGTTATTCCGTCGGATTTATTCTGAAAACCAGAAATATGAAAGTGATTTCCATTCAAAATAACTAATAATTGAAGCAGGAGGTTCTTAAACGAAAACATGATGGCAACATTGGTAAAGTGAACGTAAAAATACAACTGTACATATTCATTATTAACTTATATTTTTTTTATAATTTGTTCTTTCCGTTTTAAAAATTTTGAAGTTTTTATTTAAGTGTATTTATAGTTACGAAACACTGCTAAGTCATTTTTACCTTAAAATACATAGTAAAACTCAAAGTAGAAAAAAATTGTTTACAGAAATATTTTCTATTTTAATTGCTTTTACATATTGCCAATTTTCATTATTCTACGACTTTTATATCCCCAGAAATTCGCAATAATAGTGTGTATTTATAGTTCTGCAACGGGGTGCATAACATAAGGGTGAGAGTTCGATTCGGAGGCCGCCATCAACAAAAAAAACTAAAAATATAAAAATTAATTAAAGTGATTATTATAAAATAATATGAAAAGAAAATAATTTAAAAAAAAAAAGAAGTAAACAAATATACGCAAAAATTCTCTTACATCCGCAAATTGACCACAACATAAATAATTTATAAAAAAACTGACTGGTAACCAATATATATTTCATAAGATTGACTTTTTCTAACCACCCTCTACATCGCCACTTTTTGGTCGCGGGGTGTCAATAGGTACATTTATACAAAAACCCATCCAAAACAGTTTTTTTTTTTGAAAAACTCGAAATTTTTAGTATGTATTGCAAACTTTCAAAACTGATTTATGTTGTCCTCAAGAACGTCTTTTCATCCTCGAGTGAATTTTTACTATAACAGTGCACAGTGGGGCCAAAAGCAAAATAAATGGTAATAAGTCTGGAACTTTGAAACCACTGAACCGATTTAGATGAAACTTGGAACATCGATAGAGGAAGGGTTATGCTTTCAGAATATTGTTGGATAGAAACTATACCTGCAGCACGAACGCCGCTACAGTGGACCAAAGTTGACCCACTCGAGGGTGAAAAACATATAGGGGCTTATAACTTTTACAAATATTAAAAGATTTTAAATATTTTTACATTTTTGAATTCTCCTAAGCAAGCATGCGTATTGTGCTAAATTATCTCGTATGGTTTAAAAGATATTTAACTTCAAAAAATAAATTTCTCATTTTTGGCCTTGACTTTTTTGTGATTTTGTCCTTTAACTTTTAAAATAAAATTTCTAAAATTTTTTTAAAAAATATGTTGAAATTCTCTACAATTTTCTAAATTATGCTAATTAAAAAGTTGTTTTTTTTTTTTTTTTTGTTATCTTAATTCGATAACAAGAAAAAAAATTTCAAAACAGGTCTCAAAAATTTCAATTTTTTGCCAAAAAAAGTAAATTTATATATTTAAAATTTACTTTTTTAAAAAATTTTGTTAAAAAAGTTTAATATTTTTTGACATTTTCTGAAAGACGGGACACCAAGAAAACGTGTAAGTGTAATTTTGAAAAGTTCTGAACGTTCGATGTTGCAAGTTTCATCTAAATCGGTTCAGTGGTTTCAAAGTTCCAGACTTATTACCATTTATTTTGCTTTTGGCCCCACTGCGCAGTATGTAATTAATTTTAAAAATGAGGTGTAAGTTTGTTTGTTTCTATATCAATCATGCCTAAACGGCTGAAAAAATGTGAACGAAATTTGACACACAGATAGTGCAGGTTATACGCCCAATTTAAAAAAATTAATTTCCTTTATTTATCACGTTACTACTAAAGCGATTTTCATTAAATTTGGCACATGTATAGAACTTCATTGACCCTATCCAAAACTGTGACTACACCACGCCCACTTTGGACAAGAATAGGACTTCATCATATGCCACAACCACATTTTTAAAAAAATAACATTTATCACGTTACTTCTGAAGCGATTTTCATGTAATTTAGAAGTTTATTGACTCTATGCAAAAATATGTCCCTATAGTTCGCCATCCCCACTTTAGACTATAAGTGTACATTTGAATTGTCATTACATCCAAACTACCAAACCTATAAACACAAAACTTGATATGGAGATAGAGAATCTTATTGGTAATGATATGACCTATATGCCCATTTTTTTACAACTCGCAAACGGCTGAACCGATTTTTACGAAATTTGGCACACAGATAGAACCAGTACTGGAGGTAGTTATGTGCTAAGTTAGAACTCGATTGGATGTCACACTCACATTTTACGCTGAACCGATTTTTACGAAATTTGGCACACAAATAGTACCAGTGCCGCAAATGCTTAAGAGCTACGTTAAATCTCGATTGGATGTCACGCCCACATTTTACGTCTACTTTTAAAAAACTCTTTTTTTCAATTTTGTACGTTATCAATCAATGAACACATTTACATGGAATTTGATAGACAGATAGTGATTCCATTGATACTAAGAAAATGGGACATTGATAAAATGAAAATGGGACGGAAAATATTAGTTTTCCCATATCTAAAGACAAATTTTTAATTTTTCTTCTATTAAAAAAAATTTAAACCATTTAGAAAATTAATTATATTAATAAATAATATAATTAAATTCCAATACAAATTTTATTATTTCTGTGTAGTATTCGAAGCATTTAAAAAAGCTGGGATGTGTATACTTTATTTGGTCTGCTCCTTCTGTCTGGTATTTTAAAATTTTGGTTCTTCGTATTCAGAATACAGTGAAAGTGTTAAAAAATTGTAGGAGTAATTTTCATATTAAATTTCGATTAGAGCGGATAGGTCCAGGGGGAGTAGTATATAAAAAAAATATTAGTTATCGCATGAAATTGGGTAGCAATACTTTGAGAAAAGCGGGAAAAGCTAATTAAGTATATAAGAGATACAAAATTTAATAATGCTTCAATTTTACCTTCATCCATCGAAGTTATTTCTTGAAGTTTTTTAGAAACAGCAGCACTTGTTACTTTGGTTTTCAGCACATGCAAAATTTTACATTTTCATATAGTAACTAATTTAAATTGGGATGATCGCTGGTATTACTGCCATTCTTTTAAAATGTCTGCTGTTATCAGAAACTCTTTCATTTCTTTAAATCTATATTGGGCACATTTTCTCCAATAGATATCAAACTCATCCGCTGATACATTTCCGCTTCGTAAATTTTGAAGTGCGAAAGGAGAGTCCGATTCCAGGATTAAAAAAAAAAGAAACAGTATAATAAAAAAATTTGTCAATTAAAACATCCTTGTTTGAACCGACTTACCAAATTCAGCATCAGTCTTATTTGTTTAGTATTTTATGTGGAATATGTGTTTTAATTATTTATTATTTTAATTTTCACTGAAATATTTTTTTTTAATTTATTATTATTATTATTTGTTTTTTTTTTTTTCTCATATAATATTTTCGATACTTTGAGACTCTTTAATATAGCGACGATCACACGTTACTCCTATGAAGTTGAAAAATCAACTAATCTGTTGTTTATTCTTATATTTCTTTCTTACGATAGTTAAAAAAAAAAAAAAAACAAAAGTAAATAACAGCATTGTATTATCTGCATTGATTCAATTATTATTTTTGTTGATGATGTTGCATTATTCTACAAATTGTTTATCAAATACAGTTTATTGAGTGTTATTTTTACAAGTTGTATATTTGATAAACATAACTTTTGAATCAGAAAACATATTTGTTAATATTTAATGAGTTAATAAAAAGATAACAAATTTTAACAAAATGTTGCTATGCAACACAAGGTGCAGGATATAATATGCTCCAATTTAAAGTAACCCAGCAAAAACTTTTTGGTTTTCGGTAATGGCAACTACTTATTAAAGTACTTTCCTGGAAAGTAGTCGTCATTATTATTTGCCTTCTCTACATTACATAAATAAGTACTCAATAGTATAATTGCAGAGTAAGTTACAATTACATGGATCAGTTGTCTAAAGCGCAGGATTAGCAACCAGAAGGTTGCCGGTTCAACCCCATTCTGATGCTATTGGTTTTTTCAACAAAATGTCTTAAAAATACATTTTATGCTAAAACAAGTTTTTTAGCTATGAATATTAAGTGCGAGATGGTGTACTGAGTAAGACGTTAGCCATTGAAAACGACTATTTAATATGGTCCCAAGTTCAAGACTCACTGACGGCAAATTTTTTAGTTTTTTTTTTATTTTTGTTTAGGTACATATTTTTTAGTATCACTAGAGTCTAAAAATAACTACTAGAATTCATGGACAACTCGAACAAAAATAACTAGTTATTGAGACAAAAAATAAGTAGTTTATTTTTATTTCCAATTATACCTGCTAGCTTACCAGGAAAGCAAAGTTTTTGCTGGGAACCGACAGAATTTGACAGAACACAACTTGTGCATTGAATCAACATTTTTTTCTTTAAAAAATAAAAAATATTTAACGAAAATTTAACCGAATTGTGCTAAATTCAATACAACAGAGAAAAGTTTTACTTTGATTCAATAACTAATTTTATTTGAATTGTTAAAATATTCAACAACTTATTTATCAAATATAGTTTTTGAATTTTATTTTAAAAGGTTGCATTATTGATAAATCTCTTGTTTCATTTAAATACAAAATTTTTTGATATCGCTTTTAAGCTTTAACGACCGTTGGTGTTGATTTTATTTTTTCACTTTTTTGCTGTGCACTAAAAATTTAAGAAGTATTTGCGAAAATAGTAGAATAAAAAAAAAAACGAATTGTGGTTCAATACGCTATTCTGAATACGAAGAACCAAAATTTTAAAATACCAGGCAGAAGGAGCAGACCAAATAAAGTATACACATCCCAGCTTTTTTAAATGCTTCGAATACTACACAGAAATAATAAAATTTGTATTGGAATTTAATTATATTATTTATTAATATAATTAATTTTCTAAATGGTTTAAATTTTTTTAAATAGAAGAAAAATTAAAAATTTGTCTATAATAATATAAAAATAAAATAAATTTAAGTAAATTTCCAGCATAGCTGTTCATTGTGAATATTTTCAATCAAAATATTTGTTAAAAATAAATTATTTTAATATTTTATTTATATTTTTAGAAATAAATTTCTTTAAAATTATTTTATACTCTTTGTAATATGATTTTCAGTTACTTGAAATTAATTTGAATAAAAATTATTTAAATATTATTCCATTTGTTAACAAGTTAGATAAAATAATATTTCCACAAAAGTATTCGAATATATATTTATAAAATATAAATCAAATTCTTAAGTCTTTAACTAATTTTAAAATATATTTTATTTCTTTAGTTTGAATACAATTGTTCTTTATTTTATTTTCCATTTTAAAAATAAAATAATATCTGTTTTAAAACATTCAATTTTTTTTTATTCATAGAAAACTTTTGAATATTTTTATTCAACATGAATTTGTTTGAATAGTTTTAAATTTACTTTGAAAAAGAAAAATAAGTAAAATATTTTTTTTATACTTGAATATTTGAAAAAATTTTATAATTTTTTGTCATTCAAGCCTTTTGAGGCTGAATATTTTTATTTTTTGGAGTTTTTGTTGAATAAAATAATAAAAATATTTATTTTAAATGTTTCTATTTGAATATAAAGTTTTTGAATAAAAATCAGAAAAATTTGTTGAACTTTTTTTATTTAAATAAAATACATATGAATATTATTAAACTTTAAAATAGTCAAATAAAAAACTTTTGATTATCTTCTTATAAAAATATATTTGTTTTTCTTTTGGTTAAATAAAATATTTTAATTTTTAATTTATTTTGTTCAATCAGATACAAATTTATAATAAATTCAATTGTTTTAGTATAAATAGAAATCCTTAATATTTTTATTCAAAAGATAATAGATTGATTAACAAATATTTTTAATTAGAAATAAGAAATAGAAATGAAATAAAAAGTATTTTTATTTTTTATTTCATTCATAAGTTACAGCTATGATTTCCAGCAATTTTAAGCCTATCTTTAAGAAAAAGCAGTAATAATAAAATCAATTATTCTAGTTATTAATATTATCATTTTGATGACTGGAGCAAAATCATTTAAAAATTAATAAATATAAGAAATTTCGTAATTGAAGTCCATTTTTACTTTATATCTCTTAAATTATATCTCTTAAATCAAATAGATGGATTTTGTCATTCCATATATAACATGTCGAAGGAATCATTTAAGACCCCACAAAGTATATATTTTCTGGGTCCTGGTTAGATTCTGAGTCGATCTAGCTATGTCCGTCCGTCTGTTGAAAGCAGGATAGGGCTCGAACGGAGCAACGTAGAGGGACGAAATTCGGCACAAATATTTGTCTTATATAAGGATTGTTTGGAATTGAAAATGGGAAATTTTGTACATATGGTTCGAGAGTCAATAAAAACCTGGAAACAAAAATGGGCGTGTTCCGCCAACTTTACCGCCCACCACCCATATAGGGTGAAACTTCAACGAAATTGTGTTCAAATAGTTCAAGGACCAATGTAAATACGAAAACAGAAAATGGGCGTGGTCCGCCCATTTTACCACCCACCTTCCATATAATGTAAAATTTGAAAAAATTGATGTTGGGTATATAGATTCGGCCTAGCCGAATATAACATTTGCGCTTGTTTTTGTTTATTTTTAATGGTATATTCCACAATTATAAAATGTCTCGACATTTTATAACGTAAATTGAAATGCAAAATTATTTTGAACCAATTTGTCATGAAATTTGTACAAAAATACGAAAAATTACTTGATAGTGAATTTTTTATATTTAACTCGATAATCTATATGTTTTAAGTAATTTATATCGCTACATTTTTCTTATTTAAGTGGAAAAAGATTTAAAACATTGATAATATATATGATATTCCTAACTTGTATCATTGAAATATTTTGAACTGTATATAAAAGGTATAAAAATGAAGTATTTCGTCCAAAGGATTTTGGAGCAAAATTACTTTGATATGTATCCTACAGAATATTAAATAACGTTGTACCCTTTAAATGTTTTAATGCCAAAAAGTTATACCCTTAGTGTACATCGTACACCCATGATTTGCATTATTCATTACACTGCTACAAAAGACTACGCCACACTACTTAACAATATTTTACGTTTCGATTGATGTCCGTCCGTCATCACTCCTCTAATAACAAGTAAACGTAGTATCTTGCGTTTTTTTAAGTTGTAGCTTTGACTGACGATGTGCCGCCTCTTAAAGATATCTTAACAACTGGATTTTACTCATATGTGTACCGATGAATTTAAATATTTTCCTAGGGTGTTGTGTGCAAAAAGTTATTTATGAAATATTTTCACTTGTGATTTTTATTTTCTGTTCTTTTTACTATGATTTGTTGTTTTGCACACGCACTGTCGTTTACAATAATGCCGACTGAATTTTTTGATCTTTACCGTTTCTTTTCTGGTGCACTTGCACCACACACTGCCATATATTTGTCGTTCAATCAATTGCAGCTAAATAAAACATTGCGAGACTATCCCCGACTTGTTATTGTATTTGTTGCCATTTTTGACTCCTCATATTTTTGTATTTGAAGTTCAAATTTTGCATAAATGTATTTCTTAAGTTCAGTTTACTTTTTTTACTTTAGACAAAAAGTCTCTGTGTTCCTGTCTGCATTATCTAAAAAAACTATTAAATTTTAGCAACTACATACATATTTGCATGATTGAAGGTAAGTACAAATGTTCAATCAAACATATAAATTAAAGTGGCTTGATTTGTATGAAGAAAAAAATTTTGTAAATGAACTCCCCTAAAATTAAAGATTGATTGACAACATATTTTGTTTTAATTATATCGTGCAACATTTTTTAAATACCCCCAAAATATAATTAAAATACAGGTAACCCTCGATTTACGCGATTTCGATTTACTGTGTTGAAAAAAATATACATATATCGGCAATTCTCTTTTTACGTTTGCCATTATGAAACCGACCTTCAACCTCAAACATTTTTTTTTAAATTTTGACTTTTTTAAACAACTTTTAATGCAATTATGTTAACAACACTTGTTGCTATAACAGAAAAAAAATTCAAGACCTGAAACGGTTCCATGTGGTGTCAGCAAGCACCCAAAGTCAAAAATTCCAAAAAAGTGTTTGAAACTAACAAGTTTTTTTTTATTTCTTTATATTGCTGTAGTCACGGATTTTAGCATAAATGTCCAATTCTTCTAATGTGATCTATAATCACTTGTAGAAAAGGACCAGCATGGATTTAATTAGCATGCAATTAACCAGTGTCAAATTGTGTTGTGCAAAAGTCGTGAAAGTAAATTTTAAAAAATTTTTAAATTTTGCAAAACAGAGCCTAATAGTTCTTGAAATTATGCTTAATTTGACATATATCTAGTTAATGTGTCCTCAACAGAAATGCTGTAGGAGGTACCCAAACCTGGAGAGAAAAAACGTGAAAAGCTCCACGTGAGGCACACTCGCAACGTTATTTCAGTGAAGCTAGAGTATAGCGTTATCAAAAAAGGTTTCCAAATGACATTTAAAAATCATTTGTACAAAAATCCTTTGGCGAGTATTTTTCTGAACATATGAACTCATAATATTTGCAAATACAGGGTGTTTAGATGCACTTTTAATAAAAAATTAATTTTGCGCGATCTAGCGGCAATAATTTGTACTAACTATGTTCAGCAATTAGAAAGGTAATTTGAATACCTTTCCAAACAAAAACTTTTTTTGAAAATCGGTTGAAAAATAACCGAAAATCAGTAAAAAATGTTCTAAACAAAAACAGTGATACAAAGAAAAACAAGAAAAAAACAATAACATTACAAATGTAAACAAGCGCGAATGTTGTATAAGAGGTGGGCGATCCGTGTTTACATTTGTCCATGATGTATTTGTACAAAATTTCTTTGACCTTTCCCCTTATATGGGAAGTGGGCGGTAAAGTGGGGGGATCACACCCATTTTTTGTTTCCAAGTTTATATCGACCCAAGAAAATGTTGTTATTTTTTATTTAAGAGAGATATAGCAGAAAAGTATGAAATTAAGCTACAACGGACACCCTGTGTTTTTAGTATTTTGCTCATAACATTCTTGTTTACAGATTTTGCTCATTTTCAATATCAAACAAACCTTATATAAGATAAATATTTGTGCCAAATTTTGTCCTCATTCGTTGTGCCGTTCGAGCCCCATTCTGCTTTCAACAGACGGACATGGCTAGATCGACTCAGAATCTAACCAGGACCCAGAACACATATACTTTATGAGGTTTTAAATTAAAAATAGTGTGTATGGTCTTAATTACAAATTCTTAATTCAGTAACATAAACTCCCGTTTTATTAAATATGCACTATATTTATTAAATGAATGAGTAAAATTTTCCGAATATAGGCTTATTGTTTTTTATACTTCACAAATTGGACTGAATGTTATGCCTTGAAAGTCAAAATAGTTGTTGATGACAATAATATCTAAAATTCTGCGGTGGTGATTGAAGATTACATTCCTACTTCAAAAGTTATATATGAATGAAGGTGAAAAAAACGCATCTTTTTTCAATTTTTGCGGTTTTTTTTTGACATTTCCCAAATTTTCACGTAAACGAAAAATGCGATCGTCACGCACCACCGCAGAATTTTAGATATTATTGTCATCAACAACTATGTTGACTTTCAAAGCATAACATTCAGTCCAATTTGTGCCGCGTTAAATGTTAGCAGTAGTATTTTCTTACTTCCATGTTTTGTAGTCAGTGTATTATTCCAACAATATCCGAAAATGGAAGATCAATACCCAGACTAACTATCCAACAAATAAAAACATTGAATTTGTAGCTGTTAACATAAATAATGCGTTAAATTCATAAAAATTAAAAAAAATCCAAGTTTTAAAGGCCACCCTATATTTCCGTTTTAGGACAAGTGATAATTAGATATTAAGGTAGCTGACTCTATCCCCGAAGCATTAAAAATCATTCGGCATTCATAGCTTGAAAATGAAAAAGTACTTTTTTTTTGCATATTGCCAGATATATGTCAATTTGTAGCTGCTTTAATACAATGTATCAAAATTAATACGGGGTTCGAAAAAAAGTACGATTTTTCATTTAATGCAACTTTAGAGATTTGACTAAGCGCAAAAAATTATGTATTTTGCAATAAATGGATGAATATGAACAACACTACATCACTAAAAACTAAATTTTGCAAATTTGATAAGAAGGTTTAATAATTATTAAATCGCTAATATATCCACGCATACTTAACTTATCGCGATATTTTTAATTTGTAATTTATATACAGCATTGTAGAGTACATAAATGCAATAATTTTTGATTTAGTAAATAGAATTTTGGCATTTTTTTTTTTATAAATTTGTATCTTAAACCGCCATAACATTGATGCCGTTTGGTAAAAGTCATTCACGCGAACAGATCTGTGTTCCACTAGAGCCAAGGAATAATATTGGTACTAAATATCGTTGATGTGCCATTTAAAAATTTTCGAAATTTTTTTGAACATCATGTCGAAGAGCCATTCTGTGTTCCTTGGATTTATTCCCCAAGATTTCCCAATGGCTTTCCTACACATATATAGGGCCGGCCTTTGAAACTCTAGCCCTTGTATTCTGGAGCCAGGATAGTTTTGAGTCCAGTATAATCCCTACGTACTTCGCGCTATCTGACACCTTCAGTTCAACACCATTTAGGCGTGGTAATGGGAAAGATGGAATCTGATCTTCTAGAGAAGAGAAAAAGTTCCGTTTTTTTCTGGATTTACACTAAGTCTACTAGTTGTGCTTCACACACTTAGTAGACCTAGAACAGTTTGCAAGCGTTGAGACATAGTAGCTGTATCTGGGAAATATCTGATTTTATTAAAATATATGTATATCACAGTATTAGGATAAAAAAAGTTGCAAATGTAGCCCCCTAAAATTAAAGCTTGATATGTTTTAAACTAATTCCCAAAATATTTCGGTTCAATTATTTAATTTACATGAGCTGAACCATTTTTAAAATATCTCCAAAAATATGGTTTTCGTTCTACAATATACATAGTTTTTAACTTTTTGTTGAAAAAGTTACAACATATAATAGAAAAACGACGTCTACACATATTGAACAAAAAATAATTTAAAATTTGTTTTCATTCTCACGAAATTAAAATTTTAGTAAAATTTTCAATGATTTTATTTTTAATAGTATTTTATTAAAGTTTGAATATTTAGGACATTTTTCATCGTAAATTATATTTTAGTGTATCGTTGGAAAGCTCTCATTAAATACTATTGATATATGCATTCATAATCCCCAAATAATATTTTGGGATTTCCGGTCCATAATTGGTTAAGTTAATTTGTATACCAAATAAATGATTAGTTAAGGATATACATGTCCTCAAAAGCATAAATTTAGCAAAAAAGCGGCGAATTGGTGTAAAATGGCGGTTAAATTTTAAAAATTCCTTTTTATTCGATTATTGTCACTGTTTTAAATGTTTTGCATAAATTTATCAATATTTAAGTGTAGTGAGTTCTTCCATGCGATTTATTTGCAAAAATTGCTAATTTAACCTTTTGGAAACTAAATGAATAAAATTTAATAATGGGTTATAATGGGTTAATTACGTGTTATCTTCAATAGTAACAGGATATACCATTCCTGTGGTATATTAAAACCTAATATATTTTGAAAAATGTCCGAAATATATAAAATTACATGTTTGAAAAAATAAAATATGATAAAAAATGTTAGTAAAATCTTGTTATTCCGCGACTGAAAAGAGACATAATAATTATTTAATGGAATATTGAAGGTCATAGTATGCCTCTATTATAGTTTGAAGTTAATTTTCTTATAGCTAAAATTTTGATAATAATATTTAAATATATACGTAATTTCAGAGGTTCTTTAAAAATGGTCCAGCTCAGGTAAATCTTAACATTGAGATTTAATATTTTGGGAATCATATAAGAATATGCTAATCTTCATTTCTAGAGGGGTACATTTGCAACTTTTTTTCGTGAGGCACTTTAATATATATATATGGGAAATTCTTCATATGTATGGAGCGTTAGTATGGTGGAAGGCTATGGAGAAATCCACCTTTTTCGGAATCTTTGAAAGGATTCTGTGTAGTTCAGCGCTACTCATCACAGGCGCGTTACGTACAACTCCATCTAAATCCCTATTCGTTCTAATAAACTGGCTACCGGTGGACCTTATGGCCAAAGAGATCGCCATCATGTCGGCGACTAGGCTCAAAGCTAAAGGTGCATGGACTGATAGAGAATATTGCCTACCAGCGAAAAATCCTTTGGAGGGTTTATTACACACAGTGTTGCCAGGACTTGAGAAAAAAAGAAGCTAAATTAGACTTTAAAAAAAGTCAGAAAAGGATAAATGTCCCAAAAAATAAAGCCAGAAAAAAAGCTAATATATTGTTTTATTTAAAAACGCATTTTTCATTTGATTTTGGTATTTCTTAAAGATATTTTAGTGAATTTGCAAATATAACATAAATAGTTTTTATAGGTAACAAAGTTTGTTAAAAAATACTTATAATATTTTCGTAGTATGAAGCGCCGCAGGCGAAAATTTTCGTTAAATATAAATAATTTAGATTTTTTGTGCGAACTAATTCACAAAAATGCTTAAATTGATGATTCTGTAGAAATAAAATGAGTAAATTTTTAGCCTTTTTAAGGCTATGTTAAGAATAAAAAAAGCTAGAAAAAAGGCTAAAAGCTAAAACGAAAATTTTGAGGCTAAAAGCAAAGTAAAAAGGCTAGATTTAGCCTTAAAAAGGCTAAACTGGCAACACTGATTACACATATCAAGAGCAATCAATTGCAATCAGAATGATTCCGCCCCCAAATTTGTTGCATAGTGTAATAAATATACAAATTTTCTCTATGGAAGGCAACGAAAGATATTAAGCAACCGCACAATGTCACATTTGGCAGTTTTACAACGACAAAAATCCAGTTTTGGAGATATTGGTCTGAAATTGTATATTCTGTTCGTAGATAAGGCTGTAAACATTTCCACTATAAATGGGCGTGTATGTCACTCTGAAAAAATACTTTATTTGTATAAATTTCGGATATATTTTTGTAAAATTTATTAAAATAAAAGATATTTTAAAAGTAGGCATGGCAAGATCTAATTACACCAATCTTAGTTTAACATTTGCATAACAAATTTTCTGCCATTACCTTAAAATGTTTAAATAATTCCTAAAAAATGTTAATATGAGGCACCGCACATTTTATTATAGTATTTTAAAAGATCGCAGAAAGTCGCAGCCAATATTTTCAAATATAATTTTATAGATGTTCCTTTATATAAAAGTCGTATTTTTAAATTAGAACTCGTTGGAACTTTTTAGAGTCAGTCCATTAAAAATAGAATTTTCCAAAAAATATTTTTTTTTTTTTGTATTTTTTTATGATTTCTTTTAAATAAAATACAATATTTTCAGTATTGATTTTTTAACCTAGCAAATTATAATGGAATAATTTGGATACATTTATTATTACATACCAAAAAATCGTTTCAATATCTACGGTATTTACCGAGATATATGAAATTAAAGTTAACATACTTCTTTACAAAAGTTTTAAATAAAATTAAAATATTTTTAAAAGTTGCAACTTTGAAAATTCATAACTCGCGCTATAGACACTTTCCAAAACTTCAAGAATTTTTCAAAATATATAATAAGTTTACTAATAAATGCGTAAAGAATTACTTCATTTAATAAGCTTTTGTTTTTGTATTTTTGTCGTTCTAATTCTAACCTGGGCCCGTAGTTCAGATGATAAGGCCAATTTATTTGCATGCTTTCAACCAAATCCCCAAACAAATAATTTTGTATTGGGAGAGACACCTTACACTACACTAAATAATGATGATATAATTGTTGTTAGCCCAGAGCATATTAATACAGTTATCAAGAAAATTTAAATGTTAGAAAATCACCTGGATATGATTCAATAACACCATCCATGATTAAAAATCTACCGAATGCGGCAATTATCGTGCTTTCAATAATTTTTAACGCGATCTTTAAACTAGGAATTTTTCCAAAAATGTGGAAAACTCCTCAGATCAAAATGCTACTAAAATCAAGAACAAATTCTACTATACCACCTTCTTATAGACCTATCTATCTTGTTTGTCGAAGCTGTTTGAAAAAGTATTTCAAAGAAAATTATGCCATTCTTGAACGATAGAAATATCGTCCCAGTTCACCAAATTGGTTTTCGTGAAAGACATGAAACCATACACGCAAAGAAAAAATATGGTTCGGGTGACCATAAACTAAGAGCAACATACTATGATTGTAATATATGATCCCAGGTTACAATAAGTATATTTGTACGTAATAATTTGTGTGATTCCATTTAATCATTTTCTCATCATTTAATGATTCGGTTTAATCATAGTTACAACTTTTTTTTATAATATTTCTTCCGATTTCCCAATTTTTTTATCATTTAATAATCCCATTTTATCATATATATATATATATATATATATATATATATATATATATATATATATATATATATATATATATATATATATATATATATATATATATATATATATATAAACGAATTTAATCATTTAATAATCCCATTTTATCATGTATATAATCCCATTTTATCATATATATTATCCCCTTTTATCATATATATAATCCCATTTTATCATATATATAACCCCCTCTTTGTAATACTGTATATATTTAAAATAAAGCACATTTATCTAAAATTTTTATTTATTTATTGAGAATATTGAACAAAAATTTTTCAGGTATAAAAATTTATTAATTTTTAATTATAAAATTATAAGTTATTAATAGTTTTTTATATAATATTTATACTCTACATATTAATTTTTAACATATATTTACATATTCATTGTTTAAATATTATTTACATATGATATTTCATAATATTTACATAAGAATTTAAATCAACAGTTTTATGCTTACTTTGGTAATGCAAATATAGCCAATAAGATTTGATTATAAAATTTTATTGGCTATAGAATAGATATTAAAAAATAAAAATCCTCATAATCCTGCTGAAAGGATTGAAAATGTGAGTTAAATCCATGGTTTGAAAGCCTTTGACCGCAAAGATAGTAAGATTCATTAGAGCAATATATGTGGTTTATATGACCAAATAATGGAAGGTCATTTTCATACATTTCAATATGGAAAACCATTCCTGCATATCTCAGAACAGGACATATTTTTCATTTATTTTTTTATTTTGTGGTTTTATTTCACAATTTTTTAAACTTAGAACACAAATAAATTGAACACTTTTCTAAAAACACACAGCTATACCGTTTGCCTTCTAACAAACTACTGAACTTATACACAAAAATGTGTATTCAATAGTTATGTAGAAAATAAATATGATTAACGATAAAAATACAATAGTTGTGTGAAATCAAATTATAGTCAAAAACAAATATTTTATATTTAAGGAAAACATAAACATTTTCAAATACAAAAATTCAACAGTTGTGCAAAACAAAATATGACTTAAAATCAAATAAAAATATTAGCTAAATGGTTGTAGAATTGACTAAATTTTTAAAATTAACTTAATGATTATAGAATTAACTAAATAATTGTAGAATTGACTAAATGATTGTATTTATTCATAAATATGATTTCATATAAACATATTTAAAAACATATTATAATTCAGTGAACCATATTAAAATTTTGATTGTGGGTAATCATTAAATGATAAAACAGAATCATAAACGTTGCTATGATGATCACAGTATATTTAAATCAACGAGAAAACGGCTATATAATCATTGAATAGTTATGGTGATCATGCTGTAACCATGTTTTTTCTCTGCGTGTAGAACACAGTGTTTTGATCCCATACAACGATGGGACAAAAATAGAAGGAGTTGTCGTAGCAAATTTAAACTTGGTACATATATTACTAGAATGAATAAATACGAAGTTTTGAAAAAAATGGCGCAAGGACACGCCTACCTCCCATATATCCTGAAGTTAGAAAACACAATTTTTTTTTAAATACTGTTCTGAACTTTACCAAAATTTGTGCATGCCATTAAAAATAGATTGCTTATAAGTCCTCTAATTTATTTTTTAATCGGAGCAAAGACACGTCCACCTCCCATATATTCTGAAAATAAAAAGCGGATTTACTGCATGAATACTGGTCAGATAACAATTTGTGATTGCAGTTAAATATAGACTATTTATGAGTGATGTTAATAATAATTTTTTCGATGTTTAAACTTGGTTCTTTTAACATTTGCTTTAACAACCGCGTTTAAACACCGAAATAATTAACATTAACATCAAATTTAACGATCTACATTTATCAGTAACATGATGTTAGTATTAATGTTAAATATTTTATGTTAGGTGAAGACGATTAGTTATGCATTTTAAGACGATTCCCGGTAGTGGGACTTATATGTGTGAGCTATTGTCTATTATCCTCATACAATTTTGTACTGTTATTTCTACTTATATAAAACATATTTGTGTCAAATATTAACTTTACGCACGATAAGGTGATTTTCGGAAGAGGCCTTGAAATGGAAGCAATGGTTAATTATAGCCCGATCTGCATGAAATTTTAATCATAAATTTATATTTATGTGAATCTTATTCATGTCATTTCATTATAATATTCTTATATTTAAGGCTTTCTTTAAATATTCCGGGAGGACATTTGTATCATTTGTATGGAGGATATGTGAAATAGTAAACCAACCATAACCAATTTCTTCGTCCTTGTAACATAAAAGTCACACCTGCCAAATTTGACCTGTACATTGCGTACAAAGTTTACATTGACAGACGAACAGACAGCAATAGATCGACTTAAAAAGTGTTTATGAGTCGATTGGTATGCTTTAACCTGGGTGTTGGATAATTCTTTCTGTGCGTTACTATGGATTCCAAACAAATCCTCATTCTCGACAATCTTAAATCCCGGGATTTTTTCGTGATTTCTAAATCCCGTTTTTATGCTTTTTATTTTCATAAAAATTTATATATTAAAAAATTTCAAGTTATTTGCGGAAAACCCTTTTTGGCTAGGTTCTTGTATAAATATTTTCTAATTATATTATTCTTTTGTCTAGAAAGTAAAAATACTTTCTAAACTTCTTTAGAAATTAGAAGAACCAGGCTTTTCAACCATTTTCATTTGTTATGATTTGGTCAAATATTAAAAGCAGAGTAGGTAGAACGCTCATTTTTTTGATTCGTTCGGAACATAATTTTTATCAGCGAATTTAATCCTAACTTTTAGAACGAATTTTATTTTTTTCAAATTTTATTTTTAAATTTGTTCGAAGATCAAAAATTTTATTTTCGAAAATAAAAATATTATTCAGGAATTAACCCGAAATGAATTAATCGAATTGAAGTCGTGTAACGGTATAGAAATATGTTGACTTATGTTGAATGAAAGATGTGTGAATGTTTAAAACATATGTACATGCGCTTGTGTGTTTAAGAAAGCTGCAGTTTGTTTGTTTGTGTTTTGTTTTGTTACTGCTGAATTGTTTAAAATAAAACAACACAATGTTTATGGCATGTAAATTTATGTATGCATGTAAATATGTATGTAAATACATCCCAGTAGTTTTTTCGGTGTCAATTTACCCGCTTTTGTACAGTAAAGATCATTTGTGACTACCCACCTAACTCATTTAAATGTGTACGCTTTTTTCTTTACCCAAACTTCGCATATTTTGTGAGCGATAGTTAAGCTATCGCACCTTTTATTGACTCTTTAGAAAGCGTTAAGGTGGCGATAGCTCACTTTATTGACTCTTTAGAAAGCGTGGAGGTGGCAATTTATACTTTATTGACCTTTTGGTGAGCGTTGGGGTGGCGATTGGTTTTTTTATAGGTCACAAAAACGTCAAAAATGTAAATAGTTTATCCATTAGCAGTACAGGTTGGGTTACTTGACTAACGGCAATAAATACATGGTAGGACATTTTGCTCTGATGCATCTTTTTCAGACGTGTGTATTGTCAAATATCAATTTATTGACTCCTTGGTGCTTAACAGAGTCTTTAGTATTTTATTTTGTAAGAAAAAAAGTAAATGTTTTTTTATATTTCTATGTTATGCGTACTACGATACATTAATTAAATGTGTTTTCAATTTAAACACGTGGAATACATCCAATAGAAATGGATTACCTCTCAGTTATTTTATATAATACAAAACCCAGTCTTGCTAATTAGAGTTTTCAATTTATTAAAGAAATCAATTATTCTACATTTGTGTTTTTTTTTTCTTTAAATGCTTTATACAAATAATTTGACTCTTTCGTACTAGTCACAATATTGCCACTTTTTGGTCCTTTGGTGCCAATACACTTCCTCCTAGGACATCCCCATGTTAAAGTGACTAGTCACCTAATTGGTAAAGTGACCAGTTAAGAAGATTGTCAGGTGACTGACTCAATTTCACTAGTAAAAAGAACGACTTCAAAAGGGTGACTAAATTGGAAGCAATAGCCACCTCACGCTTACAAAGGGTCAATAAATCAACATGGTCATTAAAACAACAAATAGTGCAATGTATGTAAGAACGCTCTGTGGCTGAGTGGTTAGCGCGTATGACTATAAAACATAAGGATGTTAGTTCGAGTCCGGGGTGCCGCCATAAACAAAAATGTAAAAATATAAAAATGAATTAAAGTGATTAATATAAAATAATATGAAAAGAAAATAAAAAGAATTATAAAATAAAAAATTACAAAAAAAAAAAAAAAAAAGAGAAGAAAGAAAAAAATATACACAAAAAAATCTTTTAATTTTTTTACATTCTGAAAATAACTAATTTAAAGATTGACTTTTTCGTACTAGTCACTATATCGCCACCTTTTGGTCCTTTGGTGCCAACACATTTCTTCCTAGGACATGTTAAAGTGACTAGTCAGGTGGTTAGTAGTGATGACTACTAGTGGTGCCCTAATGTAGTCAGTCAAGTAACTGGTTTCGGACAGTCACCATTGACTGTAGGGTTGTTAAACATGCTTTCGTTTGTATTTTGTGCAATGTAATTTTATCATGTACCACCATACATATGTGATGCGTTTATACAATCCGCTTAAAATATCCATTCAATTGACAATTACTTATTAAGCCAATTTAACATTATAAACTGTTCAGAACAGTTGCAAGTATTTGACAACCATAGTAAATTCTTTGTAATTTGTAAAAAAAAAAAAAAACTGTTATTCGATGAAAAAATATATATTTTTTTTTAATTTTACTGTTGCTACTTTTTATTTTTGTTTTATTTGTCACTTTTGTTGTTATAACTAAATTATGTTTTAACGTTAAAAAGTGAAAATTTAGACTTTAAAATAAATCTTTTAAAGTATGTTTTGTTAGTAAAATATATTCGCGATTTAAAGAATCATTCGTTAAGCCGAGAAACCACTGCACTAGAAACACAGGGTGTCCGTTGTAGCTTCATTTCATAGTTTTCTGCTGAGATCTCTAAAACAAAAGCATACGATAACAAAATTTTGTACCGATAGTTCGAGGGTCGATACAAACTTGGAAACCCAAAATGGGCGTGGTCCGCACACTTTACCACCCACCTCCCATATAAGGTGAAACGTCAACGAAGTTTTGTACAAATAGTTCAAGGACCAATGTAAACTTGGAAAAAAAATGGGCGTGGTCCACCCACTTTATCGCCCACCTCCCATATAATGTAAAATTATATGGGAGGTGGGCGAAACTTGATGGTGGGTATATAGATACGGGCGAGCCGAATATAACATTCGAGCTTGTTCGAGTTTTATTGCGATTTACTAGAACTTTTTCTATCAAATTCTATGCAATAATTTTCAAGGACATTTTTATTGTAAACATAACAGTTATTTTTATTTCTAAATAAGATAAAATCTGTAGAACTCATTCGTTTTTACATTTAACAACTTAATTTTTTCTTAAAAAAATTTAAAACTAATAAAAAAATAAAAATGCTTCGTTTTAAAATATATGAAGAACTTTTTAATACTGTTTGGAAAACGCTTAATAACTTTTTGAATTTTTAAGTGATTTTATATAAGCATATTTTATTTTATTGTAAACAAAATTACATTTTAAACTTTGTAAAAAAATGTATGTAATTCAAAATGGTAAGTAAATAATTTTTTAATTTGGATATATATAAATGATTGTAATATAGTTTAAAAGCTAAGTATGTCTTTTTTGCTTTCCAAATCAATTTATTTAATTATAAATTGACTTAAAATTTATGAAACAATGAGATGTATAGTGCAGGAACTACAATAAAAACGATTGTTTTCGCAATATCTTGAAATTTATGGGGTGTTTTGAAATTTCTACAGCTTACATTAGATCGCTTTCCGAGTAAAAATAAAAAGTGTCATTTTGTAGCACTTTTGTAAAGTGTTTCACAAGACTTGAAACACTTTATTAGTTTCAAGTCTTGTGAATTAAGATCTGTAATCAGTTTGTTTAAAATATCATCACCACAAATCACCACTTATTAAGGATTTAAGTCAGTTTCAGGCAGGTTAAACATTTTTGATAATCATATATCTACGAATTTAATTAGTTAATAGGTGGCTTGAAATGTGCGAGAGAGAACTTTATATGACATTATCCTGTAATAATTTTTTGCTCGAGAAAACGTTTAAAATTTAGACCAAAAATTTATTTTAGTAAGTAGTTTACAACAGTCCACACTATGGCAGTGGCTGTGAGCAGATAAAAGACATTTAAGTTAACGACGTTACAACCCACTCTTGAATTAAATCAATCTTTAACAAGCTTACAACAAACGACTTCATTACAATTCACCAAATATGGCCGTGGGAACTGCTAGACTTTTAGTAGACTTTTTGGTGCATCTACTCTTCATTCTTTTTTTTTTTTTTTAAATTTTTTGTTATTTTGTACAACTAAAGTCAAAGCAATTCAACGTGCTGACTGTCTATGGAAAATACAACCAAAAATAAAGTGCAAAAAGCTAAAAACATATTCACCCATACGAGCATCAACTGCATAAACGAGTGAACAACCAACAAACAGCGAAAACATCCATCTGTGATTGTGGACAATACTACAAACTTACGTAGTACATCCACACATATGTTCATATATGTAGATGCAACAATAATAACAGCATACTACTGATGCTGCTGACATTCGTTGTAACGGCTTCAATTAAAATTAAAATTATTTTTTATATGTACAAGTACATTTATACAAATATACATATACACATGTATGTACGTACATCAGATTCATACATGTAGACAAATATAAAATAAATATAAAGAATATATAGTTATAATACATTTTTATGTACATACATATCTAAATATACGAATGAATGAATGTATGTATCTACTGTATGTACACATGTGTCCAAACAAGAGCGAAAAATTTGAATTTGTTTGTTGCGATACATCACGATTTAAGCAGTTACCAAAAATGGTTGTTTTTTATTTTATGTCGTTTTCGTTTGTTTGGACACTGGATGGCGCTGGAAGGTTGCTAACGTGTGGAAAAGTAGATCACGCTCTTCTCTCACAAATGTTGTTAATCTAAATTACTGAAGCAAATAAAATAACAAAACCAAAAACTACTACATACAACTACAGTAATTGCAATCGCAAGAACCACTGCAACAGGAACAATACCATAACGTACACACTTGCGGCAAAAAAAAAAAAAAAAAAAAATATGAAAAACAAAAAATAACATAAACAAAAATAGATCATATTATTTGATCACCTCAACAACTAGACTCCCACAGCTCCCGCATGCAAAAGTTTCACACTAAAGTCAAAATGTGAACAATGATTTACGGAAGAATAACCATCCAACAGATCAAGCCACCAATCTACTAGCTCCAGCTATCAACAACTGGCTTTCGAACAAGTCATCTCAGTTGTACGAATAAAAGAAATCATTGCAAACATTAAAGCTGACTACACCAAATGACCGACAATTCGAAGTCTCGTAGAGTGCGTTTCACATCAAAATTACGACAAACTTATGTATGTATGTATGTGCATACAAGCATCTGTTTACTGACTTTCATATGTAGTACGATTTGATGTAGTGGTAAACAAATCGTGAGGATAGTATTGAAATGAAAATCATTCGCTTAATCCGATAGGTAGATCAACGATCAACCTGTCAATACACTTTGACTAACTTGTGCAAAGTATACAAAGGTACATAAAAGAATCTGCAACAACAATTACTTTTTAATATAACTAACGGGAAAATAGAAGTAATAAATTGGCCTTCCTAAATGCCTTACTTAGTAGATACAAGTACACTACGTTTCAATGTAAAGGATAGTTTTCCTACTTGGTGCTTTTAGCAAAACTTCTTACTTCTTTTGGGGCCTTAACGAACTACGTACATTATTTTATTTAAAACTATTACAACCCAGTTGGAAATTATGTAGTTGCGACAACTTCACAAATGATTCTTAAAGTACAAGTCATTAGCTGAGGAAAAATTATATCGCACGGTGGGGCTAAAGGCAAATCTTTTGATAATAAATCTGTATCCCATAAACTACAATTCGGTACGATTTGAAATGTATGGAAGAGTTGTAAAGGAGGACCTAAGCTTTCCGAAAAATAATAAAAGTCACCCTGTGATAACAAAAGATAAGCTACAGGATATCAAAGTTTACTACTTCGAGTATGTAAAAGTTAAAAAAAAATCGCAACTTCTACAAATCAAGTCCGATTTCAAAGGTTTTAGCAATAAAATAAGCTTAGGGTAGATTGGGGAACATTCGTCACTTTTTTCTTTAAAATGCTGTATTTTAAAAACGGTTGGCCATATCAATAAACATTTTTATACCCTACACCACCATAGGTGGTTGGGGTATTATGCGTTTGTGCTGATGTCTGTAACGCACAGAAAAAATAATCGGACCCCCACCTTAAAGTATACCGTTCTACTCAGAATCTCTTTCTGAGTCGATTTAACGATGTCCATCCGTCCGTCTGGCTGGCTGTGTGTCCATGTAAACTTTGTGAACAAAGTACAGGTAGCAATTTTAAAGATATCTTGATGAAATTTGACACGAATAATTATTTTGACACAAGGACGAAGCCTATTGAAATTGGTTATGATCAGTCCATTATTTCACCTAGCCCCCATACAAATGTCCTCCCGGAATAGGGGTTTAACGATCATAAATACCTTAAACTCGGTACAAAAGAGTTTTGTATAAGTGTCAATCTTTGCGCCAAATTTCATCAAGATTTGTCCATAATTGACAATAGCTCCCATATAAATCCCCTCTTCCGAAAATCACTTTAACGTGCATAAATCCCATACGAATGATAGTATCAAGATAATATTCGACATAAATAAGTTTTTTATAAGTGGAAACAACACTGCCTAAATTTATGAGAATCGGTCCATAATTTACCGTAGCTCCCATATAAGCCCACTTCCGGGAATCGCTCTAAAGGACATAAAATCATATAGATGTTAGTATCAATACATTGTTCTGTATTTGTATAATTTATTTTGCATTTAGTGTTGGTCTAAAATTGGCCATAGGTCTAATTTGTAGCTAATACACAATGGTGTAGGGTATCATATGGTAGGTCTTGACCGATTATAGTTTCTCTCTCGTTTAGGAATAAAAACTTTGATATGTTGGCTTATATTTAAGCCCCTCTGTGTTAAGTTAATTTTTTATGAATTTGTGAAGTGAGCAAAACTACCCCATCCGATGGGAAAGATTCGCCAAGTGATGGGGGCAGAATCGTTTTCCTATATATGATTTTTTACTTTATTTAAATACAGGATTTGAAAAAGCAAACAAAAATTAACTGAATTTTATGTTAAATAGATAAATATTCAATTAACAATGCACAGTGGGGCCAAAAGCAAAATAAATGGTAATAAGTCTGGAACTTTGAAACCACTGAACCGATTTAGATGAAACTTGCAACATCGATAGAAGAGTTAGGCTTCCAGAATATTTTAGGCTATAGTGTGTAGCTGCGGCAAGGACGCCGCTACAGTGGGCCAAAGTTGACCACTTCGAGGGTGAAAAACATATCGGGGCTTAAAACTTTTACAAATATTAAATGATTTTAAATATTTTTGAATTCTCCTAAGCAAGACAAGGAAAAACCATGCTTACTGTGCTAAATTATCTCGTATGGTTTAAAAGATATTTAACTTCAAAAATAAGTTTCTCGTTTTTGGCCTTGACTTTTTTTACGATTTTGCCTTATAACTTTTAAAATAAAATTTTTTAATTTCTTTTTTTAAATAAGTTGAAATTCTATATAATTTTCTAAATTATGCCAAAAAAAAATTTTGTTATCTCAATTCAATAACAAGAAAAAAATGTTCAAAGTCAAAATTTCAAAACAGGTCTCAAAAATTGCAAATTTTTTTTTTCCAAAAAAGTAACTTTATATATTTAACTTTTTTAAAAATTTAGTTAAAACAGTTTAATATTTCTTGGCATTTTCTGAAAGACAGGGCCCCAAGAAAACGTGTAAGTGTAATTTTGAAAAGTTCTGAAAGTTCACCTACATCCAGCAGTGGTCAAAAATTATCAATTTTGAATGAAACGTTAAATTTTTGAGTCTGTAAAAAAATTCGTTGTTGATTTTGGTAACTCTGTGAATTAAACTATATAGCTCAATATGTTCCTAAAGGTTTTGCCAAAAATTATGACAGCCTACCGGTAAACTTAGTCACACGAGGCAATTTTCCGAAAATACCCAAATTTTCAATAATAAAAACTTCGACCTTTAAAAATATATAGTAAAATTTTAATTTAATTTCTGATTTGCACAATTATCAATTCTATATTAAATATTTTTTATCATGTGCAAAAATTATGTTGATACCTATAAAAATATATGGATAATGCTCCCATATATGGAACATATATGAGAATTTTTATCTATATATGGTGTCATATATGAAATTATTTTCCATATATGGAAAATAATTTTATATATATATATATATATATATATATATATATATATATATATATATATATATATATATATATATATATATATATATATATATGTATATGTATATATATATATATATATATATATATATATATATATATATATATATATATATATATATATATATATATATATATATATATATATATATATATATATATATATATATATATATATATATATATATATATATATATTTATATATATATATATATATATATATAAAAGAGTAACGTGACTGACTGACTGACTGATTCATCATCCCACAGCCCAAACGGCTGAAGCTAGAGAGACGAAATTTGGAACGTAGGTAGGTCTCCCACCATATAGATTCACTAAGACGGGATTTTTGGAAATTCGAATGTTTAGGCGGTAAAAAAGGGTAAAATCGGTAACTTTATATCTCCCAAACTAATAAAGATACAAAAAAAGTTGAATAGTTATCGTTATTCATTTAGCAAATAATTGGACAGGTGTCTGGTACTTTTTTGAAAATCGGCCGTTTTAGGGAGAAAACGGGTAAAAACTGTATTTTGGTACTTTTTTGGCACCATATGTATCTTTGAAACCAATCAACATACAAATAAAATTTATATCGTATTCATAACTTATCAAAAAATGAGAAATACAAATTTGGTACTTTTTAGAAATTCAAACGTTTAAGCGGTAAAAATCGTACCTATTTTTGGTACTTTTTTCATAAAACCTTTTTTTATATATATTGAAATATTCATATGAGTATTTTAATATGGGATACCACTACAATTTAGAAATTTATTGGAATACAATTTTTGATACTTCGATGGGTGAAAAAAAAGTACCAAAAAAAGGGGTAAAGGCGGGAAATTACATTTTATTCAAACTTACTAATGAATTTTCAATTACATTAAACATAGAAACATGAAATTAAGAAAATGTAGATAGGAATCCATAAGAGAGAACTTTGTGGCACTTTTTCGTTCTTCTAATGGTACTTTTTGAATTTTTTATAATATTTAACACAGAAACATAAAATTAAAAATATTTGGTCGTAAATGAATGAGAATTCATTAGAGAGACTTTGTGGTACTTTTTTGTTCTTCTAATGGTACTTTTTGAATTTTCTATAATATTTAAAGTAGAAACACGAAGTTAAATATGCATGGTCCTATGTGAGAAAGAATTCACAAGAGGGGTCTTTGTGGTACTTTTTTGTTCTTCCAATGGTATTTTTTTAATTTTCGGTAATATTTAACCTAGAAACATGAAATAAGGATATGTGGTCCTAAATGAATGGGAATCCATAAGAAGGGACTTTGGATTCCCATTCATTCTAAATGGATTTTGTGGTCCTTTTTCTTTATTCTAATATACTTTTTCGTAATTCTGATATTTATTTTTCATTATTCTAATATTATAAACCTGAAATTAAAGAGATATTGTTATTTATGGATGACATAACACCATTATTAAAAATGTTCCCAAGGGAGTTAAGAATCTTAGTTTAAATTTATTATATAGTATAGTTTTTATAAAAAATTTCCGCTGACGAAGTAGCGGGTTTACAGCTCGTATATTCATATATGGAAAATAATCATTTGTACGAAGTGTAACTTTTTTAATGATAACATCTTTAGTGTAAAAATAATTAAACATCCCCACAATCTCCTGAAAAGATCTATAGATGCTCATTACTGTTATTCCAGATCAAGACGGTTGCTAATTATTATATTGCAGCTTTCATTTTGAATTTTAAAACTATCTCTTATATGATTTGCAGCACCTGGGTCCGATAAACAAATATTAAACGTGAGAGGACATTTATAAAAATTATTTTCATACATACCTTCTTTTGAATCTAATGATTGACTAGGGGACTTCCTAATAAAAGAGCGAATGATTTGCTCGTAACAATTTTATAAATATTTTTAATTTTTATTTTTTAATGCTTATGAAATTCAAATTTTTATTTTATTTTTTTAAATTTCAATTTCTTACTTATATTAAATTCATAAACACTATTTTATTGTAGGCAACAACCAAAGAATACTAAGAATAGAAAATAGTACTCTTTCCTACAACAACAACATTTCTCTCTCTTCACATACAAGTTCTGTGTGAATTCAACACACTTGTGAGAGAGAGAAACCACACAAAATAAACAAATATTTTTCTTAACATTTAAGGAAAATTACACACGCGACACATTGTTCCACTAACACACGATATTTGTATTATTTTTTCACACACGTTTAATGTATTTTCATTCCTGTTACACGAATATTTTCCACAAACTGAAAAAATATTTTTTTATTTTATTTTTAACGAACAATGTTGCTGCTTTTGGTATTAAAAATAAAACTGAATTTAAAATAATTTTAAATTATTTTCATATTCATCAACAAAAAGCAAAAAAATTTTTACTATTTTTTACTATTTGTGGTTGTAACCCGCATCAAAAGATAAAAATCTGCGAATATAATTGTAATGAATTATATTTAATAATTTGTTAATACTCTTTTGTGCAACTATGTATGATTATGATGTGTGGTGAAAGTCGTTTCAGCACTAATACATATAAATAAAATTTGACTAACACAATCTTAAAGTTAGGTTTTTTTGACAACAGAGTTAGGTTTTTTTGACAAGCCTTCTTTTCTTAGTATTCTTTGGCAACAACCTATAGAACCAAAATCTATAAAACATAAATATTGATGAAATAGTCAAATTAGTTTCCTTATAAATAAAAGGAATCGTTTCTAAGAAGTTAGAGGTTTGAATAGACTTGTTTAATAAGCAAAAAAATTAATGATGATTCCTAAATCGAATTAGTATTTTTTTTTTATTTATGGATCATATATATATATATATTTGTTGTTTTATATAAAGGTAAGAAACTATATGTAATAACTTATACTATAATTGTTCCCTTTATTTATTAATTCAAAAAAATTCTCTGCAGATGTATCTTCAAGCATATCTCCCATATTTTTACCGAATTTTTTGAGTTGTTCAACAAATTGCTCAGGTGTATAAATACCTTTCAAGTTGTTTTTTACAATTTAAACAATTTCATTGTGTGTTTATTTTTTTAAATAAAATTTATAAAAAAAAAGAAAGAAAATATTTTGAATTTCATTCACAATAGGTCTTTTAAATATATATTAATAAATACATATACATTGATATATATGGTCATATATCTCCATATACCCTCAATTTTCGGATCCAAATATATATGGGACTCCGTATATGTGTCATATATGATTCATACATAATATTATTAGCTGGGTAGTGAAATTTATTATACAAAGTTTTATAGAAGACACAATTTTTTTAAATTATATATCATGTGACTATTTTGAGTTTATTACGTTAATAGTAATTCAATTTCAATTAAGCAAAACGCAAAAAATTGTGAACTCTCCATGTTTCCTTCTATTTTTGGTAATGTATTGGGATATGATAGTGCGGTAAGGCCGTATCTAAAACAACATGAAAAAACGAAAGATTTTACAATTTGCAACTCTTTGCTAATTTCCAAATTATTTACAAGAAAAGTTGCAAAGACAAAATACACTCCCCGAAATATTTATAAGACCAAAATAGTTTTTTATATTTCTATGGAACTACAAGTGCAATCCCTGAAATATTTGGCACACATATGAAGATAAGTAAGTAAGTAAGGCAGTTTTTTTTTTATATGTAAAAAAAATTAGTTCCGTAACTCCTGTGCAAAAATAACGGGACTTTTACTTGAGTTTCGAACGAAATAATTATAAGACCAAATATGACGAACTATTTTTAATATTTAAAGAAATGGAATATGTTTTCAAAATTTTTAAATTTTTTGTTCATATTATTAATAAAGGTTGTTCAGGTTTAGATCAGAGTTAATTTTTGGTACAGTGGGACAAATATATTTTTATGATATAATCAATAAAATGTAAAAAATAAGCCCAAAGTGTAAATTAAGTTATTTTTTCTTTGTATATTAAAAAACATTATGGGGAAAGTGCTGTTTATTGTTGTTCTTGTAATTTTGGACTAGATTTGTATCATAATATGTAAAACGAATGTATTTTTCTACGTAAAAAATCTATTTACAGCTTTAAGTTTTTGAGATATAGAATATCTTGTTCAGAATAAATCAGAAAATATTAATCATGTCTTAATAAAAATTGGCCAGAATGTCAGTTGTAAGCTAATTTATAATAATTGCTAACTATACTAAAGATGTTTGGTAAAAATATCTTGTAAAAATACTTGGCTTTAATGGCTTTAATTGCACCGAAAGTTATTGCATATACGCAATACAATATCTAGCCTTTATTTATGGTTGTTTTGAAATAAATTGTATTCAATTTTTAATGCTTGTATCAGAAATTGAGTAAATACTAGGGTATCCAATTATTCGGGTTTTCATATTATTCGGTTTATTCGACAAATAATTATTCGAGGTTAAAAGCTGATCGGTTAATAACCGATTATTGGCAAATTATTCGATTAACCGAATAATCTTTGTTATACATTTAAAATATATAAACTACACTAATTATAGCATTTAATCTATTGAAATAGTTACTAAGAAATGTAATATAGAACAACATCTTTCACATTTTATCACATTTTATAAACTTTTCAACCTATTTATATGAAAAAATTGCATTTTTAGCTAATACTAATCCCGCTTTATTTAATGAATTTTTCATGTAAGTCTATTTTCTGTGTAAGAATGTTTTTTTTTTTTTTTTTTTTTTTTGTTAAAAGAGTCAAATTAATATTGAAAATTAATTAAAATTAAATTTTTTTGACTTCTTTAACTTTGAATTTACTTTACTCAAATCTATGTTTTAAAAATTTCTATTATCACAAGTTTAAATATTTATGAAGATATAATATTATTGCCTTTTCATGTCGCTTTTTATAAAGCATTCTATCCCAACAAAAAATAAAATCCAAAGAAGTCAGTAAGATTCTGACCTTTTGATCCAGAAGTAGTACAAATTCGTATCATTTCCAATGAATTGTCTTTTTTGATAACTGTGTTATGTCATGTCATATTCACGATTTTATCCAAAATTGAAATGAACATCAAAATTTGTTTAACGGCGCAAGAAAATAACTTTTAATTTTTATTAAACCAACACATTTTTAATAAAAAAAATATGCATAACATTATTTATTTGTTTCACACAGTTTTTTAGTAACAACTATTTCGAAAAATTCCAACCGAATATCAATGTTCTATAACAGAAATATTAATTTAAATATTTGTTTTTTTATATTGGATACTGTTTGTATTACTTCTTAAGCACAAGAAAAAGTATTTCACTAAAAATAATTTTTATTTATTTTTACTGGGATACCGCTTGACCTGAAACAAGAAATTAGTGAATGTTCGCAAAAAACGAGGTATTTTCGAAACAAATATATTCGAGAAATAGATCAAAATCTTTCACATTTTATCACATTTTATAAACTTTTCAACCTATTTATATGAAAAAATTGCATTTTTAGCTAATACTAATCCCGCTTTATTTAATGAATTTTTCATGTAAGTCTATTTTCTGTGTAAGAATGTTTTTTTTTGTTAAAAGAGACAAATATAAATAAAAAGTGAATGTTCGCAGCATCGCAACTTACTCGATAATTTCTCGGTAGTTATTGTTCGAGAAATTTTCGATAATTCTTAAAATATCGGATTATCACTATATTAAATTTTTACGATAAAATCTCGAAAGTAAATGTTTCGAGAAATTATCTATTTTTTCTCAATTTTTCGATATTTTGTTACTTTAAAAGAATAAAAACCTATTCTGGAAAATAATTATAAAAATGGTAACATTGCTGCATGTTAAAAGACATTCGCAAAATTACATATTTATCTAAATGAAAAATTTTTTTCTTGCAGATTAATTCAGTAATCTTGGACCTAAGAAAAATGTGGATTTGGCCACCGGAAAGCTAATATTATTGAGACTTTAGTTAGTTAAGTTTATAATAAAAAAAATTATTTGAAAATGAAATCAGCTTTTAATTTTAAATGGGAAACAAAATGAAAATGAAAAAGAATAGAACTATTGCAAACGATTCATTAGTAATATAAATATCGAACAATTTTCGATATCGAAAACTGATCTCTAACGAAAAGTTTCTCGTTTTGCTAACGATAGCACTGATTACTCGATATAGATATTATAAACGAACCTTCGATATCGATCGATTTACTGCCACAAACTGAATGACAGTTGAACTCTACGAGTTCATTCTCGAAACACCTTCGAAAGTCGTTCTCGATGGTTTTGTTAGAGAAATGTGAGAGAATTATTCGAAGGCGATATCTTCATCGAAGTTTGTGGTCAAGCGAGATGTTACAGACCTCATAAAAAAGATGTAGTTGTCATAAATTTATTATAAAAATAAAAAAAATTATAATTTATAACTCCAGAAAACTACATTTCGATTAACCGGTTATTCGACACAAATTATTCGGTTTATTCGTTATTCGAAAATAGACAGTTTTAAATTATTCGGACAGTTAATCGACCTAAATTAACCGGATAACGGAAAGACGGTTAATCGATTGGATACCCTAGTAAATACTAATCATCAAGGGTATTCATTGGAATATAATTGAGATAAAAGTCCAGTAACAATAAGTATAATTGCTCCTATGGAATTCATTAAATTGTGACTGTTTTCAGACCTACTAAAATGAGTACTATTTTGTAGAATCAAATTAGCTATTAAAAATTATAAACTATCTTTCGATTATCAAATAGGCCAAGGCGTATTGAAATATAATTAACATTTTCTGATTTATTCTCAACAAGACATTCCATATCTCAATCATTTTAGGCTACAAACACATTTTTTACGTAGACAATTAAATTAGTTTTATATATTTTGATCTTAGTCTAGTCCAAAATTACAAAAGAAATAATAAACACCATTTCTTCTCCAGATTTTTTTTTATATATAAACAAAAATATAACTTAATTGACCCCTTGGGCTTATTTTTTGCATTTTATTGTTTATATCAAAAATATATTTGTCCCACTGTACCAAAATTTAACGCTGATTTAACTCTGTACAGCCTTTATTAATAAATTTAAAAATTCTGAAAACATATTCCATTTTTTTTTAATATTTAAAATACTTGGCCTTATTTGGTCTTATAATTATTTCGTTCGAAGCTCAAGTAAAAGTCCTGTTATTTTTGCACAGGAGTAACGGAACCAACTTTTTTTACATGTAAAAAAATTGCCTTACTTATCTTCATATGTGTGCCAAATATGTCTGGGATTGCACTTGTAGTTACATAGAAATATAAAAAACTATTTTGATCTTATAAATATTTCGGGGAGTGTAGTCATATTATATATCATTTTAAAGAAAATTGTGTCTTCTTTAAAACTATACTATGTATATCAAATTTCACTGTTTTAAAATTTTTAGCACACTTTTCTTAAAACATAACAAACAAATGCAAATTGTGTTAACAGCGACATATTTAAAAAATTTGAGACTGAATATTTTCTAAATACTTATAGGTATCAACATAATTTTTTCACATGATATAAAATATTTAATGAAGAATTGATAAGTCTAAAAATCAGAAAAATTTTTATAATTTTACTATATATTTTTAAAGGTCGAAGTTTTTATTATTGAAAATTTGGGTATTTTCAGAAAATTGCATCGTGTGACTAAGTTTACCGGTAGGCTGTCATAATTTTTTGCAAAATCTTTAAGAAAATATTGTGCTATATAGTTTAATTTACAGATGTACCGAAATCAATAATCTATTTTTTTTAAAGACTCAAAAAGTTCACTTCCAAAATTGATAATTTTTGACCACTGCTGGATGTAGGGTGAACTTTCAGAACTTTTCAAAATTACACTTGCACGTTTTCTTGGGGTCCTGTCTTTCAGAAAATGTCAAAAAATATTAAACTTTTTTAACAAAATTTTTTAAAAAAGTTAAATATATAAAGTTACTTTTTTGGCAAAAAATTTAAATTTTTGAAACATATATTTTTTAAAAAATTTTTAGAAATTTTATTTTAAAAGTTATAGAGCAAAATTGCAAAAAAGTCGAGGCCAAAAATGAGAAATTTATTTTTTGAAGTTAAATATCTTTTAAACCATACGAGATAATTTAGCACAATACGCACGTTTTTTCCTTGTCTTGCTTAGGAGAATTCAAAAATGTTTAAAATATTTAAAATCGGTTAATATAGTTATAAGCCCCGATGTTTTTCACCTTCGAGGATGTCAATTTCGACCACTGTAGCGGCGTCCGTGCTGCAGCTACAGACTCTATCCAACAAAGTTCCAGACTTATTACAATTTATTTTGCTTTTGGCCCCACTCTGCAATGGTGACCAAAAATGTATGCATGAGAAAATCACAAAATAATTTTTTTTTTTTTAATTCAATTAACACTAGATATTCTATATATACACTGAAAGATTTGCAGATAGTAAGAGTTTCCTATCTCTAAATCGACCTACCAGCAGATTGGCGAATGTACCCCAGTAGGAGTATTGCGCACATGTAATAATTTTTTCAAACTGTAATTTTAATCTAAGTGAGAATAATTAAAGTTTATTAAGTTTGATTTTTCGTGCTTAATTCTCAAGTCTAATTTTGAAAAAAATTATAACATTTTAAAAATTAAATTTATTGTTGTGGGGATAAGAAATGCGCATAGAAACCAGCTTATCCCAACAATAATAAATTTCATTTTTAAAATATTATAATTTTTTTCAAAATTAGACTTGAGAATTAAGCACGAAAAATCCAATATAATATTTTTTTTTGCACTTTAAAGGAAAGGGATATTTCTTTATTCATTTCATATTTTTTTGAGAATTTTGGTATAACACCTGCTGTAAATAAGACCTTGAAGTGTCCAGACGTATGTTGCTATGAGCGGTCTGGAAGTTAGAATTTTAAGCAACCATGTTAGTCGAAACGACTAACGAAACACTTAGTGTTACTTTTTGAACTTTTAGCGATAAAGTAGTTTAGTAAATGAAGTAATGCAGTGTATTTAATATTTGTTCCTATAGTGTGAAATATATTTTTTGGGGGAAAATAAATACAATATGACTTCCAGAAATAATTTTAACAACACATAAGTATATTTTTTGTCAAATTATACAATGATGATTAGGGAGCTCTATTTTTTATATCAAATAGAAAAGGCATGCTGAAGACTGAATAAAGCCATATTATAAAGTACTAACGATTGAAAATCTTCTATATCTAGGTAAATTTATAACAATAGTGTAAATTTAAGAAAAAGGAAATAAAATTTACAGCTTCTGCGGCTAAAAAAACACTGAACTACTAAGGGATACTGTAAAAAAATGCAAAAAGCATCACAAATTTGAAATATGCACAGAGTATGCAAAAGCATTTATTTTTAAACTGTTTTTTGGTTAGAATAATTATAGGGTGCACACATTTAAAATAACTTATGTTGCCTATTCCAAATTTTTTACACAACTAACACAAAGGGTACTTATGTAACACCATCTCTGGAAAAGTACAAATATTGATGTATTTTTAGTTTTTGCTGAATATTTTCAAAAGAACGGAAAGTATTTAGGATTTTTTGCTGTTATTTAATTAAAATTAATTCATCACTAAAAAATCAATTGTTTTATTTTTCATTTTAATGATACGTTTTGAAATATTTTTAATAGAAGTTAGTGTTAGTCGTTACGACTAACGAAGCCCTCAGAGGGTAAAAATTCTAGGGTTAAAACATATATTGTCATTTCTTATTCATTAGTTTATAATATAGACAAATATTTTTGATCAATCCAACAGTGAACTATTTATAAGAGTATTGAAGAAACTATTAATCACGTCTACCTCCGAATAAGGAGTGCGTTCGAAAAAATCTTAACATACATATAATTCAATAATTTGGAAACGGTAGATTATAGAGTTTTCATCCTTTTTTTTATTTGATTGATATTATATTACTGATCACAGAAAAATATTACTCTTAAAATTCTAACCACTACTTATGAACTCGTGGACCTTTTATGGTAACCCTTCCATTACAGATTTTATAGTTTTCTCAGTCACTTTTTTTGGAACAGTTTTTAATTCACTTTCAACAAGAGCCCAATATCTCCACTGTTCTCAGCTCCGGACAATTTGGAGAATTGACCTGTCTTGGTACAAAAACTATGTTATTGTTTTGGAACCACTCCAGAGCTTTCTTACCGTAGTGACATGATGTCAAAACGTGCCAAAAATGTGCTAATGCGTTGTACTCTCTTATGAAAGGAAGAAGCCTTTTTTGCAAACATTATTTGATGTATATTTCGATATTTATAGAGCAGATTGTAACAAATGACTTTCTTGTTTTGCAGCAACTGCATAAAACTTGTCATACCAGGATTTTTTTTAGGAAATTTTGTCTGATATTGGGTCTTAAACTTATCTTCAATATTGCTTCGAGTATTAACAACATAAAAATTTTGATATAGTAGCCGCGAAATTCTAGAACATACTTTCATCGGCTAATATATAACATGTTTATTTCTTTTTATGAAATTTGACATAAATTTCCGTGCTCTATTCTTGGCTTCTAAATGTTTTGCAGCATTCTTGTTTGGAACTTTTTGAACTTTATATGCTTTCAACTCCGAACAAGCTTTAACTTTTTGAACCAAATAGTAAGAGCACTGAGATATCCGGGCTGTTTTTCTACCAGATGTGTTGTAATGCAGTTTTGTTTCCAGCTGGGGTATACTCAGTCTGTCCAGTTTCTTCAAAGGTCTGCTTCCTTTGATTGTTACCACAGAGCTTCCTTGTGACAAGAACAACGACGAAATGATACCTATCTATGAGGGGAAAGAATAGGGTTGGCAATTTTAGTTCTTAGGTTGGTTAACAAGATTAAATCCGACGAGACAAATTCTTCAACTCTCAATCGGCTAACTACGGGTTTCGTCTCTAAAATAAAATCCGACGAGATAAATCCTTCTGCTCTCGATCGGCTAGCTAAGATCGTATGGACTACTAAATACAATCCGACGAGATAAATGCTTCGGCTCTCTGTCGGCTAACTAGGATCGTATGCACTTCTAAATACAATCCGACGAGATAAATGCTTCGGCTCTCTGTCGGCTAACTAAGATCGTATGCACTTCTAAATACAATCCGACGAGATAAATGCTTCGGCTCTCTGTCGGCTAACTAAAATCGTACGCACTTCTAAATACAATCCGACGAGATAAATGCTTCGGCTCTCTGTCGGCTAACTAAGATCGTATGCACTTCTAAATACAATCCGACGAGATAAATGCTTCGGCTCTCTGTCGGCTAACTAAGATCGTACACACTTCTAAATACAATCCGACGAGATAAATGCTTCGGCTCTCTGTCGGCTAACTAAGATCGTACACACTTCTAAATACAATCCGACGAGATAAATTCTTCGGCTCTCTGTCGGCTAACTAAGATTGTATGAGCTATTTTACAAACTAAATACAATCCGATGAGATATATTCTTCAGCTCTCAATCGGTTAACTATGGTACTAAATACGATCCGACGAGATAAATTCTTCGGCTCTCGGTCGGCTAACTACAAGGTTCGGCCTTCAAAATACAATCCGATGAGATAAATTCTTCAGCTCTCAATCGGCTAACTACGGTTCTACTACAATCCGACGAGATAAATTCTTCGGCTCTCGGTCGGCTAACTACAAGGTTCGGCTACGGTTCGGAAGAAAGAACTTCGGTCGTGTCTGGTGATACTTTGTTCCCTAAGATCAAAGTATAACAAGATCGGTACTTCGGTTCTTGCTCAAATGTGTTGTCGTAATCTAGACTATTTATGTTTAAATTAACATAAACTAAATGAGAATTATAAATTCTCCTATTGTATTGTAACTACTACAGTAGTTACAATATGTTAATATGTTGGTGGTTTAATATTTGTAACTACACGTTACAGTGTTTGGAGTTCTTTTCAATATGCTTTAAATTTTTTGGCCTTCCCAATACCATGTGGACCTTTAATTTCTTCCCGAAGAAGGTTATCTATCAATGATCAAATTCTCCTGGTATTCTTTAATAACATTGGAAACAGTTAGACGACCTTAGTTCTTTGGCCAATTTTTTGTATTTTATGTATTTTTTTTTTTTTATTTTAATAAATCCGAATAATCCGAAATAATATGCTTGACATTTTTTTTACATAGAACTATTACTACGTTGTCAACTTTTAATTTTAAAAAGCACTGAAACTACTTTAAAAACCATTGTTGGAAACCGAAACGAATAAGGGTATCGGTATTTTAAGCTACAAATATGGAAAACTCAGAAACTATCCACGGTTTTTAAAAAGACAATTTTCCTCATTTTTGAGACATTATAAATCGCGAACTATCGCGGTAATCAAACTAAAACTCGGCATTTGCGTTACCAGCGTCAATATTAATATTCTTGCCGTATTTTATTAATTTCGGAGAGATTGGCGATACAAATTGCAATATATATTTCGTATTTATTATGGCATTTGTTGAAATAACTCCTAAAATATTGCGAGTCCCAGAATGCCAGTTTCCACGGTTTTAGAAAACATTTTCATCATTAAAATATTTTTTTTAAATTTTTTAAAGGACCATTTTTCGAGATAAGGAGTGAGATCGAAAAATTCTTAACATACATAATATTCAATAATTTGGACACGGTTGATCTTAGAGTTTTCATTATTTTTATAATCATTTGATTTTTTATGGTTCTAACCACTAATTATAAAATTGTGGACCATTTTTGAAAACCTTTCTTTGGAGATTTTATAGTTGCTTCAGTCACTTTTTTGGAACAGTGTGCACATCTTCTGTTAAAATCTTCGGTATTTTGGGGCACCTTTTTTGTGCTCTTGAATTCACTTTTCACAAGAGCTCAATATCTCTCCACTGGTCTAAGCTATGGACAATTTTGAAAATTGACCACTCTTGGTACTAAAACTATGTTATTGTTTTGGTACCACTCCAGAGCTTTCTTACCGTAGTGACATGATACCAAATGGGTCCAAAAATATGTAGACACGTTGTGCTTTCTTAAGAAAAGAAGAAGTCTTTTTTGCAAATATTCCTTTATGCATATTTTGGTTTTGGTGTTTTGCCGCAACTGCAAAAACCCATATCATGAATTTTGTAAGAATTTGTTGCTGCTTTTGGGTCTTAAACTTATCTCCAATATTGCTTCGAGCATTAGCAATAAAAATTGTTGAGACACAAGCTCCGAAGATTCTGCCAGCACCTACGTTTCTTCGTCAATTATATAGCTTGAGTATTTTTGTATGAAATTTAGTTTTAAATTCCAAGTCCTATTTTTGCACAGAAAAAAGTAAAAATAGACTTCAATTACGAAATTTGTAATATTAATTAATTTTTTATTGATTTTGCTCCAATCATCAAAATGATAATATTAATAACTAGAATAATTGATATTATTATTACTTCCTTTCCTTAAATAGATGCAATGAGTTGAAAATTTTTGAAAATTTACTCAAATTTATTTTATTTCTGTACTTTTATAGACAAATATTTAATTTTTCTTTATATTTTATTAACAGCTGTCAATTTATTAAAAAACACAACTGAAAACCAATTAGAAAATTCATTATATTAATAAATCATATAATTAAATTCCAATATAAAGTTAATTAATAATTTTATTAAAAAATTATTTGAAATATTTTTTTCTGTGTGGCTTGTAATTTTTTTTGCAGAATTCCAGTTTGAAATTTTTTGAACTTTATATGTTATCAACTTTCCCATTAGCTTTAAATTTGCGCACCAAATAGTCGAAGCACTGAGAAAACTGAGCTGATTTTCTACCAGATGTGTTTGGAGTTCCTTTTAATATGCCTTAAATTTTCTGGCCTTCCCAATATCATGTGGTCCTTTTTTCTTACAGAACTAGGTTTCAGCGAAGGTCCCTCGCGAAGGATAGTCATCTTGAAGCGATGCGAGGGCTTAAGTGTAATGACCCATGAGGCCGTACTGTCAGGGCCACCCATGCCAGAGGGGCTCATGGTGAACACAAACAAACACTAGGGATAACAGACGCCTGTCTGATAGCGTCTGTTATCCCTAGTAGGGGCGGCTATCAAACGTTCTGCCTAAACGGCCTAAACGGCGACGTTCTGAGGATGAGGCACAGCCGCAAACGTCCAAAGCCCTACAATCCGATGGACAAATCGTATAGTGAAGTGGCCAAAGGTCACTTAATACGAGCCGTCATCGATAGGAGCGATCCAGATTGCGCTATATCCCATGCGAATTGGGATATTGTGCGGAGGAAGCTGATGGGAGTCTTCTGGAAAGTTCTGAAAGAGAACCCCGGTCCCTCTCCTCAGTGTGATGACGCTGGATGGTATCGTAGCCGAGTGAAACTAATGGCCTGCTCAAATGAGAGATCAGCTATGCTCTTGAAGCAAGCGATCGCTCTTTTGGACGGCCTATGGGAAGGTGCTAGACTCGACGTGGTATCTATTGATGAGATATCACGTCGAGTCAGTGCTTTTTAAAATACGGGCCATGGGCCATGGCCCGTATACCGGACGGACCATCCAAACCAGAGGAGATACTAGAACTCATTCGTTTCGGAAACCCTGAAATCCCTACAAGTGATTGGAAGGTCACCAGAGTTTCCGAATCCGACGGTGCATCTAGAAAGATTGTCATCGTCATGAACAAGGAGTCACTGCCACCCCTTCGTGAGAAAAGTGGAAAGATTTACTACGGTTTCGAGTCAATCTTCCTACAGGTCTACCGAGGTGATGACAGAGACAGACCGGTACAAAACGATGATAATCTATCTCAGGAAGCAATGTCTTGTGAGGAGACTACTAGTTCTCTTGCTCGAGAGGACACTCACTCAAACTCTGAGTTTGTGGGTGAATTTTTTGTGCGAGTGGACGAAGTAGTTGACGAGGACGCCCTCTTGGAATCAGACCAAGGTGACGTCAACGTCACAATCATCCCAAAAGACACACATGGTGAAGATAACGCAAGTTAATCTTCACCATTCAAAAGCAGCTTCGGCTGCGTTGCTCCTCCGAATGGTAGAAAAAGGAGAGGAGCTAGCACTAGTCCAAGAACCATGGATCGTTGGAGACAGAATTTGCGGACTACGTGCGGATAATTTTAAGCTGCTACACGCTACGGGGTCAGGTAGGATTCGATCTTGTATAGTAGCAAGCAAGAAACTCAGTATCTTCATTCTTTCTGATTTCAGTGATGCGGATACTGTAGTGGCGGCCTTGGAGACAAGTGCTGGTTTTATTTATATTGTCTCCAGCTATATGGCCCATGACCACAGCGACCTACCACCAAACAATAAGTTTCGCGAGATAACCAAGGCGGCTAAGAGGAACAACATACCGCTCGTAATCATGCAGTTTGGGGAAGCTCCGATACTAATACAAGTAGTTTAGATATTCTAAACATTGGTAAGGAACCGACCTTTGTAGTAGCTAATAGAAGAGAAATTCTCGATATTACGCTAGTTAGTACTAGGCACTCTCATATGATTAGGGACTGGAGAGTCTCCAATGACTGTTCATTCTCTGATCACTTATATATAGATTTCAACATTGAAGTCGGTTTACCCAGGGTTAAACCCTTTCAGAATAGGAGGAAGACAAACTGGACGGAACAATACAACATTCTGTCCCAGCTCCTCCCTAATCCCCCAACCATCAATGGTTGCGAGGATATAGAGTCCTGTGTTGAAACGCTGACAAATGCTTTTGATACAGCGACTTCCGTTGCGTGCAGACCTAAGATCTGTAAGGGTAGGAGTAAACCACACTGGTGGAACTCCGAGATTGGCGAAACTCGAAAAGAAAGTCGCCGTTTATTTAATGAGGCAAAAAGGCTAGGTAACTGGTCTACCTATAAGTCCTCAGTAAATAAGTTTAAGAACCAGATAAGAAATGCGAAACGCAAATCCTGGAGGGCTTTCTGTAGCGGCGTGGAAGGTCACTCCGAGACTAGTCGTCTTCGTAAAATTCTGGCATCATCACCTCCTGTCCCAAGTTTCATTCAGAAACCCTGTGGCAGTTGGACAACTAGCGGCCAAGAGACCTTGGATGTCTTGATGGATGCGCATTTTCCTGGCAGTCTCTCCTTTACGGAATATTCTGCGACACCTTCGGCAGCCCCACATGACGTTCCGTTTCCTATAAGGGATAGTGAACTGAGATGGGCTCTGAAAAGTTTTGCCCCATTTAAATCCTCGGGCCCAGATGGCATTATACCTGCTGATTTGGAATATAATGCGGATATAATAGTCCCGTGGCTAATTCAGATATACTCAGCATGTCTATCGTGCTCTTATATCCCTGAGTCATGGACTAGATGCACAGTGGTCTTCATTCCTAAGGGAGGGAGGACCTCTCACATGGGACCGAAAGACTTCAGACCTATCAGTCTGTCGTCCTTCCTCCTGAAAACATTGGAAAGATTGATTGATCTTCATCTACGTAATGCATTACACTCGCTTGTGGGGCATATAGAACATGCTCTTGAGCATAAGGAGTTTGCATTAGTTGCCTTCCTCGACATAGAGGGAGCTTTTAATAATGTGACTCCGGAGGCTATTAAATTGTCTCTTGAAAGACTGAATGTCAATCAGTCGCTAATCAGCCTCATATGGAGACTTCTAACCAACAGGGTTATAATATCCAGTATGGGAGCATCTACCATATGTAGGGTAGCTAATAGGGGTACTCCGCAAGGAGGGGTTTTATCTCCTCTTCTTTGGAATATCGCCGTGAACCCACTACTCAGGGAACTAGATTCTCTGAAGTTCAAGACTATCGCTTATGCGGACGATGTTGCGGTGGCTGTATCTGGAAAATATCTGGATACTATGTCACAACGCCTGCAAACTGCTCTGGGCCTACTTAGTGTATGGAACACAAACAGTGGCCTCAGTGTGAATCCAGAGAAAACGGAACTGGTTCTTTTCTCTAGAAGATACAAGATTCCATCTTTCCCATTACCACGCCTAAATGGTGTTGAATTAAAGGTGTCAGATAGTGCAAAGTATCTAGGGATCATACTAGACTCCAAACTATCCTGGCTCCAGAATACAAGGGCCAGAGCTTCAAAGGCTGGAATTGCCCTATATATGTGTAGGAAAGCCATTGGTAAATCTTGGGGAATAAATACTAAGAAACAGCTCTGTGGAGGTTTACACTGATGGATCCAAATCTGTTGATGGGGTTGGGGGTGTCTTTATTCCCGAATATAGGAAAAGTATTTCCTTTAGATTGCCGGATCACTGCCGCATTCTTCAGGCAGAGATTTCGGCCATAAAAAGAGCGGTAAACTGGTTGATGTACTATAGGGTATTCGGTGCGGATATCCAAATCTGTACGGACAGTCAGGCTGCGATTAAATCGCTCTCGGGTGTCTTTTCAACATCCAGGCTGGTACATGAATGCCGGACATCTCTAAACGAGATGGCGAGACATTCAAACCTGGAGCTAGTCTGGGTTAGGGGTCACTCAAATACCCCGGGTAATTTTACTGCGGACGAACTGGCCAAAATTGGTTCGCTTCTTCGACATGAAGAAGTAGATCAATTGGTCGGCGTCCCGCTCTCCTCTTGCAGATCCATGATACTGCGGAATCTATCGAGGATTACACAAGACAGGTGGTCGAACCTGACAACATGCTCAACCTCGAGACAAATATGGCCCCATTATGATGGACTTCGATCAAGCCTCATCTTGGGACTACCAAGACATCGGTTACGTATTCTATTATCCGTTGTCACAGGGCACTGGACTGCTGGTGCGCATGCTAGGAGACTAGGGCTCCCTTTTAATGACTTCTGTCGAAGTTGCTTTGATGAGGAAGAGGAGGAGACAGTGGAACACTTCCTATGTCACTGTCCGACCCTCAATGGAATAAGGACCGCCAAATTCGGTAGTCCGAATATGCATGTATTGTCGGAACTCTCGGATATTGACATCAGAGCGATCAATTCCTTCATACATGCGTCAGGTTGGTTCGATTCGAACGTAGTTTCGGACATGTGAGATAATATCACATGATCCCTTAGGGTATCACAACGGGACCAAATTGGACCCACGTGAGCTGTCTTGTAACTGTTCTGACAGCTGCCCAATTAACCTAACCTAACCTAGGTTTCACATCAATAGTCAAATTCTCCTGATACTGTTTAATAACATTAGAAACGGTTTTACGGACGACATTTAATTCTGTGGCCAATTATTTGTAAGACCTATTTGGATTTTTTGAAATTTTTTAATAACTTATAGGACGTAAATCTTTTTCGTCACTTATTTTGATGAAAATAAGGACAAATTAACATGGTTGTTATTAAAAATAATAACTGGAGTATTTTTCCCTGATAACTAGATCAAAAAAAATTTTGAATATTGATTCCGAAAAAAGTTATGAGGCAAAATGGGTGTTAAGATTTTTTCGATCTCACTCCTTATTTACCCGCGAACGAAAAATCGCGAAATATGAACCATTTTGATGTGGAGAAAAATGTCATGTTATACGTCCTATTAAAGATAATTTTGATACCTTGCAATAAATCTTATATCATAAATACTTTGAAACATATTTGTAATTTTGTGTACATAACTTCGTATATTTTTTGAGCTATTTTGCACTTTCAAATCGCGATATTTCGTGTACCACTTGATGAAATTATCTGAAATTTTGAATTAGTGTTAGTTTTGACAATAATAATAATTGTACCAACTATTATCAAATTCGGAAGAGGTAAGAAAATCAGCTGGTTGGTTTTAAATGGAATGACTCTATAGTATTATGAGAGTTTTAAGTGTTTCCAAGTTAGTACATTTGGATATCAGATTTACTTTATTGCTGAATGTTTTTGCATCAAGAAGTAATTTTTTGAACGAAGTGCAAATTTTTTGTAACTTAATTTTCGTTCCTGAGTGACGACCATTTACTCATAAATTTGGGTAAATTCTTTTTTATTCAGACATCTTATGCAATATATCATGATTATTTTCAGCATGATTGTATATTATATTACCCATGAAACGTATGAGATTTACAAAAGTTTTGATTTGGCTTGCTCCACTAGCAGTTTCTAGTAGATTGGGCTAAAAAAATAATATATGTGCAAAAATTGGGTCGACCGGTCGTAAACCGGCCAGTCGATGTTGACTTTTTTTCCTGAAAAGGGTCTTAAAAGTAACTAATATCTTTATTGCGCTATAACTCTTTAATTTAACATTTTGGGAACAAATATTATATTTTTATTGAGAATATAAAAAATATACGATTTATTGTGATATTATAAGCAATCAAAGTAAAAATGTATACAGGACTTTTTTTTAATGGCCCTCGTTTTAATATGAACCTAGCCTGTTAGAAACGGTTTTTATTACGTTGGGAGCATGATTAGTAGATTTTATATAGCAATACATTCTCGCACATGTGCTTACTGTTTTAGAGTAGGTGTACCAAAATCTGAATTTCGGGTATCGATTTTTCATTTATTTTAGTAATATTAGCATTAAATATAGTGTAGTATAAAATTTTGAAACCATTACAGCTAGTATTTATACCCTACACCACCATAAGTGGTTAGGGTATGATGCGTTTGTGCTGATGTTTGTAACGCACAGAAATAATTATCGGACCAAAACCTTAAAGTATACGGTTCGACTCAGAATCACTTTCTGAGTCGATTTAACGATGTCCGTCCATCTGGTCGGCTGACTTTCTGACTGTCCATGTAAACCTTGTGAACAAAGTACAGGTCGCAATTTTAAAGATATCTTGATGAAATTTGGCTCAAATAGTTATTTTGACACAAAGACAAAGCTTATTGAAATTGGTTAAGATTGGTCCATTATTCCAACTAGTACCATATCATATTATAAATGAATTATTCTGTATTTTTATAATTTATTTTACATTTAGTAAAAGTGTTGCTTTACAACTGGGATAAAAAAAAAATAAAATAAATTTCAAGTGCTCAAACAAGGCGTTACGGAAATAAAATGGTTCACTTTTAATTAACCTTTATAATGTCACATATTTTCAATATAGATAAATTATCAAATAAGTAGCATATTTGATCTATTCGTTTGCATACTATTTTTACTATTTTGCAAGTATTTTACTCGAAAAGCGTTTCTGTGCACATAAAAATAGTAAAAGTAGTAAACATTTCAAGAGAAAATAATTTTCTCTTTTGCTATATTTTACTCGAATATTTTGTACGAGCAAAAGTAGTAAGAAATTTTTATTTTCAAATTTCTATTGAATTTTATTTTGAAACAAAACAATTAGAAAAAATGTTTAATTTTTTAAACGCTTTTTGAACAAAATTATATTGTGATATTAATTTATGCATATTTAAGGGGTTTTCGGGAAAGGCCGTAGTCAAATATGGACTGATCCTTTTAACATTTGGTACATTGATATGCATTTAAATAAAATGTGTGAATTCGTATACATAAAAAGAGCTGAAAAAGTCATTAATTTAACATTGTGTTGGCATTGGAAGGAAGTACTTACTGGTGCAAAAGAGTTGCAGAAGTTCTTTTTTTAACCCATAGTTGTCATTGGTAGGATGTTCTTCTTTTATGCTCCTTATTCATTTCTTTTGAAGTACTTCCTTTAAAACTATGTTAAAAATGCATTAAAATTTATAAAATTTTAATTTTCTTAGAATTTATTAACGTTTTTTCCAGATAAAATTTCATTTATTTTCACTTTTTTGGAAGTAATTATTGATCGTTTTTTTGCTGGGATGTTATTAAACTGTATCAGGAGAATATGACCATTGATAGGAAACCTGGTTCGGAAAGAAAAAAAGGTCCACATGATATTGGGAAGGCCAGAATATTGAAAGCATATTGAAAGGAACTCCAAAAACATCTGGTAGAAAAGCAGCTCAGTTAGCTCAGTGCTTAGACTATTTGGTGCAAAAATTTAAAGATAATGCAGAGTTGATAACATATAAAGTCCAATAAGTTCCAAAGAGGAATGCTGCAAAAATTTAGAAGCCAAGAATAGGACACGGAAATTAAAACCAAATTTCATACAAAAATACTCAAGTTGTATAATTGACGAAGAAACGTATGTGCTGGCAGAATTTTCGCAGCTTCTGTCTCCAAAAATTTTATATTGTTAATGCTCGAGGCAATGTTAAAGATATGTTTAGGACCCAAAAGCAGAAAAAATTTATTACAAAACTCCTGGTGTAACAAGCTTTTTGCAGTTGCGGCAAAACAGGAAAGTCATTTGATACATTCGGATCTATAAATATCAAAATATACATCGAGGAATATTTGCAAAAAAGACTTCTTCCTTTCATAAGAGAGCACAACGTGTCCACACATTTTTGGGCCGATTTGGTATCATGTCACTACGACAAGAAAGCTCTGGAGTGGTACCAAAACAATAACATAGTTTTTGTACCAAGAGAGGTCAATTTTCCAAATTGTCCATAGCTTAGACCAGTGGAGAGATATTGAGCTCTTGTGAGAAGTGAATTGAAGAGCAGAAAAAAGGTGTCCTAAAAGACTGAATATTTTAAAAGAATATGTGCACACTGTTCTAAAAAAGTGACTGAAGCAACTATCAAATCTCTAACGGTAGGGTTACCAAAAATGGTCCACAAGTTCATAAGTAGTGGTTAGAATTATAAACATTTATATTTTTCTGTAATCTGTAATAAATTATCAATTAAATAAAAAAAAAAAAAAATAAAAACTCTAAGATCTACCGTTTCCAAGTTATTGAATATTATACATGTTAAGATTTTTTCGAACGCACTCCTTATTAAAGTGCCTCACGAAAAAAAGTTGCAAATGTACCCCTCTAGAAATGAAGATTAGTATGTTCTTATATAATTCCCAAAATGTAAAAATTTAAACATTTTCAAAACTCTTCTAACACTTAGGGCCGTTATTATAACTTACCTATAAGGTATTAGATAGTTAAAGGCAAGATAAACTAAAGTGAACGCTAAAGTGAGCTTTGGTTATTACAACTTGGTTTTAAGGTAAATTTTATAATTTTGATAATACGGCAATATAAAAGCAAAAACCGATTACTTTTGGCCAATTTACGTAATGGCAACATGTACTATTTGAACGTAACTGCCACTAACGGAAATATAAACAAATAAAAAACAAAGAAATTTTTAAAATAAATGAGTTTAAGCTAACTAAAACACAACGCCATAGCTAATATAAATATATACAGACAAATTACTAAAAACTACAGGGGAATAAATATCATTTTATTTATTTCTTTTATAAAGCAGAAAATATGGCAGCTCTGAATACATAAACCGTCCGATAAAAGTTAATGGTCAGATATTCTTACATTTAGCTTATTGGTCACTTTTGGCTTAACTTATACTTATAACAACCAAAATCAGTTAAAGCGAACTATAACATCCTAACTTTAGTTATTGGAAAGTTGTAATAACGGGCCTTAATCTATCATTATCAAAATTTTAGTTGTAAGAAAAGTAACTTCAAATTATAATAAAAGCATACTACGTCCTTGATTATTAATTAAGATAATTATTATATTTCTTTTCAGTCGCGAAATATTAAGATTTTACTAAAAATTTTTATCACATTTTCATTTTTAAAACATTCAAAAGATACTAGATTATAATGTATCATAGGAATAGTCTATCCTACTGCTATTGAAGATAACACGTAATTAACCCATTAAGAGCTAGAGGGACAATTTTATGGATTTAGTTCCCAAAAGACTAAATTATCAATTTTTGCAAATAAGTCGCATGGAAGTACTCATTACACTTAAATATTGATAAATTTATGAAGAACATAATAAGTTCATTTAAAGCTGCGATAATAATCGAGTAAAACGGAGTTTTTGAAATTTAGCAGCTAATTTGCACGAATTTAAAGCTTTTTTGATCAATTTACATTTTATATCCTTAACTAACCATTTATTTGCCATTAAAATTAACTTAACAAATATGGACCGGAAATCCCAAAATTTTATTTGTGCAACTAAAGGGTTAAATGAATCCATATATCAATAGTATTTAATGAGAGCTTTCCAACGATATGCTAAAATATAATTTAAGATGGAAAATGTCCAAAATATTTAAACTTTAATAAAATACTGTTTAAAATAAAATCATTGAAAATTTTAATTTCGCGAGACTGAAAATAAATTTTAAAATATTTTTTGCTCAATATGCATAAGACGTCATTTTTCTATCTTATGTTGTAATTTTTTTGACAAAAAGTTAAAAATTGTGTGTGTGAAAACCATATTTTTGGAGGTTTTTTAAAAATGATCCAGCTCACGCAAATTAAATAATTGAACCGAAATATTTTGGGAATGTGTTAAAAATATATCAATCTTTAATTTTAGGGGGGTATATTTGCAACATTTTTTGTCCCCATACAAATCAGGGAACTGTAATGTATATGAACGATATAAATAAAATTGTATAAAATATACTAATATATAAACTAATTAACTTTAATTAAAATTAAATAAAACGAAGTAGTAAAAATAAATAAAAATTCTTCAATATGATTAAAAAATTTAGTAAATATTACTAAAGACATGTAAAATTTAAGAAATGTTATTAAAATTAACAATTTTATTTTAGTCAGATTAAATAATATTCTTCAATTTGACGAAATTTCTTCAAATTTACTAAAGGCATGTAGAATTTAATAAATTTCGTTAATTTAACTAATTTTTTAGTCACATTTAAGAAACTTATGTAGAACTGAAGAAATTTCTTCAATATAGAAAACGCATAGTGAAGAAGATCAGTTGAACAACTAATAATAAAGCTTGTGCACGTGTTTTTGTGTCAATAAATTTAAATTTTGTTTAAAATAAAAAAAAAACATTGTGAAAAATAAGTGTGAATTTGTGTTAAATCAGATATACTTCAAGAACAAGCAAGTTTCGATCAATATATATGTAATTCTCCTTTTTAATTTATGTGCATTTATGGATGGCAAAAAATGCAACCATAGAACTAAAGCACACTTTACACGATAATGTTAAACATTTTAAGTTCTTAATATTTTGGTTTATTTACTTATTTATAAATATTTTCGATAGAAAATATAAATAAATTTAATTAATCAACTGATAGACCACGGCCATCATAATCTCGAGGAGCCATTTTGGATTATGGAGAACCGCACGACAAAAATTTCCTTGAGAAACGTAAAAGCAAACCTACTACAAGTAACCACAAACGATTTGCAAATGTAGGTAAATATTTTTTTTCCTATGTATATATACTTTTCTGTTAATATTTTCCGTTTCTTGACATTTTTTTATACGTTGCTATAGATCATCCAGAAATAAACGTTAAAAATATTGAGTTCTAAAACTGCATGGGCAGAAATTAAATTGATCAACAAACAGTGCAGTGCATCACTGAGTGCACATCTAATGTTCTTAATAAATGGTACAAAAATAGTTTGTTAAGTTAAATCAAATTTTTAATAAATGTATATTTTTTATTTTCTCAGGTCGATATCGATTAAATGTGGGTTGTTTCCATTCGAATGATTAAAGATTATATCAAGGATCGAGCAAACAAACTTTTGTAACAAGATATGAAACAAATAAAGAATATACCTGCAAGTAATATATTACAACTTAATTATAAAATAACAGAATTTCTTATTTCTCAAATTTTTTAAATTTTTACAAACAATTGTGTGAATGTAAAATATAAAAAGAAGCAAATCCGGCCTCACCCAGACCAGATTTAGTTCAAGTAAACAATTTTTGCTAAAATACGTTTATGTGTCCTTAAAGACCATTATGTTTATAGTCAAAATTTTGAATCGACTACAACAAGTTCCCCGGAAAACAATCTTTCAGCTGCGCTGTTTTCGGCTAATCTGATCTTATTTAAATGTAAGGGTGTTGGTGTTGGTTGCTCGAGGCAATAAACAAAAAATTTAAATACCGCTTATATAATACTATCTCGTCAGCTAAAATAATTTTTCAATGCTTACACTAACGAAAACGTGCAACACAATCATCAGAAGCATCTGAAGTTTGGCCATAGACTAAATACATCGACCTTTTCCTAAAAATGTGTATAAGAATTTGTAAATATGTTTGTACATTTTTATGAATCAGGATAAATTTACTTGGCTTTCTTATTTTCCTTGGTGTTGGCGAGAATGATTTGGCAAAATATGATTTTACGTTTGCTTCAATTTGCTGTAATTCCATTTGTAAATCATTTTAGTTTGAAATTAATTTTAAAATTTTTAATTTTTTCCTTTCATTTTTTATTTTTTCAATTTAAAATATTTAATAAATTGTAGACAAAATGTTGGATTATGTATAGAAGTATGGTAGCATGATATGTCATAATTCCCATAAACGTCAGAACGTAAATGATGACTACCAAAAGAGAAAGTGAAACTACCTTCTTTTTTATATCATGGGTTTATTTTACCTTAAAATTATTTATAATTTAAACTTTTGTTATTTCTAATATGAAGCATATTTTTTATACAATAAATATTATTAAACTTTTTAAAATTTCTTATTTGTTTTATTTCTGATGATAGCATCTTATATCTAAATTTCCTACGGGGGTTTAAACAGCATTTTAGACTTGACAAAATTTTGTCAAATTGAATAAAATTTAAATGTTAAAATGAATAAAAATTCTTCAATTTGAAGAAATAAAAATTAGTTAATTTGAATAAATATTTTATTCAATTCAACAAAAATTTAGTAGAATTAAATAAAAGAATTTAGTTAAATTGAATAAAAATTCTTCAATATGAATACAAAATTTAGATAATTTGAATAATATTTTCTTCAATTTGACAAAAAATTTGGCAAATTAACTACCTTTTAATTAACTAATTGAATTAGTCATATTGACGAATTTTCGTCGGTTTAACTATTTCTGTTGAATTGAATAACGATTTTGTTGGTTGATATTTAACCTACTTTTCTTCAATTCTACACCTCATTTTACCGTATTTACTGCTCTTTTTTGGTTCAGTGTTAGATGGTAATCTGGCACGTATTTCCTCAACTAATTTTTTTAACGAATTTAATACAATTTTTCGAAATTATTATATTTTCATCTGGGTTTATTTCTTTTAAGTGACAGGTCTCTTCAAAACTAAAACCCATAAATAATAAATTTTCCGGTCTGGAATCAATATTTTCAGTTAGGAAGTTAAAATTACTACCATTTTGAATTATTTTTGTAATGAGAATCTTAAGAAGGTTTTGTAAATCTTCTAGTAATTTTGTATGATCAGCATTGCCAGATTCACTCTCTGTACATGCTTAAGTACATCGGCTAAATATACTAAATAAATGTATTTGGCGTCATTATTATACATGTTTTTCAGGTTATTTGAAGTAAAGCATAGTTGATTTATCGGTAATATATTGAATAAAGTTTTTAGTTCCAGCTACATTTTTAAAATTGCCTTAACCGATTTTTCTATAGAGAGCTAACGATTTTCCGCTATCATTGGTATTTTTTGAGGAGATTCTGAGTCAGAATTTATTAGTTTGTAAATTTTCTCATATGTTTTCTGACGAACAGCTGAATACCAATCATTTTACTAATAGCCTGTTTCTCTATGTAGAACGAAAGCAAGTCGAACGATTTCGATTTTTATACCCTTCACCACAGGTGTAAAGGGTATATAAAGTTTGTCATTCCGTTTGTAATTCCCACAATTTTCGTCGGAGAGCAAAAAAGTTTACATTTTCGGGATCCTTGTAAGAAACGATGACGATAGGACCATGTCCGTCCGTCCGTCCGTGTGTCGGTTGAAATGGCGTTTATGAAGCCCACCGATAACTGACATATATAATATATATATCAAACGATCGGAAATGCTTTCGAGAATTTTGCTATTGGAATTCAGCAAGATCGGTTCATACAATGCGGAGATATGTTAAGAAAACCGGTTTTTAGAACCGGTTTTCCAGTTTCTGAAGCCTCTGTATATACTAGGGACTTCGTTTTTACAAAGAAGTCTCGGACATTTTTTTCTGAATTTTTGTTCTGAAAAAATGAAATAAATCGGTTCAATAATAACTGAGATATCGGACAAAACGCATTTTTTTATTTTTTAAAGCCCTTGTTTAAGCTATAGATTTCGGTTTTTTGAATTAGCAGGATCGGTTTATAAATGGCGGAGATATGCTTTAAAAACCGGTTTTTGAAACCGGTTTTTCAGTTTCTGAAGCCTCTGCATATACCAGGGACTTCGAATTTTCAAAGGAGCCTTGGAAATTATTTTCTGAATTTTTGTTCTGAAAAAATTAAATAAATCGGTTCAGTAATAACTGAGATATCGGGGAAAACGAGTTTTTTATTTTTGAAGCCCTTGTACAAGCTACAGATTTTTATTTTTATATAGATCAGTCAGTTTTTATAAAATTTCGTTTTTTTTAATAAACCAAATTCGTTCATAATCAACAGAGTTATGGCCCAAAAACAAATCTGTTAAGAATATAAATACACACACAAACATGTATATTAAGCATTGTAATGACTATTAGTGACGTTTTTTGTTTTTTGTATAGACAAGTAGTTTAGTTAGAAACAGTAGTAATATAATGAATAACAGTGTTGTTGTTGTTCTTTGTATATGCAGTCTGTACAAAAATAAATAGATATGGAATTGTTGTTGTTTATTTTTAAAAACTAAAACATATCTGTTAAAAATATACATAAATACATACACAAACATGTATATTAAGCATTGTAATGACTATTAGTGACGTTTTTTGTTTTTTGTATAGACAAGTAGTTTAGTTAGCAACAGAAGTAATATAATGAATAACAGTGTTGTTGTTGTTCTTTGTATATGCAGCCAGTTTGTATACATATACACACATAAAAAAATATGTAAATATGGAATTGTTGTTGTTGTTTATTTTTTAAAAGCAAAGCCTGCTATAATTGTATTTTTTTTTTTTTTTTTTTTTTTCATATTCAAATTTTCGTAGTTTGAAAAAAATTTAGATTTATATATGTGAAAATATGAAAGCATACGTTAAGGCGAAAATTTTATTATTTGTCGGTAATATGGTAATATGATGTCGATAAGATAGTAAGATGGTAATATGGTGAAGGGTATCAAAGATTCGGCACAGCCGAATCTTTTTTCAATTTCATTTTTTTTTTTTTGGTTTCTCTATTTTCTACACTTTCGTTCGCATGGAGCTACGTCTTTCTACATTGTTTTTTTATTATTTTTCTTTCAGAGTAATTTTTTTTCGTAAAAATATTCAAAATACTACTAAATTGTTTAAACATAGATACAACCAAGTAAATAAAGAAAAATAAATAAAAAAAGGAAAAAATAATACAACAATTTTGTTCATATTTTTTATTTATAAACAGTTTTTTGAAATAAAATTTTCATTTATCGATACTATATATATCTAAATGAAGAATAAACATGAATTAGGAATATTTGCAGTATCCTGGTGAGTAATTTTCTTATTTTTCATTAAAAAATTCATCCAGTCGAAAGTAAAATAACAAGTGACTGATTTTGACATTTTCGTTCGTATCTTTCGAAATACAGAAACCCAATTTTATATGAAAACACTTACGTTTTAGTACAACTTGTCGTTTGACTCATTCTTCGCATAGAAGTGAGTTAGAGAAACCAAAATCAATTTTCGTTCGCTTAGAAGTCGAAAGAAAGCATTAGTTCGACATAGATTGAACATTTATATAATTTCAATATACGTTCTATACCATCCACTATTCTATCTGCTGTTTCGGAATAGAAATCCGTTAAGGCTAAGAAAGTTGTTTCAAATGTGTTCCTCTCTTTACTGTAGTACCTTATTATAATTCCCAGCAGCTTTGTTACAGAAATGTCTGTACTTTCATCACTTAATATACTATAGTAAGATTCCCCAATATCAGACAATAACTTTTTAATAAAATGTGGGGCCAAAATGTTTTTTATTATGCAGGTACATTTAGTTTTGTGCATTAAAAATCCGCTTGCCTTATTATCAGAAAATTGTTTATTACAAATCCCTGAAATGGTCTACATTTCTAAAGGCGCAATGCGTTGCTATGAAAAGAGCTAACTGACCTTGTGATTTTTTTCTTAGCATGTCTCATTAGATCTGCAATTCTGGCGTTGATTTCACATTTACAATAAAAACACTTTACGTTTTCTTCATTGTTCAAACAAGGACGAATCCAAAGTTTTAATTCACTTTGTGCTTCCCAACTTTTTCTATACTTTTGTCTAAAAATTATTTTCTCTGCCTGCATTGTTGCCAAATGTTTACCTAAAAATTATAATTATTAAATTAATGATCTTTTTTAAAAAGAAAATTGTCAGCGCTCGAGCTCTGACAACTTTGTCTTGATAATGCTTGGTAATTTGCGGTCCACACGAGCCTTTTTCATGCTCGCGCATTGAACAAAATGTTGTGCGCACATGCATTTGGATAGTGTGGACCCAAGTTGTTCATGTTTTGTTCTTGTTCGCACACAGTTGTTCGCACAATTGTTCGAGCAACCATGTCTGCCATCAAACGTCATTTTGTACGCGGAAGAAGAGGCGCTGCATGTAAAAGTATCGAAGCGACAAAGACGGCAAACAAAAAATTATGATTTGTTCGACAAATGTTCTGCCCACTGAAAACAAAATGAACAAAATTGTGTGTTGCTCTGCCGACGTTTTGTTCTTGTGCGAACAAGAAAAAGGCTAGTCTGGATGTAGCTTAAAAGACGCCATTTTAATTGTTGTTGGTACTTTTTTATTTAAAAAGCAAAAAACATACAGAGTTGGAAAAATTTGTGTACTTATATTTCAAAATTTTTCCTCTTGACGATTTGGTATCACTGATTCAGTGACACTCAAGTAAAAAAAAGCACTGAGTTGACAACGCTGCTTTTCAGGACAAAGGTCAAAGTCGGCTGGACGGTTTACGACCTATCAACCCAACTTTGCACATATATTATTTGTTTAGCCCCATCTTCCAGAAACTGCCGGTGGAGCAAGCAAAATCAAAAATTTGTTATTTATGGGTAGTCTATTGTATATAGACGAATAAAAATAAACATATATTCGAAGAGAAAACACATTGTGGTCCATCCAGACTAAGAGGTCAACTTAGCGTACTTTCTCTTTAAACCCGAACTTTTCTTATAAGTTAAGGTATTTTCAGGCGATAATATTCAATATTAAAATTTGTGAAAAATTTTAATATTAAAATATTTACTTATCGTCTGAATATAAATTGTTTGATTATGAAAAATTATTTATGATGTTTTTGAAAATACCAATAATATTTTAAATTGTTCAAAAACTTTTGATTTTCATGTTATATTTTTCATAAACAAAAGCTTAAAAGAATAAAATATTTATAAAAGAAATATTTCACATTAAATTCATTCATTTCATAAAGGTAAGAATTTGCAAAGATAATATACAATATATGTATTACCGTGATTTTCTATTGGATTTTTTGACATGCCGATGAAATACATAATATTTTGCTGTCGAAAAATCTTAATACTAAATATTATCGACTGAAAGTACCTTTATAGATAACATGTTAATTTTTTACTTAAAATAAAAGATATTGAACTCTAAAGTCAAATTTGATCTGGCCAGACCATGACAGTAGTCCTAGGGTTAAAAAACTATATTTTTAACGTATTGTTTGTGGTTTTAAATACAAAATCTGACTTTCAATTGAACTAAAAATGCTCCTATTCTAATATCAATCAGCTGAAGCGAATTATACATATATGAAAATTAGTTTATTGGATTCGGGCAATACAACCCCATTTATTTCATCTATTGTTTATTGTAAGTCTTATTATTAGTAGTTGTAATCGAAATTAAGTTTTTTAGTAAATAAAAATATCTTCAGTAGAGTATCCATTTACTTCGATATTCCTAATGGACAAAAAATATAAGATGGTAAACTATTTTTGTCATTCGTAAAAAACAAAATTCTAAAATAAATTAAATTACAAAATTATTATAAAACTAAATATAAAATAAAAAACAAAACTAATAAAACAATATAAAAAATTACAAATCAAAAATGCTGCTGGATATGAAAAGGCAAGTCAAAAAGTGTGTATATTTTGTAATAAAATATCTTAGTCCCCAATAGTCTGTCTACGAAAGGCAATTAACAACTATTTTACTTCTTTTGATAACAACTGAAAGTCAAGAGTAATAAGTTCCATAAACAAATTCAGAGCAATTGGCTCAGTGATTCCCCTTAATTCAAAATCGGCGGCTCGCCATTCAGAAATAAAACTATGTTATATATTATTCAAATCAAACTCGAAAAGATGCTGGCATAATACTTGGCCAGTTTAGTCGAATGAAAAGAAATATTGAACGTCCAAACTCAAAAATATCAGAAAAGGGGAGTTCACCAATTTGAGAAAATCAACTCCTTTCCCATAGCAAAGAAATGTATCTTGTACTTCATATGTTCTTACCCTGCAAACAATTAGAAGATATCTTCCAGAAAGATAATAATATCCCCAAATTATTATCCAAATGAAAATAACACTATGCAACAAATTGATGATCATCGCGTGGGGCCGGAATCATTCCGATTGCAATTGATAGCTCTTGATATGTGTAAAAAACCCTCCAAAGGATTTTTCAAAAATTTTTGTTTTATGACCACTTAAACTTTTCTATTTCTGCACCAAAGTAGTTTCAGATAAATATAAAAAATAATATAAATATAGTTCGAAACTCAAATATTTTTACATAAATGTTTAGAGCACTTAAATTGCAATATTTCAATAGAATTTTCTATTCATTTATCTCTAATAATAAGGGGTAATTTCTAGTCCGTTTGAACAAATTTAAGCAAAAGTCCATTAAAACTTGAGTTCAATGGGTTAAAATATTCTACAGAAATTTTATACGTCGAATTTCACTATGGGTCACCGAAGGTCCAAAGTTCATACGGTGAAGCGTTTATACAAAGAAATGAAATTGATGAAATTATTATTAATTTTGTTTACGATTTGTACAAAACTTTTAATTTTATGATATATTTCATTGTCTAGTTTAAGGAGTTTATATAAGAAATGTGGGAAAATTTCATAATTTTCTTTTTTAACAACATATGATAAGTCGGATGAATTTTTTATCTTTGGAGAACAATACTAAAATTTGAAAAGAAAATATCTGTAGAACATATTAACCCATTAAACTCAAGTTTAAATCAACTTTCATGTCATTTCCTTAAAACGGACTGGAAATGACCCCTTATAAGGTAAGATAAATGAATTTAAAGTTCTAATGAAATATTCCCCGTTAAATGCTCTAAACATTTATGTAAAATTATTTTAGCTTCTAACTATATTAATTATTATTTTTTTCGATTTATCTCTAACTACCTTGGTCCAAAAATAGAAAAGTAAGTGGTCATAAAACAAAAATTTTGCCTACCAGCGAAAAATCCTTTGGAGTGTTTATTACACATATCAAGAGCTATCAGTTGCATAGTGTAATTTAAGTAAAATTTTTTAATTTCATCCATTTATCACTTTCGGGAAATTTAGGCAATATAAGAAAAAATATTTTTGAATAATTGTCAGTTTTTTGGTCGGAAAATATAGTGTATATAAATTCAATAAAAAGATGAATTATAAAGCAACTAAGCAAAAAACAAGCCCCAAAATTTATGGAAGATATATTTTCATCAAAATCAAACACAGCAAATGTTGAAGCAAACGTTCTACCTGAAAGTGTCCAACAAGATGAAGAATGTGTGCTACCCTTAGGCGAATTTAAGGGAATTAGAGGAAAGCTATGTTGGTGGTCCAGTAAACATTCTGTAAGTAGTAATGCTATGAATTTATTGGAAATTTTAAGAAGTATGGACGTGCCTGTTCTGAAAGATGTAAGTACTCTAAAGAAAACGCCAAGAGATGACTGTGTGACTCTAATGGGAGCAGGGTCATATATTCATTATTGGTTAAAGGATGCACTAGCAGATTTTATGATATGAAGTGGTTATGATAACGATTTAATTGAATTAGACTTCAATGTAGATGGCTTACTCTTAGCTATGAGCTCAAGTAAACAAGTTTGGCCAATATTATGTAGCGTTACTAGTGAAAAAGATGTTATACTTTTGTCTACGAAGGCAACTCAATACCAAAATTTGCTACTTTTAATTTCTGAAGTACACGAGTTAATAGAAATTGGATTTTCGTACAATTCCCAGATATACAATTTGAAAATCAAATGTAGTGAATGCAAGGTTGTTTATACTTGGTATTAAGGGACTCAAGGTGCACTCTTGTTATAGGTGCACCCAGAAAGTTGAGCATATTAATCACAAGCTTCTATTTCCTACGTGTGAAAATACTCCACTGAGAACAAATGAAGCATTTAAGGTGTAAGTTCCATTGGCAATATAGCTTGGGTAAAAGTACGAGGTCAGTCATTCTCATTGTCATCATCAAACATATAATTTCCTTCAGATAATTTGTACTGCTTAAGAAAATGTATTGCAAGAGAATTTCAAAGAAGAGTTCCGTCAATTCCTCTTATATACTGGTCTTTTCGCGTTAAAATATGTTTTAAGAAACGATCTTTATGAACACTTTTTGAAACTTTCCTTAGCTACAAAAATATTACTTGATAAGGAAGATTGTAGAAATGAAATGATTTGGAAAAGTCTTTTGTTCAACTTTGTAGAAGAAACTCAAAAATGATTTAACGTTTCACTGGTGATATGTAACTTTCATTACCTCCTCCATATTAATGAAGATGCCAAATTATATCGGTGGTTAGAAAATATCAGTACTTTCAAATTTGAAAACCATTTGCAAAAAAAGTGTAAGTGAAAAGTTTAAATAAAATACCGAACAGAATTAAATCTAGTATATATATATATTTGGTTATTTGGAGATCAAACATGAAGTTGTTTGTTTAAAACTCAATGATATATTTTGATTAATACCTTATATACACTAGCTGTACTAAACTTAAATTTTATTTATTAAAAAAATAAAAACAATGAAATTATTAAAACTCAAAATCAAATATATTAAAAATGAAAAATGAATTTACTGCACAACAAGGTAAGGTACTTAATTACTTTAAAATCACAGTCAAATGCAATTATATAATTTGTATTATAATTTTTCTTTTAATCTAATATTAACATCAAAATGGATGCAATTTAAAAAGAATTTAAAAGGAACTGTGAAACCAGACAACTGCTAGATTGGCACATGAAATTATAAAAATGAAAAATGAATTTAGGGCAAATAAAACTAGGTTGGAAATAAGAGACAACCTAATTTTACCAACTTCCAAACTAACATCTGTTGATCAGTGGGATAAATTTGAGTAAAATCTCAAATCAAATTCAGAAATGATAGACAATTTTGTAAGTATATTTAATATATTAATATACATTTAATATATTACATTTTCGCAAACATTTTATTTTTTTAAGAAAATATTTTTAAACAGAATTGGAGGAGAAAGTTTAGCTACCTTCATCAGGTCATCCATAAAAAAGGGTTTAACTGATAATTTGGCTACTTGTTTCACTTGGACTTGTAAAGGGAAGCCTTCAGTACAAAATAATTTAGTAATATCATCCATTAGAGATAATTAAGTAAATGACTAAAACATAGCAAATATAGAAACAAATGAAATGTTAATGTATGTATCTCCCACGTCTTATTCATTGATGCAACAAAGAAAAACATTAATTCAATAATGCAAAAAACATTTTCTGCATGCTAAAGACCGAAGCGGATGAAATAAAAAAAAAATCAAGAATCAAATTAATTTAATTCTTTTTATTTATAACTATGTGTTAATTGAGAGTCGCTGAACAAAACTTTATATAAAAAACACGCTTATTTAATAGTTTTGTGGCTTATCTTTGTTTTTTTATTGTTTTTCTTTTTTATTAAAACACCTTTGCCTAAACGTTTTACGTCATAGCGTAATTGGAAAGTGCTCGCACAACTACAAAAATAACAATTTCTTGTATTTTGTTAGTGTAAAACTCCTACACATAGTGTCAAAATGCTAAGAACAGAAAATGCGAGAATGAAGGAGAGGAAGAGTAAAAAAAACTCAAACAAAATTTTGCATAGGAATACAAAAACAATTTGACATTTCCGCGGCTTCTTCAATGCCCTTTTCTTTTTGTTGTTGCTTATAAGAAATGTTAAGCGCAAATTACATTAGCGCGTAGGCAGTTGCAGTGTGTGCTGACACAATCAGCTGATAACACTGATCGACAAAATTTTTTTTTCGTATTCTTTCAAAAAAAAATATCTGTATACTAGATGGAATTCCGCATGCTAAACTTGAATCTGCTTTCAGTTTTTTCCCATCAGGTCGAGATTTTTTTATGGGCGTGTCTAATATTACGTCCAAAATAAGCCGGTTACTCTAGTATATAAATAATACACCAAAATGTGTAATAAAATTGGCATTAAGTCGTTTTTATCCGCTCAATAGTTTAGGAGATATTTCGAAATAAGTGTCCGAAAAAATTTTTCTTGCTAAATTCAAGATTTGTTTTTGTTTACTACACCGAAAAAAATCCATGCCTTATATAAACGAAAACAAACGTACAATGTACGAAATAATTCGTGATTTTGGACCACGAATGGATGGTGTAATATAAACGAATGTTTACGAAAATATTTCTCATTATTTACGAAATGTTTATATTTTTTTACGATAAAATTTTGTATTTTTACGAATATTTTTTTATAAGTAGAAAAGTAATTGTAACATGTACAAACAACGTTAATATTTTCAGTTTGTAATTTCATAATAATATAATGTGATTTTTATTAGTTTACAAAAAAAGTTTTTTCAGATTATTAAAAATAATAATAACGGTATACAGTTTTCGGACTTGAGCAGCTCAAAATATGAATTTTTTTAAAATTTCCTTGTTTTCCAGATATTAAAAAAATTATTATACCCTTCACCACAGGTGTAAAGGGTATATATAAGTTTGTCATTCCGTTTGTAATTCCCACAATTTTCGTCGGAGAGCAAAAAAGTTTACATTTTCGGAATCCTTGTAAGAAATGATGACGATAGGACCATGTCCGTCCGTCCGTCCGTGTTTCGGTTGAAATGGCGTTTATGAAGCCCACCGATAACTGACATATATAATATATATATCAAACGATCGGAAATGCTTTCGAGAATTTTGCTATTGGAATTCAGCAAGATCGGTTCATACAATGCGGAGATATGTTAAAAAAAAACGGTTTTTAGAACCGGTTTTCCAGTTTCTAAAGCCTCTGTATATACTAGGGACTTCGTTTTTACAAAGAAGTCTCGGACATTTTTTTCTGAATTTTTGTTCTGAAAAAATGAAATAAATCGGTTCAATAATAACTGAGATATCGGACAAAACGCATTTTTTATTTTTTAAAGCCCTGGTTTAAGCTATAGATTTTTATTTTTATACAAATCGGTCACAAATATTTTTATAAAATTTCGGTTTTTTGAATCAGCAGGATCGGTTTATAAATGGCGGAGATATGCTTTAAAAACCGGTTTTTCAGTTTCTGAAGCCTCTGCATATACCAGGGAGTTCGAATTTTCAAAGGAGGCTCGGAAATTATTTTCTGAATTTTTGTTCTGAAAAAACTGAAATAAATCGGTTCAGTAATAACTGAGATATCGGGGAAAACGAATTTTTTATTTTTGAAGCCCTTTTTCAAGCTACAGTTTTTTATTTTTATATAGATCAGTCATAAATGTTTTTATAAAATTTCGTTTTTTTTAATAAACCAAATTCGTTCATAATCAACAGAGTTATGGCCCAAAAACAAATCTGTTAAGAATATAAATACACACACAAACATGTATATTAAGCATTGTAATGACTATTAGTGACGTTTTTTGTATAGACAAGTAGTTTAGTTAGCAACAGAAGTAATATAATGAATAACAGTGTTGTTGTTGTTCTTTGTATATGCAGCCAGTTTGTATACATATACACACATAAAAAAATATATAAATATGGAATTGTTGTTGTTGTTTATTTTTTAAAAGCAAAGCCTGCTATAATTGTTTTTTTTTTTTTTTTCATATTCAAATTTTCGTAGTTTGAAAAAAATTTAGATTTATATATGTGAAAATATGAAAGCATACGTTAAGGCGAAAATTTTATTATTTGTCGGTAATATGGTAATATGATGTCGATAAGATAGTAAGATGGTAATATGGTGAAGGGTATCAAAGACTCGGCACAGTGATAAATCGAAATTAAATTGGAATATGTCTTATGTATTAGAATCCAAAGATAGATTTATTGGCCTTGAAAGTCTTCTTTATATTACTTGATTTAATAAATAAATAAGTGAATAAAAATAATTTTGTGTTTGCTGTTCTATCTTGTAACTTAAACCACCAAACTTTTAAGTGTAAAATCAAAATATGCTGTTTGAAACATATGCTGTTTAAAACATATTCGATATCCAATATTTATCCCTCCGTTGGCGGCTTGTTTTACGTTTTTTTTTTTTTTGAAGATTCCGTTGTTCATTAGTTTTCTAATTTTTTGATATTTCAAATAAACCTATTTTAATTTTTGTTCTTTGGGGCTTTGAAAGTGCTTTTAATTCAAAATCAACAATTTCTATGGAAATTTCTAATGTCAAAAATATCTCCAAAAATAGTCAAAATAACACAGATATATAATAAAATACCTTTGTTATTTAAATCAGAATGTTTTAAATTACTATATTTAGCAATATGCCAAAATCGACTTTTTGCGAAAAAGAACTTTTTTATTGTTGAAAATGTTTCATTAAGGCTTCAGCAACTTTTATTCTGCGACTTTTTCATAATTCCGTTATTTATAAAATTACCGTTATTTTTAGGTTATTGAAGAAAATCAAAATTTTGACCTTAAAATTTTCAGAAGTTGACCAAATGATGTTTGGCAACTTTGTACAAAATCCTTCGGCGAGTGAAAGTGTTGTTATAGTACATGCTTTTATTTAAGAGAGATATAGCAGAAAAGTATGAAATTAAGCTACAACGGACACCCTGTGTTTCTAGTATTTTGCTCATAACTTTTTTTTTTTATTTACCGATTTTGCTAATTTTCAATATCAAACAAACTTTATATAAGATAAATATTTCGTTCCCCTTTGTTGCGCCGTTCGAGCTCTATCCTGCTTTCAACAGACGGACATAGCTAGATCGACTCAGAATATAACCGGGACCCAGAAAACATATACTTTATGGGTTTTTAAATTAAAAACAGTATCTATGGTCTTAATTACTACTGTATAATTCATTTCAGTAACATAAACTCCCGTTTTTTAAATCTGCACTCTATTTTTTAAATGAATTAGTAAAATTAGCCGAAAATAGGCTTTATTATACGGCACAAATTGGACTGAATGTTATGCCTTGAAAGTAAACGTAGTTGTTGATGACAATAATATTTAAAATTCTGCGGTGGTGCTTCAAGATTACAATCCTACTTCAAAAGTTATATATGAATGAAGGTGAAAAAAACGCATTTTTTTTTAATTTTTTCGATTTTTTTTTAACATTTTCGAAATTTTCTCATAAACGAAAAATGCGATCTTCAAGCACCACCGCAGAATTTTAGACATTGAAGTCATTAATAATTGTGTTGAATGGCAAGATATAATATTCAGCCCAATATGTGCCGCGTTAAATGGTAACAGTAGTATTTTCTTACTTCCATGTTTTGTTGTAGCCATTTTGTTTTTCTCAGTGTATTATTGCAACAATATCCGAAAATGGAAGATTACTACCCAAACTAACTATCCAATTAATAAAAACATTGAATTTTTAGCTGTTAACATAAATAATGCGTTAAATTCATAAATAGTTAAAAAATCTAAGTTTTAAAGGTATTAAGGTTGCTGACTCTACCCCCGAAGCAATAAAAATCATTCGGCATTCATCTATCGACCCCCGAACTATACGTACAAAATTTCGTTATCGTACATGCTTTTATTGAAGAAATATCAGCAAAAAAGTATGAAACGGACACCCTGTGTTTCTAGTTTTTAGCTCATAACTTTTTTGTTTATTAACCGATTTTGCCCATTTTCAATACCAAACAAACCTTATATAAGACAAATATTTGACAGACGGACGGACATAGCTAGATCGACTCAGAATCTAACCAGGACCCAGAAAATATATACTTTGTGGGGTCTTAGATGATTCCTTCGACATGTTACACACGGAATGACAAAATCAATATACCCCCCATCTTTTTGATGGTGGGTATAATAATATTACAAATTATATTTTGTTATAAAACGAAAATATTTAAATATTACGAAAGAAACCACTACGAAAGATTCCGTGAATTTCGTAAAATGTTAAAATGCTTCATAAAGTTTATTTTCGTAAATTATAAGAAATATTCTTATATATTACGAATGAATTGGTTACGAAATATTTTTTTGTAAAATGTGTCATAGACTTTTTTCGGTGTAAAACTTCCATTTAAAAGTGAAAACATCAAAAATGTTTCTGGTTATCATCTTTATCTCAAAGCTAGCAAAACTACGACTAAATAAAGCCACGCATCATCAAAACTGAATAAAAAATATTGTTCACATACCTTGAATATAGTTTTCGTACGCATCTTTTGGTGTAGCACTTATGTCAATCGTACACACCGCGTTATAAGAAAATATAGAAGAGTAATTGCCTTACTATGGGCGAAATATTAGATACGCTCATAAAAAAATCCAGACCTGATGGAAAAAAACTGAAAGCAGATTCCTGTTTAGCACGTCAAAATTAGGGTTTGGGGTTTCCCGTGATATTTTGTTTCACGAGAATAAAAAATTCGATTTCCCAGGAATTCCCGGGAATCCCGGGAAATTTAAATTTTAAGAAAAAAACAATGATTTTTTATAAAGAATGTAATTTTTTTCTATTCAGTACTATAAAACAACATTATAAATCAAATTTATGATTAGTTAAGGTGGTTTTACACTATAATACTTTGTATTAATACCATTAAAAATGAAAAATTTAACAGAGTTGACTACAAATAAAAAAATGGGCCAAAATTTGCTTTAAGAGATGCAATTACATTTAAAAAATTTAAAGACTTCAACATACAAAGTATTGAAGGTATTTACAGCATAATACATTTGAAAATATTTTTGGTATTAATACAAATAATTATAGTGTAAAACCAATTAAAAATTTAAACAATCTTAAATATTTCAAAAAAAAAAAAAAAATAAAATAAAAAATAAGTGCTCCAAAGGTTTAACTGTTTAATTCACTTTTGAAAATAGAATTAAATTTATTTTCCCAGTAATTTGTTTAAAGCTTTCATATTTAATTCATAGACTTAAATTCTTTAACTTCACAAGAATTAATTGCTTAAAGAATCCACTACCAATATTACAATTCAAGCTTAAAAAATATTTTGAATCATTCAAATTTTCTTCTATTCAAATCTGTTACGAATCAGATTTAGAAAATATTTTTTGGTTCATTTTGTAAAATATTAGCTCTGTTCATGTACCTAAATTGGACCACGCGGGATCCCTATTTTACCGAAAAGTGTTCCCGTACTCCAAAATTGATAGAGATTTAAGAGAATAATGTTCTACTTCTTGCACGAAACAGCCTAGACTATATCTTTGGATAGACTTAGTAAATAGTCAAATAAACAAAAAAAAAAAAAAAAATATATATATAAATAAAAACTTTGAATGAAAATAAATAATAAATATTTAGTTTTTGGTACTAAGAAGAAAGTTTCAATTAAAAAAAATTAAGAACGTTGTTATTTATATGCTAAAAAATAAAATAACATTCACACATGAATTTCCAAATAGTTTGAGGTTTACCTTTTAAATAAATTGTTTTTCGTGTTCCCGTATTTTTGTACATTTTTTAGAGAAATATCAGCCTTTTCTCATTTTACCCAAAAAGTATGGGCACAAACTTATTGCAAACTAAAAAAATATATATCGACCATTCCAGGAAAGAACGCCCGAAAAAGTATATTTATACCCTACACCACCAAAGGTGGTTGGGGTATTATTTGTTTGTGCAGAAGTTGTAACGCAGAGAAAAAATCTTCGGACCCCCACCTTAAAGTATACCGTTCGACTCAGAATCACTTTCTGAGTCGATTTAACGATGTCCGTCTGGTCGGCTGGCTGGCTGGCTGTCCATGTAAAGCTTGTGCGCAAAGTACAGGTCGCAATTTGGTACATATGCTTTTTTCAGCACAAGGACGAAGCCTATTGAATTTGGTTATTATCGGCCCATTATTTCACCTAGCCCCCATACAAATGTCCTCCCGGAATAGAGTTTTAACACTTATAGATGCCTTAGAAATAGGAATATTTTAATATTTTAATTTAGTACATATAAGTTTTATATCAGCAAAAATCCGTCTGTAAAATTTCATGAAGATCGGTCCATAACTGACCATAGCTCCCATATAAACTCATCTCCCGAAAATCACTAACGTGCATAAATCCCATACAAATGTTAGTATTATGTTAATATTTAACACAAGTAAGTTGTATATAAGTAAAAACAAAATTATGTGGATGGTAATGGTGTAGGGTATCATATAGTCGGGCTTGACCGACTATATCTTCATCTCTCGTTTTTTACTTGATGGCTTTCAATTTCGATAAAAATTTGTATACATAAACTCCATTAAGCCTTTTATCAATTTCAGTTTTCAGTTTTGTGAAATTGCAAAAACTCGCGATTTAATTTCGTTTTTTAATTTTCTCAAAAACCAAAAAAATTTCAAAAGTATGTAACTTTGAATAGCAATATCTCTGGAACGACTGTGAATTTTAATGATTTAAACGGCCTTAAAATTTCACATATGGCGGTTTTACGAGGAACATTTTAAAAATAAAAAAGATTTTTTAAAAATGCATTTTAATGCAATTGCATTTTTCAAATGCATTTTTCTTTAAATATGCTATTAAAATTTTTTAATTTTTTAACATAAATGAAAAGTTTGGAATCTTTACATTAAAATAAAAGTGTCAAATTTTTGGGACGCGAAAATCTTATATGCATAATCCAATTTTTATAAAAACATATTTCCAGTTTTTCATATAAAATTAAAATTTTTTCCTGTTTTTGAAATTTTCTTTAAAATTTTTATAAAAGTTAACAAAATATAAAAAGTATGCAATGTTAAATATTCATATCTTTTGAAGTTATTGATGGATTTCTGTAATTTAAAAAGTATTTAAAAGGCCATTGTATATTTTTTGTGTAATTTAGTCAGCATTTCAAAAACCACGTCTTCGACCCATAATATTTTAAAAATATAAATGCGGTTTTTAGATGCATTTTTGTTAGTTGCGAATTTATTAAATTTTAATTTTTCAAAAGAGTATTTAAAAATACTTAAAACAATATATAGTCTGATACATAAAGTTTTACTATTTTTCAGGATTTTTAAAAAAATAACACAATAAATTTTTTTTAACAATATACGTAAAGATTAGGGTGATCGACGCGGTTTTCCAACCGGTTTTTTCTGTCCATGTGTTGCAGGCGCGGATCCAGCTAAACCATTTGGGGGGGGAAAATTTAAAAAAATATCAAAAAGCAAAGTTTTCACTTATGTTTTAAATTTAAATTTTTTATTCCATATTTTATTTTAAAAAATTATTAGTAATAGTTATGTACAAAGAAAAAGTATAACAAAACAAAAACAACAATATTCTATAAGAAATTTAATTTCTTTAATTAAAAAATTCAATTACATAATTATGTCGAAGTAGATATTTTACAGAAGAATTTTGTGGCTTCCTTTTGATATAAATTTATTTATTACTTCATTAGGACATATTTCTTCTTCATGATGAATATGCATCATCGCTAAACCATTCAGCCTTTCTTCAGTCATTGTTGACCTTAAATATGTTTTAATACGACGAAGTGACGAGAATGACCTTTCAGCAGTAGCGTTACTTACTGGCATTGAAATAAATATCTTTAATAGAGTATGAAGGTTGGGGTAAATATCTTTATCACATTCTAGCAATGTATTAACGCTTTCCTTAGGGATAGTATCGGTATTTTTCCACTGCTGTTGCCAATGTAGCAGCTCAGATTCCAATTTAACCTTTAAAATGTTCATTTCTAAACCAAAACAATGTCCAAATGTTTCCAATATTTGATGAGAAATAGATCTGATTTCATTATAGGAAATACTTTTTATGTTTTGTGGAAGAAATTTTGGCAGATCAAAAACATTTAAAGTGTCTTTAGAAAAACGTATTTTTAGATCTTCCAATACCGACTCTAATAATGGAATATATCCCATAGTCCGATAAAAATCTTCACAGTCTTTTATTGGATGATTGCGCTGAAATCTAGGCACCGAAACTGCAATTTCTAAGTTTTTGCAAATACATTTTGCTTTCAAAAATAATCTTAAAATGTGTTTCAGCATCTTCCCTCTTTTCTTTCAAACTCAGCATGAGAGTTTTAATTACATTTGAGGCTTTGTACAAATCCAAATCGCTTTTCTGAAGTATTAAAGAAAGGGGTTGTGTCAACGAAAGAATATCACAAAGCATTAGTAAACCACAAATCATTTCAAAAGTACTTAATGAATTTATTATTAAAAGAGCTTTTGAGGATGTATATCTGTCCTTCCACTTTGTGATTTTTTCTAGCGCCTCCAATATTAATGCAATATTATTTGTAAAATATATAATAGCATCATGCCGGTCCACCCATCTAGTTTCACAAAGTGTTGCCAATTTAGATCCTAAATACTTCATAAGTACTGCGTTTCTCTTTGAGTAATATTTTTTAAAGAAAATTGTGGTCTCTTTTACAACTGAAGACACTTTTTGAATAATTGGTACTTTTGAGCTTTTTGATATTCAATTGTTTAATTTATGCGAGAAACAAGGAGTTTGTTTTGCATTTTTAAATGATTTTTGTAACTCCTTAACTGTACCATTTTCCGCTAACATAAGTGGACAGCCATCGGTTCCAATAGCTACGCAATTACTTAAATCCAACTTTAATTTTTTAATCTCTTGGGTAATAATACGACCTAGTACCATAGCATTCATTGAAAATTCTGTATCATCTGCAACAAACTCTGATGCTTCTTTAAATGCATCTATGAATGCAATAAAATCTTCTCTGGCTATGTTTTTTTCCACATTAAAATACCTTATAACGAGGGAAATTTGACTTTTTCCGGAAAGATCAGTTGTTTCGTCGAAAATAATTGAATAGTAAAATGCATTTGAGATATTCTGTAGAATTCTTTCTAATATCACTTCCCGACAACATTCTATTAAACAATTTTGTACAGTTTTCGATACATAAGTGGCATTTGCAGAAGTGTTTTTCAAATGGTCTTCTAAAGTTTTATCGCCAGCGTCTATTCGAAAACGAATCAAGCAACGAAAAATACCTTCTGAATTTGTACAGTTGGATTCCAATATTGATCCGTCATCGCGGTGGCCACGACGAGGTATGTTATTTTTGCCAATAAAAATAATTGTTTTTATAATGGGAATAAGACGTTCACGGTTTTCTTTTTTTTGTCTGAGAACGTCCTTGTTGAGTTGATTTCTGACTTCAAGTTGATAATTTTGTTGGACTTTTAGAAACATTTTGCCATTAGCCACAGCATCTTTGTGATAATTACAGCTTTCGTGGTTTTCCAAATCACCTTTTTTACCTATTAAATTTTTAAAATTTGTAAGAGGGACTGATACAAGTGACTTAAGTTGGATATTTTTCTGGTACCCTCCTTCACTCCGAACTGTAAACAAACTACAAAATTTGCAAAATAACCCCTTTTTTACATTCGAAAGCACTATCCATTCCTTTTATAACTCGAGATGTTTTGAGCTCACAAAGTGTTTTATTTCTTTACCACAAACCTTTCTTATAGAGTGTGGATATTCATAATTTTTTGGAGGAGTCCAATGTTCAGTCAACAACTTTCTCTTTATTGAATTGTCAATATTTTCCACTCCAATAAAATTTCCAATATCCATAACATTTGAGTCTCTTTCGAGTTGGACTGTAAGTCTAAAAAATATAGTTCAAATATTTTCAAAAACTTTTAGACTTGTTCCTCTTACCGTTTTCAGAAATTGGAGAGTTTTGTACCGATATAGTAAAACCTTCAATAGCATTGTTGTTAGTAGTGTTTTGTGTAGATGATGTTGTAGGTTGATCTAAAAAGTCTTAAATATATTAAATATTTAACTAACATTTATATAATCTTACCGGAAAAAGAATTTTGACTATCACTATTCTCATTCTCTTCAACATTAACCTCTCCATTTCTGTTTTCATTTTCTATTCTAGGTTTTTTTGTTGAAACGACAAAGGATGATATTAATTTTTGTCGACGATTCTATATATATATATATATATATATATATATATATATATATATATATATATATATATATATATATATATATATATATATATATATATATATATATATATATATATATATATATATATATATATATGTATGTCTGCACAGCGCATAGTTTGGGGACACAAAAAACTTCAATGTTTTATCCCATTTTTGGAAACATTCCGGAATAATTTTACCTTCTAAAGGCAACTTTTACCATATAGCCTCGCAGAACGCCCCAGATATCAAATAAATTATATATCGCATATATTGAGGACATTTATATACGTAGCGTATTTTTTAGGAACATGTACTCAAACTATTCACTGCGTATACGAAAACCTCTATTGCCATACTTTCACATAATTACTTCATAAATTTTGCGGCGTACAGTTTCTTTAGCTACCGTCTTCGTAGTATGCAATTAATTCTTAATAGTGTTGCCAACAGATAAATATTTTATTTAAACGCTGACTTTCAGCAATGTAGCGACTTTTGTCAATAAAAACCGAAAAATGGAAAACGAAAACGAAATACTACAATACTTAAATTTGTCTTTAATTCATTGCAACTTGCAAAACGTGCCAAAACAAGATAAAAGTGGAATGTGTTTAGTTTTGTCGAATAATAAGGATTGCAATTACTTTCAAATAAAAGTATCCTTTAAACAAAAAGTACCTTTTAAATAAAAGGTATATTTAAATAAAAAGTACCTTTTAAATAAAAAGTATCTTTTAAATAAAAAGTACTTTTTAAATAAAAATTACCTTTTAAAAAAAAGGTACCTTTTAAATAAAAAGTACCTTTTAAATAAAAAGTACCTTTTAAATAAAAAGTACCTTTTAAATAAAAAGTACCTTTTAAATAAAAAGTACCTTTTAAATAAAAAGTACCTTTTAAATAAAAAGTACCTTTTAAATAAAAAGTACCTTTTAAATAAAAAGTACCTTTTAAATAAAAAGTACCTTTTAAATAAAAAGTACCTTTTAAATAAAAAGTACCTTTTAAATAAAAAGTACCTTTTAAATAAAAAGTACCTTTTAAATAAAAAGTACCTTTTAAATAAAAAGTACCTTTTAAATAAAAAGTACCTTTTAAATAAAAAGTACCTTTTAAATAAAAAGTACCTTTTAAATAAAAAGTACCTTTTAAATAAAAAGTACCTTTTAAATAAAAAGTACCTTTTAAATAAAAAGTACCTTTTAAATAAAAAGTACCTTTTAAATAAAAAGTACCTTTTAAATAAAAAGTACCTTTTAAATAAAAAGTACCTTTTAAATAAAAAGTACCTTTTAAATAAAAAGTACCTTTTAAATAAAAAGTACCTTTTAAATAAAAAGTACCTTTTAAATAAAAAGTACCTTTTAAATAAAAAGTACCTTTTAAATAAAAAGTACCTTTTAAATAAAAAGTACCTTTTAAATAAAAAGTACCTTTTAAATAAAAAGTACCTTTTAAATAAAAAGTACCTTTTAAATAAAAAGCACCTTTTAAATAAAAAGTACCTTTTAAATAAAAAGTACCTTTTAAATAAAAAGTACATTTTAAATAAAAAGTACCTTTTAAATAAAAAGTACCTTTTAAATAAAAAGTACCTTTTAAATAAAAAGTACCTTTTAAATAAAAAGTACCTTTTAAATAAAAAGTACTTTTTAAATAAAAAATACCTTTTAAATAAAAAGTACCTTTTAAATAAAAAGTACCTTTTAAATAAAAAGTACCTTTTAAATAAAAAGTACCTTTTAAATAAAAAGTACCTTTTAAATAAAAAGTACCTTTTAAATAAAAAGTACCTTTTAAATAAAAAGTACCTTTTAAATAAAAAGTACCTTTTAAATAAAAAGTACCTTTTAAATAAAAAGTACCTTTTAAATAAAAAGTACCTTTTAAATAAAAAGTACCTTTTAAATAAAAAGTACCTTTTAAATAAAAAGTACCTTTTAAATAAAAAGTACCTTTTAAATAAAAAGTAACTTTTAAATAAAAAGTACCTTTTAAATAAAAAGTAACTTTTAAATAAAAAGTACCTTTTAAATAAAAAGTACCTTTTAAATAAAAAGTACCTTTTAATAAAAAGTACCTTTTAAATAAAAAGTACCTTTTAAATAAAAAGTACCTTTTAAATAAAAAGTTCCTTTTAAATAAAAAGTACCTTTTAAATAAAAAGTGCCTTTTAAATAAAAAGTACCTTTTAAATAAAAAGTACCTTTTAAATAAAAAGTACCTTTTAAATAAAAAGTACCTTTTAAATAAAAAGTACCTTTTAAATAAAAAGTACCTTTTAATTAAAAAGTACCTTTTAAATAATAAGTACCTTTTAAATAAAAAGTACCTTTTAAATAAAAAGTTCCTTTTAAATAAAAAGTACCTTTTAAATAAAAAGTGCCTTAAATAAAAAGTACCTTTTAAACAAAAAGTACCTTTTAAATAAAAAGTACCTTTTAAATAAAAAGTACCTTTTAAATAAAAAGTACCTTTTAAATAAAAAGTACCTTTTAAATAAAGAGTACCTTTTAAATAAAAAGTACCTTTTAAATAAAAAGTACCTTTTAAATAAAAAGTTCCTTTTAAATAAAAAGTACCTTTTAAATAAAAAGTACCTTTTAAATAAAAAGTACCTTTTAAATAAAAAGTACTTTTTAAATAAAAAGTACTTTTTAAATAAAAAGTACTTTTAAAAAAAAGTACCTTTTAAATAAAAAGTACCTTTTAAATAAAAAGTACCTTTTAAATAAAAAGTACCTTTTAAATAAAAAGTACCTTTTAAATAAAAATACCTTTTAAATAAAAAGTACCTTTTAAATAAAAAGTACCTTTTAAATAAAAAGTACCTTTTAAATAAAAAGTACCTTTTAAATAAAAAGTACCTTTTAAATAAAAAGTACCTTTTAAATAAAAAGTACCTTTTAAATAAAAAGTACCTTTTAAATAAAAAGTACCTTTTAAATAAAAAGTACCTTTTAAATAAAAAGTACCTTTTAAATAAAAAGTACCTTTTAAATAAAAAGTACCTTTTAAATAGAATGTACCTTTTCAACAAAAATTACTTTTTTTTAACAATAATTCCTTTTGAATAAAAAGTATCTTTAGAAAAGATATCTTTTAATAAAGGACAAAAAGTTTCTATGTTGCAGAAATTTGTTTTAAATTTAATTTTATGAATAAACATCTAAATAAAACAAATACCAAAAATGTTTATGTTATATTAGCAGTATAGTGTGGCAACTCTTAATAAACAACTACTTTTGTATAACTGTAATTGGTACTCTAAAAAAAATACCCAAGCGGGTACTATAACGGTATTTTTTTTTTTTTTTTTGTTATGCTAAAATTGACAAAGCTTAAACAAATGTTCACGCGTCATTTAGTGATCAACAGTCAAGCAATGTAGAACAAAAAGGTACGTACGGACACGTTTTTTTATTAAATACATGTGTATAGAAAACTATTAAAAGTAAATTCTCTAAAACAAAAAATGTAATAAAAATTCCAAATCATCATAATAAATTTTGAATTTTTAGAAAATTTTCTGTTTTAGATTGAAATTTACATATGTATGGTACTATATTTTAAAAATGTTTGATAATTTTTGTTTTTTTAAATTTTTGGAAGAAATATATCCACAAATTTCAAAAGGGGGTAAGTACATGTTTTATTTAAACATAGTTTCATAAAACAGAAAAGTTGTATAAAAATTCAAAATCCACCAAAAAAAATGTCCAAATTTTATTAAAAATATTTTGGTAAATTTTGAATTTCTAGAAAATTTTTATGTTTTAAGAAACTATGTTTAAACTATAATGTGTATTTTTAAATTTTTTATTAATTTTCTTTTTTGTTTATTTTTTAGATTTCCATCAACTTTGGGTACGGACGTTTTCTGCATCGGCCATAGGAAGAAATCTATCCACTAATTTCAGACAGTAATTAGTGGTATAAGTTATAAACATAGTTTCTAAAAACAGAAAAGTTTTCTAAAAACTCAAAATTCAGAAAACTTTTTTTTCTCAATTTTATTATTTTTTTTTTGGTAGATATTGAATTTATAGAAAACGTTTCTGTTTTAAAAAACTATGTTTAAATAAAACTTATACTTAGCCTCCTTTTATTCACTCAGATAAAAATAATGTAAGTATAAGTTATATTTAAACATAGTTTTCTAAAACAAAAGTTTTCTAGAAATTTAAAATTCACCAAAAAAATTGTAATAAAACTGAGAAAAAAAAAATTTATGAATTTTTAGAAAATTTTCTATTTTAGATTTTAATACACATAGGTATGTGTTTCAAAAAATTAAAAATTCATTAAAATTTGTTCTCGATTTTATTAAAAATTGTTTGGTAAATTTTGAATTTCTGGACAATTTTTCTGTTTTAAGAAACTATGTTTAAACAAAAATGTGTATTTTAAAATTTTTTATTAATTTTTTTTTTTAATTTTTAGGATTCCATCGACTTTGAGTACGGCGTTTTCTACATCAGTCTTTGGAAGAAATATATCCACTATGTTCAAAAACTAAACGAAAAATACAAAAGAAGTTTACGTAATTTTCGAAAAATTTTAAATTTCTGGAATTTATTTTTCTGTAATAAAATCAGCAAATGATGGTGGAAAGCTAAATATTTTAACAAATTAAAAAAAGATATGTATTACAAGGTAAATCTGAAATCTTTCGATGAAAAAAACTTTTTTTATTTATTAAATTTTAAACTATTCTATTTAAAAAAGTATTACAAAGTAATGAGAACATTATTTTAGTTATATTTAAACATAGTTTCTAAAAACAGAAAAGTTTTCTAGAAATTCAAAATATGCAAACAATTTTTAATAAAAGTGAGAAAAATTTTTATGAATTTTGAATTTTTAGTATTGTATGTATTCAAAATTCATAAATTTTATTAAAATTTTTTTTGGTATATTTTGAGTTTCCAGAAAACTTTGTTTTAAACAACTATCTTTACATACTTCTAATAATATTATCTTTTATATTTTAATACTTTCTTAAAAAGAAAATTCACGAAATTTCACGAAAATTAAAAAAAAAAAAAAAGTTTTTTTGTTCATCAAAAGATTTTTGTTTTAGATTCTAATTAACATCTTTTTTTTAATCTGTTAACAAATTTTTTTTTTTTAATTTTAGCTTTCCACCCAACATTTAGCCCTGACGTTTTCTGATTCATCATTTGCTGATTTTATTACTGAAAAATTAATTCTAAAGATTTGAAAATTTTCGAAAATTACGTAATTTTTTGTTTTTGTATTTATGGTTTAGTTTTCATATCCTACAAAATTTTCGAAAGTGTTTTCTGTTTTAAGAAAATATGTTTAAATACACTTGTTTTTATTTTCCTCAATTTTTTTTTGAAAATTTTCTATAGTTTTTTTAAATGCCAATAATACAAATATTTGAAAAATATGTCTTTAATTACATTACACGTATTTCTTTTTCTATTGTTTGTAAAAAATTAATTGAAAATGTTTGTTAAAAATAAAACCTGTTTAATCTTAATAATTATTAAGATAATGAATTTAAATTTTGATTTTTTTTTTTTTTTGTTGTTTTTTTTTTTTATTTGTTTATTCAATAAAAATGTGTTTTAGCAACATCTATATTTAAAAAATGTTTTTATTTTATAAAAATTAAACTTATGAAGTAGAATAAATGTTTTTGTTCTTATTTAAAATACTACTCCCATTAAACCTATCGTCACCGAAAATGCAAAACAACATAACATCAAAATTTTCAAATTTTGCATTTTTAATGAAAAATTGTATAGTTATTTTTTTCAATAAATGTGATAAAGTAACATCACATTGGTTAAAAAATTTATTTTCTTTTTTTTTTTTTTGGAAATTTAGATTGCAAATTATTAAAAATTTAGAGTAAAAGTCATAAATCTTTTTAATTAAAATTTTACGTCTTTTTGGCTTATGTAATTGAAATCTTGAAAAACATAAACGACATAACTTAAAAAATATTTAATAAAATAAGAATATTTATCACCAATATATTAGGCGAAATTTATGGGTATAATAACCCAAAAATCAATTTGTTATGATTTTATGAAGTTTTATGTACCTTTTGTTCAGTTATGAAAGCTGATGTTACGTTGTTTGCATTTTCGCTGACGATATACTTCTTTTTATACCCAGCATCAAAGAGATGGGGGTTTATATTGATATTGTCATTCCGTGTATAACATGTCGAAGGATTCATTTAAGACAAAGTATATATTTTCTGGCTCCTGGTTAGATTCTGAGCCGATCTAGCTATGACCGTTCGTCTGTTGAAACCAGGATAGGACTCGAAATGGGCAACATAGGGGGACGAAATTTGGCACAAATATTTATCTTATAAAGGTTTGTTTTGTATTTAAAATGGGCAAAATCGATTAATTAATAAAAAAGTTATGGGCTAAAAACTAGAAATACAGGGTGATCGTTTCTTAGATTTCTGCTGATATTTCTTAAACAAAAGCATGTACAAAACCGAAATTTTGTACAAATAGTTTGAGGATCGATATAAACTTGGAAACCAAGGTGAAACTTCAACGAAGTTGTTTTCAAATAACTCAAGGACCAATGTAAACTCGGAAACAAAAAATTGGCGTGGTCCGCCAACCTACCATATGACGTAAAATTTCAAAAATTGGGTATGGTGGAAATATAGATTCGACCGAGCCGAATATAACATTCGCGCTTGTTTGAACTTGATATTTATATATATTAAATGCATATATAATATTATAGTAACTTTTCAATAAATAGTACCCTTTCAACAAAAAAATATTTTCAATAAAAAGTAATTCTTTACATTGAATCACATTTGCAATAAAAACAACCTCTTTAATAAAAAAGTAAATTTTCACTAAAAACAAAAAGTACATATTCAATTCCCTTTTCAATAAAAAGTACATTTTAAATAAAAAACCTTTTCAATATAAACTGCCTCTTTAGTAAAAAGAACTTTTTCAAAAAAAGTTCTTTTTTATATTGGGATCCATTAAAAGGTACTTTTTATTTAAAAGGTACTTTTTATTTAAAAGGTACTTTTTATTTAAAAGGTACTTTTTATTTAAAAGGTACTTTTTATTTAAAAGGTACTTTTTATTTAAAAGGTACTTTTTAATTAAAAGGTACTTTTTATTTAAAAGGTACTTTTTATTAAAAGGTACTTTTTATTAAAAGGTACTTTTTATTTAAAAGGTACTTTTTATTTAAAAGGTACTTTTTATTTAAAAGGTACTTTTTATTTAAAAGGTACTTTTTATTTAAAAGGTACTTTTTATTTAAAAGGTACTTTTTATTTAAAAGGTACTTTTTATTTAAAAGGTACTTTTTATTTAAAAGGTACTTTTTATTTAAAAGGTACTTTTTATTTAAAAGGTACTTTTTATTTAAAAGGTACTTTTTATTTAAAAGGTACTTTTTATTTAAAAGGTACTTTTTATTTAAAAGGTACTTTTTATTTAAAAGGTACTTTTTATTTAAAAGGTACTTTTTATTTAAAAGGTACTTTTTATTTAAAAGGTACTTTTTATTTAAAAGGTACTTTTTATTTAAAAGGTACTTTTTATTTAAAAGGTACTTTTTATTTAAAAGGTACTTTTTATTTAAAAGGTACTTTTTATTTAAAAGGTACTTTTTATTTAAAAGGTACTTTTTATTTAAAAGGTACTTTTTACTTAAAAGGTACTTTTTATTTAAAAGGTACTTTTTATTTAAAAGGTACTTTTTATTTAAAAGGTACTTTTTATTTAAAAGGTACTTTTTATTTAAAAGGTACTTTTTATTTAAAAGGTACTTTTTATTTAAAAGGTACTTTTTATTTAAAAGGTACTTTTTATTTAAAAGGTACTTTTTATTTAAAAGGTACTTTTTATTTAAAAGGTACTTTTTATTTAAGAGGTACTTTTTATTTAAAAGGTACTTTTTATTTAAAAGGTACTTTTTATTTAAAAGGTACTTTTTATTTAAAAGGTACTTTTTATTTAAAAGGTACTTTTTATTTAAAAGGTACTTTTTATTTAAAAGGTACTTTTTATTTAAAAGGTACTTTTTATTTAAAAGGTACTTTTTATTTAAAAGGTACTTTTTATTTAAAAGGTACTTTTTATTTAAAAGGTACTTTTTATTTAAAAGGTACTTTTTATTTAAAAGGTACTTTTTATTTAAAAGGCACTTTTTATTTAAAAGGTGCTTTTTATTTAAAAGGTACTTTTTATTTAAAAGGTACTTTTTATTTAAAAGGTACTTTTTATTTAAAAGGTACTTTTTATTTAAAAGGTACTTTTTATTTAAAAGGTACTTTTTATTTAAAAGGTGCTTTTTATTTAAAAGGTACTTTTTATTTAAAAGGTACTTTTTATTTAAAAGGTACTTTTTATTTAAAAGGTACTTTTTATTTAAAAGGTACTTTTTATTTAAAAGGTACTTTTTATTTAAAAGGTTCTTTTTATTTAAAAGGTACTTTTTATTTAAAAGGTACTTTTTATTTAAAAGGTACTTTTTATTTAAAAGGTACTTTTTATTTAAAAGGTACTTTTTATTTAAAAGGTACTTTTTATTTAAAAGGTACTTTTTATTTAAAAGGTACTTTTTATTGTTGTCCTTTTCGAGTCCTATCCTGCTTTCAACAGACGGACGTTCATAGCTAGATCGACTCAGAATCTAACCAGGAGCCAGAAAATATATACTTTGTCTTAAATGAATCCTTCGACATGTTATACACGGAATGACAATATCAATATAAGCCCCCATCTCTTTGATGCTGGGTATAAAAAGAAGTATATCGTCAGCGAAAATGCAAACAACGTAACATCAGCTTTCATAACTGAACAAAAGGTACATAAAGCTTCATAAAATCATAACAAATTGATTTTTGGGTTATTACACCCATAAATTTCGCCAAATATTTTGGTGATAAATATTCTTATTTTATTAAATATTTTTTAAGTTATGTCGTTTGTGTTTTTCAAGATTTCAATTACATAAGCCAAAAAGACGTAAAATTTTAATTAAAAAGATTTATGACTTTTACTCTAAAATTTTTATTAAATTTTTAATAATTTGCAATCTAAATTTCCAAAAAAAAAAAAAAAAATAAATTTTTTAACCAATATGATGTTACTTTATCACATTTATTGAAAAAAATAACTATACAATTTTTCATTAAAAATGCAAAATTTGAAAATTTTGATGTTATGTTGTTTTGCATTTTCGGTGACGATAGGTTTAATGGGAGTAGTATTTTAAATAAGAACAAAAACATTTATTCTACTTCATAAGTTTAATTTTTATAAAATAAAAACATTTTTTAAATATAGATGTTGCTAAAACACATTTTTATTGAATAAACAAATAAAAAAAAAAAACAACAAAAAAAAAAAAAAAAAATCAAAATTTAAATTCATTATCTTAATAATTATTAAGATTAAACAGGTTTTATTTTTAACAAACATTTTCAATTAATTTTTTACAAACAATAGAAAAAGAAATACGTGTAATGTAATTAAAGACATATTTTTCAAATATTTGTATTATTGGCATTTAAAAAAACTATAGAAAATTAAAAAAAAAAAAATTGAGGAAAATAAAAACAAGTGTATTTAAACACATTTTCTTAAAACAGAAAACACTTTCGAAAATTTTGTAGGATATGAAAACTAAACCATAAATACAAAAACAAAAAATTACGTAATTTTCGAAAATTTTCAAATCTTTAGAATTAATTTTTCAGTAATAAAATCAGCAAATGATGAATCAGAAAACGTCAGGGCTAAATGTTGGGTGGAAAGCTAAAATTAAAAAAAAAAAAATTTGTTAACAGATTAAAAAAAAGATGTTAATTAGAATCTAAAACAAAAATCTTTTGATGAACAAAACACTTTTTTTTTAAATTTTCGTGAAATTTCGTGAATTTTCTTTTTAAGAAAGTATTAAAATATAAAAGATAATATTATTAGAAGTATGTAAAGATAGTTGTTTAAAACAAAGTTTTCTGGAAACTCAAAATATACCAAAAAAAATTTTAATAAAATTTATGAATTTTGAATACATACAATACTAAAAATTCAAAATTCATAAAAATTTTTCTCACTTTTATTAAAAATTGTTTGCATATTTTGAATTTCTAGAAAACTTTTCTGTTTTTAGAAACTATGTTTAAATATAACTAAAATAATGTTCTCATTACTTTGTAATACTTTTTTAAATAGAATAGTTTAAAATTTAATAAATAAAAAAAGTTTTTTTCATCGAAAGATTTCAGATTTACCTTGTAATACATATCTTTTTTTAATTTGTTAAAATATTTAGCTTTCCACCATCATTTGCTGATTTTATTACAGAAAAATAAATTCCAGAAATTTAAAATTTTTCGAAAATTACGTAAACTTCTTTTGTATTTTTCGTTTAGTTTTTGAACATAGTGGATATATTTCTTCCAAAGACTGATGTAGAAAACGCCGTACTCAAAGTCGATGGAATCCTAAAAATTAAAAAAAAAATTAATAAAAAATTTTAAAATACACATTTTTGTTTAAACATAGTTTCTTAAAACAGAAAAATTGTCCAGAAATTCAAAATTTAACAAACAATTTTTAATAAAATCGAGAACAAATTTTAATGAATTTTTAATTTTTTGAAACACATACCTATGTGTATTAAAATCTAAAATAGAAAATTTTCTAAAAATTCATAAATTTTTTTTTTCTCAGTTTTATTACAATTTTTTTAAAAGGTACTTTTTATTTAAAAGGTACTTTTTATTTAAAAGGTACTTTCTATTTAAATAGTATTTTTTGTTTAAAATGTGCTTTTTGTTTAAAATATTGCTTCTTATAGTATTTTCTATAATTTTTGTTTAAATTAAATTTTGTTCGTGAAAAGAATTATTTTTTAGTATGAAGTTATTTTTTAAGAAGAAGTTTTGTTTAAAACCATTTTTTATTACGTATTTAAATATGTAATGTTTCTTATTAGTAAAACATATGCAAAAATCGTAATATTTATAAAGATGCATTTATATGTGCTTCACTGCAAACAATAACCTGTTGTTTTTGTATTTTTTTCTATTTGGTGTTATACACACAAAATCATCTGTTTTTTTTTGATAGCCAACAAGTGCATACACCTTTAATAAATACAAATGTGATGTTGAACTGTGCTGCAGTTCAAAGCCAGTAATTTTTAAAGCTGTAGCGGCGTTAAAATACAAAATTTTTCTAAGAAGTGTGGTAACACCAGATCTGTATTTTTTAATAATAAAGGTGTTATTTAGGCACTTATTAAGAGTACATTAATTAACTAATATGTAATTATTAATAATAAGATATAGTAGTTTTATAATCAATAAGAAAAAAAAAAATTTTTAAAATGTCCTCAAAGTATCATGTCCCCAAAGTATGCGGTAGGTATATGATTTGTTTGGGACTGTCCTCAAAGTATGCAAATGTCCTTAAAGTATGCGTTAAATTGAAAAAATGTCCTGAAAGTATGCGCTGTGCATATATATATATATATATATATATATATATATATATATATATATATATATATATATATATACAAATATAATTATATTTTATTATACATATTTTTTTAAAATCAATATAGATAAACCACGATTTGTAAAATAAGGGATGCACAGTGTCCCGTTTGAAAAATAAAATGGAAATAAATCTTTAATTTCCCAACGGCTAGTCCTATTTTTCGCTACAGCGGGTCCAAATTTCACTCGATTTTTTTGAAATATTTTTTATTTTACTAACAACAAATAACAAAATTGTGTAAAATCTTTACGGAATCAAAAGTTATAAGCATTTGAATTTTCGCTATAGCGAAAAATAAAAATTTTTATGTTTGAATCCAAATATCTCTTAAACTGTTTTTGTAGATCTCGACTTGCAGAATCTACTTATATAAAAATCTTTTAAATCGGCTGATATATAACGAATCTGGATCGTTTTAATTTTTTTGAACACCAGAGGACCCTCTGGACCTGCCCCCGTTAAGGTTATAAGGTCGAAGCTCAAAATTTAAACTCGCCTACACCTCTACTACACTGTCTGAAATTTAATTGAAATCAGACTAGCCGTTGGGAAATTCCAGATTTATTTCCATTTTATTTTTCAAACGGGACACTGTAAGATGTTGCACAATATATTGAAGCATGTATCGATATCGACTTAAAAAAAATATATAGTTTTTTTTTTTTTTTTTTTAATCATAAAAATTCGGATGTGTCGAAATTTAAAATGTTTATTTTATAATCATAAAGATAAATTGTTTCAAATAACAAAATTTAAGTTATACTTTAAAATTAATCCATAAGATAAATTTATTCACAAATTAGTCAAAATTTTCGTTTACAACTTACATAAGAAAATTATTAAATTTATTAAAATTAATCATAACATTATAATTAAAAATAAAAATTTAAATTTTCATATTTTCGAATTTTTATGATTTTTTGAAAAAAAATTTAATTTTTTTAAGAAAATAGGCTTCTATCCTCCATAATTGTTAACTGTATTGAAAAGTTATGTGCGAAAGACTTGAAGATAATTTTAAATAGTTTTTTTTTTTTTTTTAATAAAATCAGTTTTCGAGATGTGCTTCAATATATAATGGAAACTCCTTAATTTTACAAATCGCGATTTATAGAGAGAACTAGAGTTAATTCCAAAAAAGATTATTAGAGGTTTAGTATTTATTTATATAGTGAATTTTTATTAATTAATTTATTTTTATTAATTCATTTATTTTTTAATTAAGAAAAAAATATTCTAAACAAGTGTATTAAACAACAATGTGAATGAAAAGTGTAAATTTTATTAAATCAAAAACACAACGCTACATTGTAGCAAACAGAATTTTATTGACATTGAAAGGCACATTGATGTTCAATTATCATGGGTCGATATTCAATATACGCCAAAAATAAAAATTATAGACAAAGCATTAATCACATTAATAAATTATGTACATTTATTAATTTCATCAAAGCTTTGTTTATCAATTTTAATTTTTCATGATTTTGTGAAAAATTATATTGATAACATTTTTTTTTTTTTTGGAAACTTTTAAAGAAGTTTTTTTTTTTTGCAAAAACACAATTGAAAAAATCCAATCGTTTCATTGGCAACAATGATGAATTTTTTTACTTAATTTTTCACATGAACTCAATTTCTGAATGAAACTCTAAAAATTTGTCTATTTTTTTTGTGGGTAAATAGCTCAATTAATATTAAAACCATGAAATTATTTTAACCGAAAGTGTTTTAATTTGAATGTTTCTAAATACTTAAGTATTAAATATTTCGTACCATTTTTATTTATTTATTTATTAAAATCACATTAAAAACACTTGCACTCTCTAAAACTTTCAACAAACAAGTGTCTGTTTGTATCAGCTGTTAATTTTTTATCAAGAATTCGAACAAAAATAACTGACAAACAGTTTCTTATAAAAACTACTTCGAAAAGTGAATATTTCTAGTTAGAATAACTTTATTTCTTATTAGAATTGGATTTTTTACCTTACTAAATGACAAATAGTTAGCACATGCACTTGGGGTAAGTGTATGTGCTAACTATATTGGATTAAAAATAATCTTATTTGAAAGATGTATTTTTCACAAGCAGATGTCACAATTGAATATAAAATATTTCAACATTACCAATAAATAATTTAAAACGTTTTTCCATACCATATTGCTTATTTTCTGAAGTTTCATATTAAAAATCATTTTGGGGGGGAAATTTCCTTTCCCCCCCCCCCCCCCGTGGATCCGCGCCTGATGTGTTGTCGGTTTTTACAAAATGTTCATTTTTTGAATGTCGAATAGACCGGTTTTTTTAAACACAAAAAACCGGTTTTAAAAATAGCATTTTATTTCAGAAAACATGTACTAAATAGTGATATTTGAACCGAAATTTAGGAATAATTTTTTAAATATTCATAAAGACTGATTTCTTATGTTTTAAAAATATAGTTTAAGTCTAAATTGGAATTTATTCTGTAATATTAAACAAATAAATAAGTAACAATTATCCTGTATAAATTTTTTAATCTATTCTAATATCTGTAATATTTTTACACCCAATTTAATTTTTTATCATCCATTATTTCCTTTATTTTTTAAAGGTGTTGTGTTAAAAAAGTTTCACCTGCAGAATAATTTCAATTGAGACAGGCTTCCATATTAAGCCATGGTTTCTGTTTATGCTAACTAAAATTTAGTCTAATTTTTGATGATTTTTTTTCTACAATTTTGAAACATAATTATCTTCTAGTCATCTACATATATAATTTGCTTAGCATTTTTTCTCTTTCCAAAGCTTTCTAAAGCTCCCAAACGACGTAAAAATTAAAATTTGGCTTAATTATAAAACTTTTCGTCCAACAAATCCTAACGGAGCCAAATTTTTATCAGGAAGTCCGCTTCCTGTGTTTTTCTAGAGCTTTCTAAAGCTCCCAGAAGACGTAGAAAATTAAAATTTGGCTTAATTATAACCCTATTCGTCCTACAAATCCTAACGGAGCCAGATTTTGAAATCTCTATCAGGAAGCGAAAACACGTGGATCTATATATATATGGATTTATATATATCATTCCTAAGCGTTGTTTTCTCTCCAGAGCTTTCTGAAGCTCGCAGACGATATAAGAAACTAAAAATCGGCTTACTTGTAAAACTATTCATTCTACTATTCATTGAGTTGCTATACTTATTATTTGCTCTCCAAATCATTTCAAAAACTGATTATGCATTTCGGTCAGGGAAATTTACGAATTTAAAACTTTAATCAATGTTATCCCAATAAATTCTAACGGCTTCAAATAATTTACTTCGATTAATGAGAGGAAGGTGTCCATATGTTGTTCATATTTTTTTCTTTTAATTTTCGGATTTGTTTGTGCATATAATATAATTTTTTCCTGGCATTGTCAGGCTTAGATGCTTGTATTTAATAAATTTTAACTTGAATATTATAAGAATTATTGATTTTTTAAAGAAATGTAGCCTCTTGATATAAATATTAACTTCTGCAAAAAACCGGTGAATTTCAAAAAGTGCAACCGGTTTTTTTAAAATACCAACTATTCGAAATATTCGAAAACCGGTTTCTCAAAAAAGTTGAATAATCGATCACCCTAGTAAAGATACTCATAATACCAGAAAAATATAATTTTTATATGAAAAAATTTAAACTAGTTGAAGAAAAGGGGAAATTATGCACAGTACATGTGTGCGTCCCAAAAATTTGAGATTTTTATTTTAATGTAAAGATTTAAAACTTATCATTTATGTTAAAAAATTAAAAAATTTGAATAGCATATTTAAAGAAAAATGCATTTAAAAAATGCAATTGCATTAAAATGCATTTTTAAAAAATATTTTTTTATTTGTAAAATATTCATCTTTAAGCTAACATAATTACAATTCAAACACCGTTTAAATCACAAATTTCTGCAAAGCCTTCCCAGAAATATTTGTATTTAAAGTTATATACTTTTGAGATTTTTTAGATTTTTTCAAAAGTGATAAAGCGAAATAAAAACGCGAATTTTCTGAATTTAGCGAATGTGAAAACGGAAATATTTATAGACACCCATAAACCTTATACGTATACAATTTTATAAAAATCGGAGGACACTTGGTATATTTTTATGCGTTCTTTCATGGAATGGACGATATAATCGTCCATTTCATGAAAGATTTATAAAAAATGACAATTTTTTGACGGAGGGTCATCCGATATTTTTCTTATTTGGCACGCATATTTCCTATGGAGCCATTTAAATATCCCCATTTTTATTTTATTGAATTTCAAAAAATTCGTTTATTTATTCACGATTTTAATTTGTCAAAAAGTCAAAATAATCGGAAAAGTAACTTTAAACATCAATAACTCTAAAAGTTGTTAACGGATTTTAATGATTTAAACTGCATGTAGAAGATGAATATGTCCTCTTTTAATATAGTAGTTAAGAAATAATATTACAATTTAAAAATGCATTCATAATGCAAATGCAATTTTAGGATGCATTTTTGAAAAATGTACCCTTTTCACCCATTCACTTTTGTGAATGGTGTTATGGAATGAAAAATTAGTATTTAAATGAAATTTTAAAATGGTACATCATCATTAAATGTTTAAAAGATTGTAGAAATATAAAGTTAAAAACTCGTGTATTCGGAATGTGATTGGACAAAATAAAATGTTTTTTTCCTAGTGAAAAGTAGTCAAATAGGACTTTTCATCATCCCGTTTTTCCCCGGAAAATTTAAAAAATTCCCGACGAAAAATTTCCGGGAATTCCCGCCCGGGAATTATAGGACCCCTAGTAAAAATGCATCAAGTTCAACTATTCGTCTTTGGTGGGGGATTTTTTTTGTCGACCAGTGTAATTTAGTTTATAATGGTGTTGATTACAATTGGTCAGCAACAGTTTGTAGTGCTGTTTCGTTTAGCCCTGTTTCTAAATTCACGCTGCGCTGCTTTCAGATGGAGACAAAGGGAGAGAGCAAAGAAATGAGAGACTCAAATACACAAGTGGAATAAAGCAAGATGTTGATTGTAAATTGTTGCTGCATACGCTTAAATGTAATTATAACGGCAGCAACAAGTTAAGGCCGGGTTAGTTGGTTGTTTATGTGATGTTGATGTTCCGTTTATTTACGGGGAGAATTTTGTGCAATTATCCAAAATTAATAACGTGACATATGTTTGTGACATTTGTTAGCAAAAACACAGAGTTACCATAAATTATTTACTAGAAAAATCCTAAAAATGCAACTCTGTTTAAAATTAAACATGCCAAATATTTATCTACTTAATTGTTTGATAATTTAATTATTTTTGTTCATTAATTTCTTTGTTTATTTAGTGGTTTTTCCTTTTTATTTCGTTAAGCATTTGTTTATTTGTAAGAAAAAAGTTTTTGTTTGGCAACACTGCTAACAGCTGTCACGGAACAACGCAAGAAAATTCTGTTTTCAACAGAATCAGACATCACATCAACGTGAAGTTTTTATAATTGTTAGCATTACAATACATGCAATATAAACGATCAGCTGTTTACTTTGCGGGAGGAAACGTCACGTAAACAACCAACTAATTCACGCTTTATTCTGACAGTGAGCAGCTGATCATTTTGCTGATACTCTTGCCATAGCGTAATTATAAAGTGCTCGCACTTTATAATTAGAAAAGGATGAAAATTTTGATTTGGGGTTTGGGGAATTTGTTGGGGATATTAAAATTATATTGGGGAATTTTTTGGAGAAATTTTGATATAATTGCATCTTTTGTTAATTTAATAGAATCGGAAAAATTCTGTGTAATTGTAGCAATAGTTTTAATTGGATTAATCTGGCCTCGATAAATACCTTATTCATTTCATGATATCATTCATATATTTGCACTTTTTAAAATTTTTAAAGCTTTGCTTAAACCAACTGAAAATGCTCCCGCCTCCTACAAGTTAGCAAATTTTTCAAAAAATACTTCTTGGTGTTCTGTATGAAGTGACTTTATTATCAAATAAAAAAGATTTAAATTAAAACTACAATCGATACAATTGATTTTTGCTTAGATTTGAGAACGAGCTGCCAAAATGCACATTGGCAATTAAAGACATTATAACTTTAAAGCAGAACTGTTTGCAGTATTTTAAAAAATTGATTTTTGAAATGGTGAATCGATTACCTGAAAATTTAAAAATGTTTAAACTTTATAAGTATTTTTATAAAGAGAAATGTATTAACGCAATAGCGCAGCCAAAATTCTGTGTGATACAAAATGTGTTGATTAAATTTATAGACCAACATATTCCAATTGATGTTTATGAGAATCAATGGAAAAAATTTCCTTTTACTAAATGGTACGAATATTTTGATAAGGATTTTCCATCTAATTTAGAAGAATTTTAGCCAAAAGTATATAATTTCAAAGATGCTGCATGTACATTCTTCTATAAATAACTTGCACAGGCAGTTCTTAATATGCTAACGATCCGATGATATTATGTATTTTGGAAATTCATATGAATGTATTTTTGTATAAATACTCATCCAAAAATGATCTCTTTTAATACAAAGTACAAATATTTTTTAAAAACAATAAAATTGAATTGTTTGGAATTCAAAACAAAAAAAAGTATCTGGCAGCCCTGCATATGAATACAAAAACAATTTGACAGTTCCGCGAGGTTTGCCAATGAAAAAATTGTAAAAAAGCTGTTCTTACGAGTATACTTTATAATTATACTATGATTCTTGCTGATTACGCGTTAATGTAATTTGGGCTTTATGCTTGTTTGTTTTTCAAGCATTAAGTTTCGTTAATTAGAGTTACCACTGAATAGTTTTAATAGTACGGTTTACACGGGCTAACAAAATGTCATAACACGACGTAAACATACCGGCCGCCTTGCAACTTCAGTGCAAAATATTTTACATAGTACAAGTAATAGTAATATATTTACAAACATGTTATCTATTTCATACAAAAATTAACAAGTAATTCATATTACTTCTTTATTTTGCTTATAAGTACAAAAAACAAAAAAAAAAAAAAAAAAAAATATTTCATTATTTAAATCAAAGAAAGTATTATAATACATAAAGTAATTCATTCAAATATTAAAATTAAGGAAAAATAAGTATATAATACAAAAATATGAGATCAATTCAATTTGGTTAAAATATGATTATAAATATGATATAAAGTTTAATAAAAGTAGGAACAAAGTAAAATATGTTTCACCAGGACTTTTAGGGTAAGAAATTAATAAATGGCTGGTTAAAATTCTCTTCTCTCTGCCCCTCCAAAATACGCCCATCCTGCAACAGTGTCCTGCACGTATATATCTTTTAACCGGGCTTTTCAATATTTTACTGGTAACATTGCCTCCTAAAATAAGGTAGTACTTCATACTTCTATACCAGTAGCGACTTGCAGAGGAGTCGTTTCTAGTATATTTGTCTGGATCGACGTCAGTCATTGGGGTACTGCCGTAAGTTTTGTCCTCCACGACGCACTCAACTTTTACTGGACGACGACACTCTTCATGGCCGTGTAGAATGGTAAAAGTAGTTCGCCCTAGATCAATAATGCAACGCATTCTCTCCGCTTCCCTCAACATTATGGAGGATCGGGTCAATTATTGCGCGTGTCCAGTATGCATTTCTATCAGGATGCGTGAGGACTTGGACATTCATTTTGGGTATTGGGTGCAGCCAGGAATTATCGTCCTGCATGCAGCGCCAGCACCTGTCGATGCTTTTACATTCTGTGCGAGTTTGAGACTGGGCTAGACAGTTGTAGCAAAGTGCATTTTGGGTCACAATTCTCAGTTTCTTTTCTACATCCATGACAATGAAGCGAGAGCATTGTCTTATCGCATGCTGGCGATTACATAGTGGGCAACAAAATTCGGTATTAATCCAGTCATTCATAATTTTTGACAAGAAAGTTAATATGGGTTGAAACACGTATTTAGAAAAATTGTAAAGATTAAGATTAATTTTAACAATTTGTGATTACGCTTTTTGTGTTTTTTGAGGTCAGCGACACGATCTTTTCCATCTGATCCGGGGTAAACTTTTACAACACGACCTAACCTCTATTCAGTAGAGCAACGGGCCCACTTTTTAGTACAACGAGATCGTTTTCTTTCAAACCATTTTGGGGAAACTTCCATTTGTTGTGTTTGTGCAACTCTTTCAGATATTTCTCTTTCCAACGCCGACAGATCTCTTACTGTAAAGCTTTAATTTTCCGAAAAAAAAAAAAAAAATGAAAACAAAAGGGCAAACGTAGACTTAGCAATACGACAGTAACGACCCGTAAAATTCATAATTTCAAATGGCCCTGCAAAATCAATGCCAAATGAGAACAAATTCTACATAAAGACGGGCTTACCTACTTCCATAATCAAGTATAATGGGGTGTCGTTCATTACAGGACTGGCATGTAGCAGAACCAAGACGACCGTTAGTACGAATAATATTATTTTTTGTCCAAAAATGGTGTAAGTGAACTATGAGAGTCAATTTTCTTTTTCGTCATTAAACAATTATACTCATACAAAAAGTGTTCTTGCTGGGACAGAAAAAATAACCGGGAATTCCTGAGCCTCAATTCTTAATGTCTCTTAGTTAACATTTTTGGGTCTACATTTATTCGATGAGTTGAAAAACCTGTACATATAAGCAATAACATGATATGCACGGACCATACTAGAGAAACGGTACATTATATCTTCTCAGTCGGAAGATTTAGCAGTATTAACTTGGACTCTTTCTGATTCTTTTGTGGTTGCAAATTCTACTTTAACTTGGGCCAAAATTATTGATCTAAGCTGAGCCAATCAGGACCATACCACCACAATTTGTTTTCTTTGAGTTCCGAAGGAGTCAGCCCCGGGTTGCTAGATCGGCAGGATTGTGTTTTGATGATATTTGTGACCAGGTTTGATTTCCTACCCTTTCTAATATTGTGGCAACTCTGTTAGCTGCAAAAGTATTCTAGCTACAAGGCGGCTTTCTAAGCCATGTTAGACTATTGTTGAGTTGGACCACAAATTTAAAGAATATAAGTTCAAATTAAAGGTTGATTGTACACTATCTACTAAACGTGCCAGAACAACCGCGCCACATAATTCTAATCGGAATAAAAACGGTTTTTTCACTGGAGCCACTTTAGTTTAAGCAACGAGCAAATTTATGAAAATTTGATTAACATTATCAACTCTTATATATATTGTAGCCGCGTAAGCTAACTCAGAAGAGTCATAAAAACTATGAAACTCAACTTTACAATTAGGCAAATAGCTTATCCATCGTGGTAGTTTAATGTTATAATATCATAATATCATGATTGATATCGCCACATTCTAGTTTGTCAAGCCACATTCCTTGCATTAAAATGTTGGCAGTTATGACTACTAGGACTGGGGCTAACAAACCTGCTGGATCAAAGAGCCTAGCAATAAACGAAAATACTTCTTCGCGTACGAAAAAAAAAAAAAAATCGGCAGCATTCCAATGTTTGTAGTACTCTTATTATCTAGCGACAAAAAGGAAGAACTTAAAAGATGCTCTTGAGGCAAATATTTTGAAATGTGTTTAGAGTTAGAGTTCCATTTTCTTAGCTCAAACCCAATTGTACCCAATATACCAATTAATTGGTTTCGTGCCTCCAAAGCATCAGATACTGTATGAGCTCCCACAAAGCATAATCTACATACATTGATTCAATAGGAAAGTGAACCAATAGGAAAACGTAGTTCTTCATCATCAACTAATTTTAAAAGTGCCAAAAATGGGGCATAGTTTACGGCAAAAATTACAGTGTTTAGTTGAAAATCTCTTTTCTCATTATCTTCATTGCTACTAAAAACTATTTTGGCGTTACATCTTTAATATATACGCATTGAAGACAAACTGAAAGAATCGCCTTTTCAAAATTAGATTCAAAATCAATATCATTGAGATTTTTAGCATTAGATGAAACACTAGATGCGTTAAAAACGATTCTCAATTTAGATGTTGTACTTTCTGGTTTATATAAAGCGTGATGAGGTAAATAATAACTAGGACTTCTGCCACTATTTTCAATTAATTCCATGTGTCCTAAAGTTAAATATTCTTTTAAGACCTCATTATATTGGGCCTTAAAATTCGGAATTCTCATTAAGGATTTCTCGTTTCTCAAATATTGACCGAGAACAATAATCCAATCCAAGTGACGAAAAATTATTTTTAAGGGGCAGACTCACAATTTATCTCCCTTCAGAATTTCTAATGTTGCTAGAACGATAAGTCTCTTCACATTTTTAATCCTCTTCTGATAAAACTTGTCTGTGAGAAACTTCTTCTAACTCTCAAAACTTTGTCGACTGGTCGTCTCTCGAAACTTTTGTTATATGTGATATTCTTGTTGTTTTTGAAGGCACTCTACCGGAAATGGGGCCAATCCAAACAAAAGTTGTCTCTTGAGCCACTAAGGTTTCGAAAATACCAATGTTGAACACCTCCACAGAGAATTGAGGGGTAAAGAGAGAATGTGTTGGAACATTTCCTGCTACACGTGTCACAACTAATTCTTGAACATTTAGAGACACATTCTGATTGAAACGAAATACGATTGAAAATGATGCCATTTTAGACGATTTATTTATAATATCTCCGCCCAAACTGGACTAGTTGACTAGGACTGGACTAGTAGGAAATTTTAATAATCTTTGAATTCTATCAGAAATAAAGTTCTCAGCAGAGCATGGATCTGTTAATGCACGCACTTTGTAATAGGAACCAAAACTTAAGATAATTATTTACCCATGCTGTAACTTACATAACGTTTTTTGTAGTTAAAATAACGTTCTTTGCAACCATTGTATGATGAGATTGAATAACAACTGATGGACCAAGAGCATCGGCGGACTGGTTTTGTTGAACAACATTACTATTAAAGTACAGCTGTGGATGACATTCATGTTATCAATATTTGTGCGACACCTAACTTTGCTATGTAGAGTTGTATAGAATCAATTGAACGATTCACTCAACTGAGCGAAGTGAATCGTTCATTTTTCTGAGCGCTTTTAGCTCTTATTTCAGCTATTATTTCAAAACGTATAAGTATTTTTCTTATCGCTCTTTTTTCATTTTAACATTTTGCTCCTACTTTTGAAACGTTGTATATAAAAAAATCCAATGAACAAATTAATAATGTTGTTATTAGTGTCTACTTTTAGGCTATAAATTTGTTTATGTTTGCAGAAATCGTAAACGGGTTATTAAGTGAATGGTTTTCAGTAAACGGACATGTTGAACAAGATTGCTTTTTGCTCATTCGCTCAGTTGTCTTTTAATGAAACAGCTCATTATGGGAAACGTTTACTAAGACTTATTCGCATACAAGCTGTTTCATTGAAAGTCAACTGAGCGAATGAACTAAAAGAGGGAACTAGTTCAATTGATTGAGCTGAACTAAAAAGAGCGGTCAATTCATTGAGCTAATAAACCCAACTCTAGTGCTATGTTATATTTTCTTGTTTGCATTGCATACGGAGACATTTTAAAATACGAACAAACCCAGTGGTAAAAATAAGGGGTAAAGAGCGAGAAGACTTTTTTTTATATCGAGAAGAGCTTCTCCCTGCATTCCATGTTCATGTTTTTTTACACGCGATGTCATTGAGAGCAAGGCTTTACACATTTGCGACCTGATACAGCCCTTCTGGAAGACCTCTTTATTAAAAACTGCCAGCAGGCCTGCTGAAGAAGTGCTACCAAGAAGGTCTTCTACAGGTCTTCAACACCATTTAATAAAATATTTTTTTATTTAAATAAAATAATTTTTTTTTTTATTTTTAATTATTGTAAAATGTTTAAAACTTAAAAATATTAAACAAAAATTCAATATTAAAAAACATTTCTGTTAACTTTTGACAAAACATCCTAAGTCGATATAACACAAATTATTCAAAAAGGATATTTTTATAGAAGTTGTTGATTTTTTTTATTTAATTTTCCTGAAAAAAACTTAAAGTTTTCGTTAAATTATTTTGTCAAAAGTTCAAAGATTTAATATAAACAATTAAGTTTTTAATAAAATACCTATAGTAAAAACTATGAATAAAACTTAGTATACTTATACATATTAGGGTGATCGATACGGTTTTCCAACCGGTTTTTTCTGTCAATGTGCTGTCGGTTTTTTCAAAATGTTAATTTTTCGAATGTCGAATAGACCGGTTTTTTTAAACACAAAAAACCGGTTTTAAAAATAGCTTTTTATTTCAAAAAACATTTGATGATTATTTTCTTAAAATTTTTATATTATTCGTTCGTTCATATGCTTTGTAACACCCAAGTCGATTTGATGATGTTCGTCCGTCCGTCTGTCTGTTCATATAAAAATAATTAATTAATTAATTAATTTTGTTTTAAAAAAGTTTCTCCTATAGAATAGTTCCAATAAAATTGATTCTGGCTCTTATCATATTAACCCATGGTTTCTGTTTTGTTTGTTTTGATGATTATTTCCTTAAAATTTTTATATTATTCGTTCGTTCATATGCTTTGTAACACCCAAGTCGATTTGATGATGTTCGTCCGTCCGTCTGTCTGTTCATAAAAAAATAATTAATTAAAATACAGGTCACAATTTTGAACATGTATTAAATTTGAAATTTGGCACATAGGTTTCTTATAGTCTAAGAACGAAGCGTGTTGAAATTGGTTATGATCGTTCCATTATTTAAACTAGCGCCATGCAAATACCCTCCCGGAAAAGGGGTTTAACGATCATAAATCCCTTAAATGTAGTAAGAATTTCTTTTACAGATGTAAGTTCCATATAAGTTAAAATCTGTGTTCCGAATTTCAAGAAGATCGGTCCATAATTGAACATAGTACTGGCCCACAATTCCACAGGTTTAGAAAAGAATACACTTCCCCGAATTTGGTGCACAACATTGAGTAGGGTATTGTCGGACTTGACCGACTATTTCTTTCTCGTTCTTATTGGATTAATAGTTATTTCCAAAAATAATTATGTGTAATATATTTTAACTTGAACATCATAATATTTATTGATTTTTCTTTAAGAAATATAGTCTTTTAGTAGAAATATTAACTTCTGCAAAAAAACCGGTTAACCGGTTTTTTCTGAATTTAAAAAAGTGCAACCGGTTTTTTCAAAATACCAACTATTCGAACTATTCGAAAACCGGTTTCTCCAAAAAGTCGAATAATCGATCACCCTAATACATATACAGTAGCGAGCATTAAAAATGTGAGGCTATGTAATATGATCTTTGTACGCATATATTTTGCTTATAGCAAGTCCTAATGTAACAGTACTAATGTGATTTTATTATTTGTGGTAATAGATACCTGTTGCATATAATTTTGTTGAATATTTTTGTGCGTAACGAAAATTATTGAACGTTTAGTAAAAGCAGTTGAAAATGTGTGCAACTCTAAACAAATAAACATGATTTTTAAAATTTTGATAAAAATTTTGATTGGAAATGGTTGGAAACTATAGTGTTGTTAAAAAACATGATTTTCTATCGTTGCATATTGTCTAAGATACATGAAATCTACAAATAATATAAATATTTGCAATAAATTTCAATTTTATTAAATTTTGACATTTTTCTGAACTATTTTGGACATTTTTCAATAGAGATTGATATTTTTGCAATTATTATTTATTTTGTTAGTTGTTTTAAAACCAACAAACATTTTCTATAAATAAGCGATCAAATATTTATGATAGTTTAGCTTAACTTCATAATTTATAATTGAGTATGACCTTTCGACCGAAATAACGCAACCACTTTTGATCGTTATTGAGATGGAATCAACAGCTTAAAATATGCTTAAAAATGTACCTATTTTGAACTCTTCATATGTTGAAAAGTTGAAAGTGCATCCATCGTGATGATTGGACTATTATACTTGTTTACTATTGGAAATTAATATTTAAGAAAGTATGTCCACCTAGACCGTCTAAAATTGAAATATATGGGTTTAGAGTCAAATTAATTCAAGTTATCGTAATAGGCTCTTATTTCCATTATACAGTACTCGTAAAAATAATAAAGGACCTGCCTCTAAAAGTAAAGGTGGTAGTTTAATATAAGTAAATAATATGTGTTTTGTTAGAAGGATATCCAGTTACCATATTTACATTATTAAATCAACGATTGCTGGCAATAGTAGCTTGAATGGCCAAATGTGGTCATTTAGATAATATAAAATATCTACTGTTAAATGACTTGTATTAATTGTTACAGGCATGATCGTTCCAATATTGTTTTTTTAAGATAATTTTTAAGAATCTTCATATTAGAACTACTTATTAAGATTATTTCACTGCAATTATCAGAATGTTATTCAAAAATATTCAAAAATTCTTAAAAAGTATGGATAAAAGAGTGTTTTCTTAATATTATTAATATCCTTTGTAGTTAAAATTATCTTAAATTTATATGTTGTGGTAGTAATTAGTGGTAATACTACCAAATTATAGTTTCCATAATTTTTCAATAATTATTTTTATCAAAATTTAAAAAAATCCGATGATTTTTTAGGAGTTGCATTTTCTTTGCTCCCTTAAATTTACAACTTAAAAAAAAAAAATATTATTAACTGTTCGTATGCGTAACAATTTGGAACAAAATGACATATAATAGTTGGCTAAGGCCGCAAAGAATAAAATCACAGTAGAATTGGCTAATTTAATGACGTTCTAGCCCTAATAAATACGATCAAAAATCATATAGCTTAGCGTTTTATTTTTTATGCTCGCTACTGTATATATATATATATATATATATATATATATATATATATATATATATATATAGTAAAAGCTCCCTTAACGGACAGCTCCCATAAGCGGACATCTCCGATAGGCTGAAATTTTTTAGGTCCCATGGTTTAGGTGTAATTTTTTTGTTGTTGTGTGGCCTGAAATGTCTGGAATATAATGTGGTAGTTTATTAAAATTCGTATGAACTTTTCATTTCAAAAGTATTTACACACATTTTTTACACTTCAAAATTATTTACACAACTTAAAAAATCAATTAATTTTTGCTCAATATTGGCAAAGATAGCTAAAAATCTTGTCTATAAGATATTATATAATCTTGAGATTCAAACTCAACTTTAATAAGTTGCAAACATATAATAATAGTGGAAAAAATTATGAAGGAACCTATCAAATTCAAGTTAAGATTTAAATATAGTTTTAAAATGTACATTGTCATTATGGTTTGAAAAAAGTAATGAGAGTAATTAAAGGCTGACATAAACTTTAATTAAAAGATATAATTTTAAGAAAATAAAAACATTTTAAAGAGAAATTAGATTAGATCTGTAAGAAAAATTTAACATAGCTTATAACATTAGCAAATTTTTTTTGCAATCGTAGGTATTGTCAACGAAAATGTATGATTTTTAGAAAATATATGGTGTCTGCATTATAGAAAGTGCAATTTAATATTTCCAAATTTCGTTTTTCTGTAATATAATACGCGATTTCTAAATATTACAGGACTACATTATTATTAATTTTATAAATATAATATAAATACTAAAGTATGAATATTTATTATTTAATTTTCTAAATGCTTTCTGAAAGCTTTTGAAGGTTCCCGGCGTACTTTTAGATAGTAAAAACATTCCTGTACAATATACAGTTAGGGACAAAACTATTTGTACACCTCATATATTTCGTATACCTTCACGCACATTTTCAACAGATCCGCTGTTTTTATACTTGCTTACAATGTATTGTACTGTGGAATGTTGCAAATTTACTAAATTACTTATATTCCGGAGAGATTTTCCTTTTTTATGTTCATCAATAATTAAATTTTTAATATCCAAACTCAACTCTTTTCGCTTTCCCATTTTTGATGTGCTTATTATTCAAAACGTTAAAACCAACTTCTTATTTTGTAAAATAAAACTCGATTAACGAAGAAAATACAACGGTATTTAAAAAAATCATCATACAAGAGTCCAACGTACAAATAATTGTACAAAGTACTGATGTACAAATACTTTTGTCTTTTTTACTTAAATTGTACTTTTTTTTAACAATGTGTTATATATTAATTTATTTTTTATCAAATAATTCAATAAAAATAGACCTGAATTAAAACTACATATAATAATTTTTTATTCTTTATAAATTATTGAAGATATACGAAATGCATGGGTGTACAAATAGTTTTGTCCCTAACTGTATAATTCTCCCTATAACTTTTTAAGCTATCAACTTAAATCATTGGGAATGTTAATAATTGTTGAATATTATGTTCCCATAAGAGTGTTTCTTTCCATGTAGTTTTCCATCTGTGTTTTCTTTTTTTCATTGCTTCTTGGAAGATAAAATTGATATACTTTTCCGCAGCCCTTTATCATAAGCCCTAGTGGATATTTTCCTTCATTTTTCTAGGTTTGACTCTGCCGAATATTTGAAGTAGATGGATATTAAGAGATATGAACTACAATATTGCGGCAATTTTGGAGCGATTTAATATTCTATTAAGTATATATCTTAATAAGGAATACATTTGTGCAATATCTCTAACACTTTTCCCGAATTGGGGGTTATAAAAAACCCCAAATGGGTTTATGATCTGGAGTTTTTTCTCTTGACATACTTAGTATATAATTTATGAATTACTCGTAAATATATTATGGATTTCAACACATATTCCTGTACTATGTGATTATAATTATCACACTGACGCCTTACTGACAATAATACCTCCCAAAGTTCCAAGAATTGTTTCACATATTGACAAAATCGCAAATGTAAAAACATTTTCTTGAGAAGTAGATTAAAGGGTATGTGTAGTTTTTGTTGTTGTACTTTCGTAATTACATTCATAATGATTTTTTTTTGGTAAAACCCGTTAAAGAAATATACCTGTAATAAAATGTAACAATAAAAATTTGCAATGTGATAAACATTTGCAAATATTGTAAAATAAAATTGAAATAATATTTTTTTCCTCAATGTAAAAACATTTTCTTGACATACTGTATATGATTATGACTGTAGTTTACTAATTGTTTTTTAGTTAACTTTTTGCTGGTTTTGAGCACTTCATTAAAAATTCTTCATATTAGAAAGAAGAAAATGAAAACTCCCTAAACGTTCTTAATTTTAGAGGTGTTTTGAAAATGGTCCAGCTCACGTTAATTTAAAGATTGAGATGTAATATTTTGGGAATCATATAAGAACATACTAATCTTCATTTTTAGAGGGGTACATTTGCAACTTTTTTATCGTGAGGCACTTTAACCTACAGTCCTATTTTTTTAATAGGAATTATTCTCGATATTTTCTAGGTACTCGGATAAAAATAAGTTAAAATAATTGTATTAAAAATATGAAGAATATACAGGTATATGATTTAGCGGTAATTCTTCGTATCCAATTAGATTTAATTCTAGAGATGGCGTGAAAAAGATTAGCTTTTTTAATGCACAGTTTACAACGTACGCTCATTGACTAATTATAACATAATAATGAACTCTAAAAAAGGGGGCAACTTCTTTGACCCCCTGGATCCGGATCCAGACCCTATTCGTAAACGTAAAAGATTAACTAATGTCGATATTAATAATTCTAATGATTTCCCTAATTTGGATATAACCCAAAAGCCCAAAAACTAACGTTAAATACATAATAATTAAAAGTAATATCAAAGATAAATCAATAAAAGATTTCAACATATTCTTAGTATCAAAAGCTTTAGAGATAAATAACTCTACTTTTAATAAAGCTAATCAAAAAGTTAATGAATTCGTGAATGTTAATGTTAATGAATTCGTTCCAGGAGTTCCTAAACTCCTGGAACGAATATTATGACTGTTTTGTTTATGAAGTTAATGTTACGATCTTTTGACTTTTGTCAATATTGATATAATTTTTGAAGAAATGAGCATGAAATTTTTTGTATAAATGTAGTTTGCGTCAGTACATTATAATCCAGTAAATAAAACGAACATTTGATTTTGAAGTGGTTACGGCCTTTTGCATTTTAGTTGACGATACATATGTATAAATAAGAATATGTATATCTATAAGTTAATTCATTACAATCTTGGATGTTGAAATAAAAAGATATAATACTGAAATACCCCTTATAAAAAAAATTATGTACCATATCCCATAGGAGGACAACTCCCGATAACGGAAAAAATCAGCGTGACGATCGCTGTCCGCCTATGGGAGCTTTCACTGTATGTATGTATATATATATATATATATATATATATATATATATATATATATATATATATATATATATATATATATATATATATATTATTTTTTATTTTGTTATTTCTCTTCTCTTTTCTTTCTTTATTGAGGATTCACTGTGGATCAGCATAATATATATATATATATATATATATATATATATATATATATATATATATATATATATATATATATATATATATATATATATATATATATATATATATATATATATATATATATATATATATATATATATATATATATATATATATATATATATATATATATATATATATATATATATATATATATATATATATATATATATAATTAATTCCCTTCTAAGAGAAGGGAATTAAGACAAAAATATGTATAAAAATACATATTTGATGTCACACACTTTTTATGTCCACTATTTTACAAATTATTCTACTTGATTTTTTTTTTTATTTTCTACTAAACCACTTATGAGAAAAACACATCTTCTAAAATATTGACCAGTAGGTTTTTACTGGTCAGACAATATTTGATTTAATAGGAGCAAGATCAAATCTACCTCCTAATAATAATATTTTAATTTCTACATAAACATTTTCTCTTCAGTAATGTGCCTAAATTTTCCCGATTTCTGGTAAACTTTTTTTTATTTTTTTAGTTTTTAATAATTTAATAAATTTTAAGCAATGTCAATTTAACATCATGAATATTTTAACATAAAGAATTCAAAGTTTTTTGTGTAAGAAAAAGAAATTTAGAAATTTTTTATGTACATATGTATCAGGGTTGGGGGTAATCATTACTTTAGGTAATCTATTACATACACAATTACAATTAACCATATTATTAACATATTACGTATGTATGTATGTATGTATGTATGTATGTATGTATGTATGTATGTATGTATGTATGTATGTATGTATGTATGTATGTATGTATGTATGTATGTATGTATGTATGTATGTATGTATGTATGTATGTATGTATGTATGTATGTATGTATGTATGTATGTATGTATGTATGTATGTATGTATGTATGTATGTACATATTATTTCTTTAGATGTAGCAAAAGAATAGGAAGAATTATTTTTTAGTCTGTTAAATAACTGTAAAAAATTACATAGACCGTAAGAAATGTATAATATTTTTATATCCTTCATCAAATTTAACTAATCTTTAAATAAAAATGAGAGAAAAAGATATAGTCGGTCAAGCCTGACCATATGATACCCTACACCATTGTGGACACTTTAATTCGGGGAGGGGTCTTTTATCAGACTTGGAGCCAAATGTGGACCGATACTCATATCAAGTGTAAAATAAAACATACGAATGCAGAATTTATTCAATTTGGGTGATTCCCGAAAGAGGGCCTTATATTTAAGCTATGGTAAATTATGGACCGATCTTTGTAAAATTTAGAACTATCATTTATGTTTATATAAAACTTATTAGTGTCATATATTAACTTGATACTAACATTTTAATGGGATTTATGCCCGTTGAAGTGATTTTCTGAAAAGGGGTCTATATGGGAGCTATGGTAATTATAGACCGATCTTTATAAAAATCGGCACACTTATTAGACTTATATGAAACTTATATGTGCCAAATTTCATTTTATATATATATATATATATATATATATATATATATGGGCCATTATCAAAAATTTTTGATTTTAACCCTTCAAGAAAATTATATTCAAACGCAGATAAGTAGAACATGTTTTTTGTAGGTCTTATTAGTGCCTACAATAGTGTATAAAAAATTTGGCAAGCGATTAAAAAATTTTTATGTCAGAGGTACCCAACTTTGAGCCTCTTTAGCTCCGCCCCTGAGGGGTCTGTTCGGTCCCTCTTCCAAACTTAACTTTGTACACTCTACTACGCTTATGCCATATTTCATGCAAATCCAATCATACGATCAGAAGTTACAGATTTATTTCCAAAAAATTTCGATTCTGCCCCACTGTGCATTGGTACTTCTGGAACCCGTTTTTTTTAACTTTGTACAGTTAGGTAGTACAAATTGAAATGTATGCTTTCTTTAACTCCGCGCTAACATAAATAAGTTTCTTTTGTCGAGAATTGCGATATCGTTACTATTTTACTTGATAGTCTTAGGGTTTCTGCCCCTCAATTTCTTCTAACTTTCAACATAAATTGTTATTTTATAAATAAACAAATGATTTTATAAATACTTTACATAATTTTTATTTTAATAAAAATGTTGGAAAAAATATAAAATTAATTTTAGAAATCGCGTGCAGTGCGTGAAGTTTTTATTCAAATTGACTAAAAAATCGGTTTTTATTATCATTATTGGCTACAATTTGGTGATATGGTATTTTGAGGTCTAAAAAAGTACAAACCCTAATGTATGTACTAAATGGTGTAGGTACTTAGTGCTCTGTTCTTAGATGTCTCCAATTAGGGGGTGTAACTTGTTTTTAAGAAATTTCTTGCAAACATAACCCTAATAGTGACCATAATCTTGCAACTAAAATATTGGACAAAAAAATAAAATGGTGTAGAAATTTAATTATTTTTTTAAAACTCTTCGAAGTTGGTGAATGTGGAAGCATTTATTATTATCAATCACTCAATTAAATCGATGCACTTTAGTGCACCAAATGTTTTTATTTTACATTGTTTTAGCATATTGTTGCCTCTGTAGGAGTTCAACCTCAGAATATAGGTCACGTGTGCATGTTCACAATCGAATACACATTAGGGTGACCCAAAAATGCTTTAGACGTACTTTAAATTATGAAAGGGGATGTCATTTAGAACATATTTGCCAAATTTAAACTTTCTAAGATGATTGGAACAGGATGCTACACCGCCATTTATGTTGATGATCCTAGAATAAATCTTAAACATTTCTTCTCACCAATATTAATGATTTCTACACCAAACGACAGCTAAAGAAAAATAAATAAACAAATATTTTGCATTCTTCAAAAATAACTAATAGGAAGGATAAAAACGTTATTTTATTAAAAATAACTCATATTGGAATAATACGTAGAAATGAAAAGTAAAATTACTAAAAAATTTTATATAAAATGTTATTTTTCGTTAATATTAACTTTTTCCAAAAAAAAAAAAACAATCACGAAATATGGGTATAGTAATTTTTTATTAGTTATCGATTGATGTATATATGTATCATTAATTTTAGTTAAAAAAATTATGATTTGTTTTGGAATCATCAATTTAAATGGCCGTGTAGCACCTTGTTCCAATTTTCGTATGAAGTTGAAATTCGAAAAATTTTCTAAATGGCATCCCCTTTCATAATTTTAAGAACGTTTAAAAGTACGATACACTTTGGTATTCTTCATACAATGTTGGACCTCACTAATACACATATATTATTACTCAGTTGCATTATGCACATATTGGACCATTGAATTGGTGTAAACCGTTTATATACTTTCCTTGCATATCAAAATAGCAGCATTGACAGTTGTAATAGTTAACATCTCATACCAATTGTTTTATATTAAATTGACATTCGTGGGATTTTAGTAAAACTACATCGTTATTTTGTCTTTTTTGTTGTGGAATTTTCTTTTCATTGATTAGAAATGTGATTTATTCATGAGAAGTGGGGAAGGTAGTGTTACATTTGAACTAATTTTATTTGAAATACTTATTCTTGCATTATTATCCGCATTTGTTTTAATAAATAGACATTTGCTGAATTTAAATATTAAAACATACAATATTTGTTTATAGAAATAAACACAATTAAGAAAATTATAATCATAATATCCTACATCTACATTAGAGTGTCCCGTAGAAAAAAATTTTGTAGAAACACTTCTCAAACGATGCGTAAAATTAGCTGAATATGGGAAAAATATTAAAAAAAAATTTTAAATTGATCTTCAGTTTCCTATCAGCGATTGTGACATTCAGAATATGGGTCCAGAATATTTCGTCCAAAAAATAGTATTGAGTTTAGTCTTGAAATGGGCATCAAAAAATTCGTAATTTGAAGCCAATTATAGAAAAAATATTTTAAAAAATATTGGCAAAAATTTTGGTCCATAAGCCGTCATTTTAGTACATCATGCAACAAAAAATTTTTGATATTTTTCTTAAAAAAATAAATAAGAATTTTATAATTTTGTTGCTTTTAAGGCTAAAATTTTAAAAAATTGCATTGTAGTAAAAACTGTTAATAATATGTTATTTTCCAGATTTAAAAAAAAAAATTTCATCAAAATACCTTAAAAAGTCTTCTAGCGAACGAAAATCCCATTGGAAAAATTTTTAAAATTTAATTTTTTCCATAACCCGCATAAAATCACGAATTTTTTGATACCCATTTTGATTAAAAAATCGAAAAATTTTTTTTACCAAAATGTATGGGACCCATGATTTTAAAATCGCTGGTAGGGAACTGAAGACTAATTTTAAATTTTTTTTAATATTTTTCCCATATTCAGCTAATTTTTACGCATCATTTGAGGGGTGTTCCTACATCGAAATCTCGAAAAACGCTATTCTCGGGACACACTAATGTACATGATACATGGGCTTTTAAGTAAAACTCGACACAGGTCCTTATAGAGACTATGGTCAAATATGGACCGATGTGTCTGAAATTTCATAGATTAATTTACACTTAAATAAAATATATTTGCCCTCATATTATGTCGCTATAAAAATGTATGTGGAATGTAAGCACTTTTTAAATATGTATATGTAAATTTGACCGATCGATCACGATCATTATGGAATTTGGTAGTGTGGTGAATAATTTTACAAAAGTTATTTACCGTGAATTTCATCTGGACATTTATGCGAGATTAATTCGCGTTTAAGTGATTTTCTGGAGAAGGACTTACATATGTAGTAAGTTCTGGAGCGATCTCCTTTAAATTTAGTAAACCGATATATGATTGTATAAAACTTATTTGAACCAAAATAGGAATTTATTTAAGATATTTATGAGCGTTAAAACCCTGTCCCATTTGTATGGTGGTTCACAATTAACTTTCTTGTGGAAAAAAGTAAAAAAAAAACGAAATGGAAAGATATAGTCGGTCAAGCTTGATCATATGATACCCCACACCATCATATATGTGCATCAAAATTCGGGGAGAGGTCAAATATTAGATCTCTGGCCAATTGTGGATCGATACTTTTACTAAGTGTAAATTAAAATATACAGAATATTACGGTAATACTAACATTTATATGAATTTGTGGGCTTTGGAATGATTCCCGAAAGTGGGTTTATATGAGAGCTATTATAAATTATGAACCTTATAAAATTTGGCACTGTGATTCTTACTTAAACAAAACTTATTTGTGTCGAGTATTAACTTTATACTGACATATGTACGGGATTTATGGACCTTAAAGCGATTTTCGGAAAAGGGGTTTATATGGGAGCTATGATCAATTATGGTTCGATCTTGATGGCACAAAGATTCACACTTATACAAGACTTATTTGCACCGAATTTCATTAAAATCTTACCATATTTAAGGCATTTATGACCGTAAATCTCTATTCCGGGAGGACCGATCATAACCAATTTCAATAGGCTTCATTCTTGTGCCAAATAATTATTCGCGTCAAATTTCATCAAGATATCTTGAAAATTGAGACATGTACTTTGTTCACAAGGTTTACATGGTCAGACAGCCAGCCGACCAGACGGGCGGACATCGTTAAATCGATTCATAAAGTGATTCTGAGTCGATTTGTAAACTTTAAGATGGGGGTCTGAAGATTTTTTCTGTGCATTATAAATATCAGCACACGCGCTTAATACCTCAACCACCTATGGTGGTGTGGAGTACAAAAATATAAGTTAATAACATTCACATCAAATAATAGCTAAGACTTTCAGCATTCAAGATATGTTTAGTTTTTTATTGAGTAATTAGTCTGGATAAAATAGAAAGACTGTAAAATCAATCAATTTTTAAAATATTTTTACATTTTAGGCAACAAAAATCTGGGATAGAAAAAATTGCATAAAATTTAATCTTGGATATTTAGGTGTTTTCATTAATTAAATGTATTAAAAATCCCAAAAGGAACTAAATGGAAAAAAACCTGAGTCTGAATGGTGTACAATATTTTGAAATGTTTTCTTTACAGCCCATATGAAATTATAAGTGTTTTCTATGCTAACTTTTGAATTTAGTTTTAAAAAATGTCCATATTGTAATGCACTTTGTTAAAACTACTTGTTGATAAAATTCTATAAATCATAGTTTCGTAGTTTTAAATTTTTTTTTTTGGAAAAAATTGTACAAAAAAAAAACGTTTTTTCAAAGAAGCTTAACAATTCAGGTGTGGGTCTCAATAATTTGAAAATTTAGTCGTTAAAAAATTATTGATAATATAGTTGCTACAGGAATATCATTTCCTGAATCTGCAACAAGGAGTCAATTAAAAAGCTTATATGATTTGTTAAATGGGACCGGTGGTAATAATGAGCCAATCCCTGTCAATGTGGAGATTGATTCTCCTGAAACTCTTGATTCTAGATTTGCTTCAAATATTGCTGTATCTACAACTTTCGCTCCAACTTTCGCTTTTTTTACTTCCGCTACAACTTTTGCTGTAACTTCCGTTTCAACTTGCGTTTCAGTTTCTGATACAATGTCTATCCTACGCTCAAGTAGCTGATATAACATTTCCTGTGACCTCTGACACACAAAGGTGTACTCCCGTTTTTTCAAATGTTTCTGCAAGTCTTCCTCCTGTTACTCAACAATTTCGAACTCGAAAACCAAATTAAGATTTTAACAAACGCGAATGTTATATTCGGCTCGGCCGAATCTATATACCCACCATCAACTTTTTTAAATTTTACGTTATATAGGAGGTGGGCGGTAAAGTGGTCGGACCACGCCCATTTTTTGTTTCCGAGTTTACATTGGTCCTTGAACTATTTGAACACAATTTCGTTGAAGTTTCACCTTATATTGGAGGTGGGCGGTAAAGTGGGCGAACCACGCCCAATTTTGGTTTCCAAGTTTATATCGACCATCAAACTATTTACACAAAATTTCGTTGTCGCACATGCTTTTGTTTAAGAGATATCAGCAGAAAATTTAGATTATTAACCGATTCTGCTCATTTTCAATACCAAACAAACCTTATATAAAATAAATATTTGTGCCAGATTTCTTCCTCCTTCGTTGTCCCGTTCGAGCCCTATTCTGCTTTCAACAGACGAACAGACATAGCTAGATCGACTCAGGATCTAAACAGGACCCAGAAAATATATAATTTATGGGGACTCAAATGATTTTTTCGACATGTTACACACGGAACCAATATGCCCCCATTTTTTTGATGGTGGGTATAAAAATGCGCTGTGAAATTTTAAATCTTCAAAAACAGATAAATGAAGCGGATAATGTACATAGAGTAAATTATGATGAGCTAGATAAAATGGTGTCGAAATTTGATGGAGATAATGAACAAAATATAAGTAAATGGTTTCGAAAATTTGAAGAGTATTCGTATGATTACATTGACCAAGAAAAACTATTGTGCTTAAAATGGTTATTGTAAGGAACAGCTAGAGAGTTTATAAAAAATTTGGATAATTGGACATACAAAAATTTAAAGGTAAGTTTGTGTAAAGTTTTTCAATAAGTTATTAGTCGTGAGGACGTACATATTTCGCAAATTATGTGCACGAACTTCGAAAGCAAGAGAATCTTGCATAAGCTACATAATTTCGATGCAAAAAATTGCGTCTGCTGGAGAAATTAGAGGTCAAGAACTAGTGAAATGTAAGATACTTCAAATAACGTTTCCTTATTATATGTATTCTCTTCCGTAGAAGAACTTATGGCTTTCGTTGACAGAAATAAAAAAACGTCAAGAAAAGATTCCAGTAAAAAGGTTTAGTAATATCGAGAAAAGTGATTCAGTACGATGCTACAATTGTTCCCAATTTGGACATATGAAAAGCTCATATCCAAAACCATTACGAAATTTCATTTATGATATTGCAAAAAAGAAATTTTATATATAGATAGTACTTATAAATATCTACTAAAATTATGATTACATGTGTGGGTTATCTCTTTTGGTTTAAGAGATATTCAGGTTGAAATAAATTTTTAACCCCATTTTTAGCCTGGTTTTTTTTAATTTTTTTTTGCGGGCTTAATGTTTTATAATTCGGCAGATTACAAAATTCCAAATAATATTGCTGCAAGAATCATATAAATATATGAATCCGTTAAAAAGTTATATTAGTCTAAAGTGGGATTTTACATTTTTTTTTGGTTTTTTCCAAAAAGTTGGCGATATTTATTCACTGATAAAATTTGTTTTTTGTTCTGGGCTTTATCATTTTTTTAATGTTTTCAAAAGAAATCTTAATGCAAATGCGTGTAAGGTCAATCCAGAAGATCTTGGGGCGAAGGTCTGCCCACAAGCCCTATCCAAACTTTGTCAATTAGGATCGACTTAAAATGATTTTAACTATATATCTCCATATGTAAGGTAAACACCCAAAAAGTATTTTCTGACGAACGCCCTTTACAAGAGGGTGATAATTTTAATGGAAAAAAGTAAATTTTTTAAACATGTTTTATACGGATTGTGATTTTTGGTATTTTCATGTAAAAGAGAGTGATTTTAAGACAATTTATACAAATATAAATTTATAAATTTCAATAAAATGTCGCTATTCGTTTAAATTTTATTAAAGTTTAAATAATAACTTTATTAAAAAAAAAGCAAAAAATCCTAAATTATAAGTCCTTCGAGAAATTCTGCGATCAAATTATATTCCACTAACTTTTTTTTTACAAATTATCAATCTCCGTATTCTAAAATTTTCTTAGATACCAAATACTTGTATAAGTTTATACTTTTGCTTTAAACTTAATAGAAACTTAGACACCAATTTCTTTGGCGTCTAAAAAGGATATGGAAATAAAATTGAGTGATAATTTAAATTATGATATTAATAAAGACTTAGATAAGGAAAAAATAATTGAGATAAACAATATAATTAATAAATTCTATATAAATCCCAAGGGTATTATCAAAAGACCTCATGACTACAAAATGAAAATCCGATTACATGATGATGTACCAGTTTATAATTCTCCTAGTTGCGATATCGTGATGAAGTTCAAAAGATAAAAGCTGATTAGCTGAGTTGTCACGAAATAAAATACGTTCTAATAATTAACCTTATACTTCTGCAATTGTTTTAACGAAGAAAAAAAGTGGTGAAACACAAATGTGAGTAGACTATAGGGTTTTAAATAAAAAAACTATTAGAGATAATTTGCTCCTTCCTTTGATAGAAAATAGAATACATTGCTGGCAAAAGATGGTTAAAAGAATGGTTTAGACTCAAAAGATGGTTTCTTTCATATAGAAATATATGAGAAGTCAATACCGTACACTTCATTTGTAACGCCTCTAGGGCAATTTGAATACCTAAGAATATCTTTCGGCCTAAAGAATGCTCCTGCCAACGTTTTGTCACAAATATATATCGAGACTGCTTATGAAACAGGATTAAAATTTAAATAAAAAAATGCAAATTTGATTATCAATCAATAGAATATTTAGGATATTACATTGATCCTTTGGGAATAAGACCAACAGAAAATCATTTAAATACAGTAAAAAAATATTCCTTTGCCAAAAAAAAAAAAAAAAAAAATCAAAAGGAACTTCAAACTTGCATTGATATTTTCTCATATTTTCGAAAATTTTCAACTAAAGGAAAAAAAAATAAAATTTTTCAGAAGAATGTGTAAAAGCCTTTAATGATCTCAGGCAGCGTTTAATGGAGCAAACAGTATTATTTAAAAAGATAGACAGAATTGCATTGTGATGTAATTACTAAAGGTTTTGAATCAGAAAAAAAAAAAAAGGAAAAAATTTCAAACTGTTGCGTTTTTTTTTTTTAATTTTTAACAACTTTTTCAGCAAAATCTTGTTAAGATAGTTTTGAACTCGAAACACTTGCATCATATAGAGAATACAGATCGCTATATATTAAAGTTCAATTTGTCTTAATTGGACAAACCGTTCTTGAGTTATACAAGTGTGACAGCCTAAAGGCGTGGTCATAGTAGTCATGCCCATAAAAAAAAATCAAAGCGTTGAATTACATCTAATCCAACTATTTTTTTATTTAATACGAAAAAATTTTGTTTTTTTTTGCCCACTAGTGTATTTCAACTATAAGTAGAGGTATGCATGGGTTTCCAAACTTAACTGTGAATCCATTCAAGATTTGTGCATCAATTTTTATGATATGTGACTTTTTTACTCGTAGTTTTGAGATTAAGGTGATAAACTTAAATATTTTTGATGTTTTCACTTTTAAGAAGAAGTTTTAATTAACACAAAAATCTTGAACTTTGCATGAAAAAAAATTTTCCGACACTTTTTTCGAAATATCTCCTAAACTATTCGGCGGATAAAAATTTAATACTAAAGCGACTTAAAGCCAATGTTTTTGCTCATATTTTGGTGTATTATTTATATAAATCGTGCATACCATTCTCGAGATATAGTGAAATATACTCGAGTAATCGGCGGATAAAAATTTGATAGTAAAGCGACTTAAAGCCAATGTTTTTGCTCATATTTTGGTGTATTATTTATATAAATCGTGCATACCGTTCTCGAGATATAGTGAAATATATTCGAGTAATCGGCTTATTTAGGGCGCAATATTAGACACGCCCATAAAAAAAATCCCGACCTGATGGAAAAAAACTGAAAGCAGATTCGAGTTTAGCATGCGGAATTCCATCTAGTCTACATATTTTTTTTTCGAAGGAGCTCAAAAAATTTTTTTTTTGTTGACCAGTGTTATTAATGCCGGGTGAGAACAGAAAATTAGCAACGATTAAAACTTTAATGTCAAAGGTAAGTATCCATATATCCGTTCCTGAGTGATCTGTGTAATAAAAAAAGACTACTGTTGTGCAAATTTTACGTTTTTAAGGCTGCTGATTAGATATTATCGATTTATACAGTTCATTTAACTTTTGTAGTCAATATAATTAATACTTGTAAAGCAGTAAATCATGTCAAATTTCAGAAGTATATCCTAGGTCCTAGGATATTATGACACACAAACAAGTGTTATAGTGTCACTTTCAAAAGTGTCATTATGTCCAAAACCCAAATGACATAAAGTCCATTAAATGTATTTTGTCTCCTTTTTAGAAAATCTTTAAATTAGCGAAAATGTTATTCGTAATACACCATAGCTTTTTGCCTATCCTAATGCTTTTTAACAATAGGAAAAAATTGTGACTTAAGTTAGCAATTTGTGCAGAAAAACAAATTCAATTGTCTAAAAAGAATAATAATTTATAAAAAATTACTAATTTTAAACTATTTTTAATAAATATCGTACTTGAAAATAATATAGTTTGTATGAAAAGTGGCGTTAAAATGATGTATAAAAGTGAATATGGCACATGATCAAGAACAGAATATATAACCACTCGTGAAATCTATTGTTAATGTGATAAATTTCATATGTATCGGATCAGTAATGTTAACAAAAAAAGGGCAAGATATCCAAAAGAAAAGTTGTATAAAAAAGTGTAAAATTTAAAAATTAGGCGTAAAAAGTGCGTGACATCCAATAGTTCCTTTTGAAAGGTATTCATGACAAATTTCAGGTAAATCCATTGGTTTAAAAATAAGAAAAATCAAGCCAGACTTGGTATAAAATAAATAAATCGTATAAGCTGTAGCTGATTCAGAACTATATTTATACCAAATTTCATGTAAAGCGGTTTATCAAAATTAAGTAATTATTTACAAAAAGTAGGCATTAAAAAGGATACAAAATTTACGTAAATGAATTAAAGGAATAGGTAACGAATGAATTTTAATTAATTCAAATATAATTTTCACAAAAAGTGGGCGTTTAAGAGGCGTGGAGTCCAATATAGCCTATAGTTCCTCCCCGAAAACGAATAATCTGTGTGCCAAATTCCATGAAAATCGGTCCAGTAGTTTTGTCGTGAAAGAATAACAAACAAACAGTCTCTTTTATATACACTGTCGGACAAAATAAAGTGCGGTTTTTTACTCTTGCTATTTAGTTCATAATTATTGTCTTCTAGGTGCATAATGGACTACTTTTTTGGTGTCCAGGAATTTTTCATATTATATTCTTTAAATTAATATACAAAAGAAGTTTTTGAAATCTGTGTATTTCGAGTTTGGGGTAAAAGTGTTGTGTTGGTCATGAATTTTGTGCGACAAAATAAAGTGACACTTTACTTAATTTCTTTAATTTGGCTTTAAATTTTCGAATTTTTTAATAAAAGATGGAAGGCATATGCTCAGGAAGTGCTAAATTTTAATATTATATTAATAAAATTATATTAAAATTATTATTAAGTTTAGAAGATAAGGATGAAAACGGCCATATTATCGCAAAATCTTCGACCACAATCCAGAAAGATTTCTTGACTCCAGATAAGGAAAATAAGGTAAAATTAGTGTATTTTTCTTTAAATTGCAACATTTTAGAATCTGAGGCTAAAAAATTCATTTCGTTATACAAAATAAGAATTCAAAACGAAATTTAGAAGAAATTGAGAGGGCAGAAACCCTAAGACTACGAAGTAAAATCGTAACGATATCAATATTCTCCCCAAACAAGAATGAGTTTCATCATCTAAACAAACTCGAAATGCACATATTTCAAAAACTTCTTTTGTTTATTAAATTAAATAATGTAAAACGACAAATACGTGGACACCAAAAATGTAGACCATAATAAACCTAGAAGGCAATTATTATGAAATAAATAGCAAGAGTAAAAAACCGCACTTTATTCTGTCCGACAGTGTATATATAGAATATAGGATTTATCAAATTTCAAATTCCTGCGATGATTGGAACAGCATACTGTTTATATTGGTGAGAAAAAAATTGTAAGATTTGTTCTGAAATCATCAACTTAAATGGCAGTGTAGCATCCTCTTCCAATCCTCTTCCCTTTCAAATTTTAGGTACGTTTGGAAGTGCAATACACTTTGGCTTTCTTCATACAATGTTGGTCAGCTTTAATGCACATAAGTACTAGCAATTCAAAAACCTATTTACTGTCTACATCAGCGTTTAATTTTAAGCACACAAATATTTTATTTCAACTGGCGGCTGCGCTGAAAACAGTTTAAGTTTTCATTTTCGATCACATGCTTACTTAACATATTTTACTGCTCACACACAAAACTGAAATAAGCAGCAACCAGTTTTTATTTTGCTCAGCAGAAAATAAAATAAGCAGCGCGCACACTCAGTTTTAAAAGCCCAAATTACAATAGCGCGTAGTCAGCAGCAGTGTGTGCTGCCATAATCAGCTGATTATTTAGAATGCACTGTTTGTTATGGTGTTGATTACATTTGGTCAGCAGCAGTTTGCTGTTTCTAAATTCACTGCGCTGCATTTAGATTGAAAGCGAGACAAATAGAGTGAGCAAATAAATTAGAGGCTAGATGGTGGTTGTAAATTGTTGTTGTTGTAATAGATACAGTTACATATTTCTAATCGGGGGGTTCTGCTTGAAGGTCAAGGCCAAGAAATTGTGCCACTTCTTCAGGATGAGTCCACAAATCCATAGGACTGAGTGAAGTGGGGTTGGCCGGACAGCTAAATATGTGGTGGGTGTCATGGGGACCCTGTCCACATGCTGGGCATATATTAGGGACGGCACGATCTATGCGAGACCAGTAGTCATTGAGCCTGTTGCTCCATCCCAACCTTAGTTGTACCAGAACAACTCTTGTCTTCCGCGTCAGGTTCTTCTCATTTTCTGCGATAGGCGGTGTGCGGTAGCTTGCAACCGCGGAATTTGTGGCGTCTCTATGAATGTCGTTCAAAGCTGCCATATACGAGATACGATCAAAAGGATTCTGCACATACCTTTGTATGTTCTCCTCGTATATGCGAAGGTCTTTTCTGACATGCCTCGGGGGAGTCTCCAACTGTGTGATGTCGAAGTTTGGATGACTTCTCCGATGACATCCCAGAAGGAACTGCTGACTTAACATCACATTGTGTTCCTTAACCGGAAGAACCTTCGTTTCCTCGTGTAGATGGTGTGGTGAGGAGATTTGTAAACAGCCTGTTACGGTTCTTAAGGCTGCATTTTGGCAGCTTTGAATATTTCTCCACATAATTTATCACTGACCGACCAATTGTCTTATATGTAGCCAATAAGGTTTCTTTATCCATACCCCAAGTGCCTGTAAATTGTGGCTGCCTACACTGAATTGTAATTATAACGGCAGCAACATGTTGTGCTGACAGTGATCAGCTGATAATTTTTGCTGATACTGTTGCTGACTACGCGCTATTGTAATTTGGGCTTAACTCAGCCAAGTTGATTTTACGTCTTAGTCGTGTTCGCTAAGACGTAGAAACATTTCTCAGCAACGTAAGAACAACTGGATAGTAAGACTGTACAGTTGATTTACAAAGTTGTTTGGTTTTTGTTTTTACATTTAAGAAGGAAAATGAAGTGGTATAATTTTTAAATGAAAACAAATAGAAAACAATAAAATACTATGAATTGTATTAAATATATTTATATGTAGAATTATTAATTTTAATTAAAAAAACAAAAATTTTTTATGTAATATATTTATTTGCAATTTATTTAAAATTTTTGTAGAACTTTTATAAAAATATTAGATAATATTTAATATTAGTAGATGAAAAAATATTAAAAGTTGTTTAAATTAAAGAAAAAAATTAAAAAATTTTTTGTTCTTTTCAATAAGAAGAAAATTTTGTTATTTTGTATAATTTTCGTTGTTGTGATCTATTATAATGAAGTTGATTATTTTAAATGAAAACAAATAGAAAACGGTGCAATAAAATATTATGAATTTTATTGAAGATATTACATACATATATCTTTATTTTATTAATTTTAAATAAAAAAAAGTTTTTCATTTAACAAATATATAAATTTTGTAAGATAAATAAACAAAAAAAATACATTATATTTATATGTATGTATTAGAGCCCTGCAAACTGTGTCTTATAAGGCATTACAAGCCACTTGATATTTTTCAAGTGCTGTTATCAGTGTGTGTGCGGAGCAATAAATACTGTTCTGCAGGCACTTAAAACCATACAAATACTGCGTGTGTGCTTCAACTTTATGAACAAATCATGAGTGTGTTATGATAGCGACCAAACAAGACATGAGAGTGCGACGCTAAAAAAATACAAGCCTTTTGACCACTTGTTTGCTTCAATAAGAAAAAAAATGAACGATTTTTTTCTGTTTTCTTTGCATGTTCTTCTATGAACAACATACGTATGTGTGTGTGTGTGCGATCATTAAGCCCCAACCACTCAACTAAAAATCATCGTATCGCAATCAGCTGTTTCAACCAGCTTTATGCAAATGTGTGTATGTAGCTATTGACACAAAAATTCTAGGTAGCGTATCGTAGAAATCTACAGAAAATAGATTTTTACGTAGCTGCGTAAGTTTTTAACAACCCTGTAGTTTATTTTGTTCACAAAATAGCCGAAAACAGAGTTGTTCACACAATGAATGTTCAAAAACATATGATACGTTTACTTTTGTTGACTAGTTGTACAAAATGTTTCACGCTACCTTTCTTCATTCTGCGTTGCGCTGCAAAGTTGACTGGTTGGGCCTTTACTGTGAAAAAGAAAAACCAACAATAAAATGTATACATAAATATATATGTGTGTATGCAAGAACATTTACACGCATTTTTTAGTACACACAGCACTTCGTATTACAAAAAACAAACAAATCATCAAGACCACTTGAATGCTTTAAATCATTTCTCAATGTCTTGTATGATTTGCTTTTTTTTTTTTTGCCACACAACTTGCACCACTTGTTTACGATAAATGATTTGAACGTACGGATTTGCAGTCGCTGATACACAGTAAACACTTGCTTTGCTTCGGGCAGCGAACAGTAGGAACAGTATTTATTGTTGTTTTTGCACATGTTGGCTATGAAACACACACTTGAAATTCAAGTGGATTTGCTTTTCAAATCATCTTACGCAGCAGTCTAGTATCTATTATGTTACCGAAATAATAAAGATTTGTTGTGATTTTTATTATTTATGTATGTAAAAATAAAAGTTATTAACTTGTATGTTGCAGACTTTTTGGTTATTAATTTATTATTTTCTTATTGATCGGCTTTAATGTCTTAATTAATTTTTTACTTTTTTAAGACCTCAGCCGAACAATAAGACATTTAATTATACCAAAAAAGAATTATAATAACAGTGCAATTCTCGATCGAGTGACAAAAAAAATTATTGTGATAGTAAAAAAAATATGACAATAAAAAAATATTTTCTAGTCTGGCTTTGAAAAACATTTTTTTATATATTTTTGGTGATAGTTGTCACCAAAGAATACTAAGAATAGAAAATAGTACTCTTTCCTACAACAACAACATTTCTCTCTCTTCACATACAAGTTCTGTGTGAATTCAACACACTGGTGAGAGAGAAACAACACAAAATAAACAAATATTTTCCTTAAATTTTAAGGAAAATTACACACGCGACACATTTTTCCACTAACACACGATATTTTTATTATTTTTTCACACACGTTTAATGTATTTTCACTCCCGTTACACGAATATTTTCCACAAACTAGAAAATTATTTTTTTATTTTATTTTTGGCATTCCTTTTTTGTATGTTGAAATTTAAATTGAACGTACAATGTTGCTATTTTTGGTATTAAAAATAAAACAGAATTTAAAATAATTTTAAATTATTTTCATATTCATCAAAAAAAAGCTAAAAAATTTAATTATATTACTATTTGTGGATGTAACCCGCATCAAAAGATGAAAATCTGCGAATATAATTGTGATGAATTATAATTAATAATTTGTTAATACTCTTTTGTGCAACTATGTATGATTATGATGTGTGATGAAAGTGGTTTCAGCACAAATACATATAAATAAAATTTGACTAACACAATCTTAAAGTTAGGTTTTTTTTTACAACAGAGTTAGGTTTTTTTGACAAGCCTTCTTTTCTTAGTATTCTTTGGTTGTCACACTCATAACAGCATATGATAAGTAATAATTAATTGATGATAATTGTCATGAATTAGAGAATAGCACTGTAAGTAACATTTATATAATCTTTAAGATTTACGGAAGTATAATACTGGAAAATTATATATGTAAATCTCTTTTAGTAAAATAATGTCACTATTTACAAATTGGAATTGGAGTTGAAGGGTTGTTGAGTAATGAAATATTTTTAATATGAACAAACTTAAAATTAATGAATTTTTAGCGTGAAAAAAGGTTAATAATTTCTAAGAAAATTTAAATTTTTATAAATTCTAAAGCATATTCATTATATTTTGATAGCTCTAAATCAGAATTTTTGTTATAAAATTTTATAAACATAGTTTTAAAGGAAGTGATTCAAAAGAAATGAACTAGAAATATAAAAGAAAAACATCTTACCAATGACAATCATGGGTTAGAAAAAGAACTTCTGCAGCTCTTTTTCACCACTAAGTACTTCCTTCCAATGACAACACAATGCTAAATTCATGACTTTTTCAGCTCTTTATTAGTTCCTTTTTTGTTGGGGTGCTACTATTCCGAAAGATATAACATGGAATGTAGGTCCATATGTTTAAAATTTAGAGTTAAATCGTGAATAAATGTAAGGAACAATTTTTAAATTTCATACAGTTATTTTTCACTCACACGGATCTACTCTAAAATTTAAATTTTTATTTTTTCTACAAACTATGAGCTGATTTATCTTATCCTTAATCAATTTAATAAAAGTTAAGATATTTTCAATTCTGTGATTAAAAATATAATTAGTTGTAATATCTTAAGATAATATCTCGAAAATTTGTAAATATATATAACCACTTAAGAAACGTTTACTTAATTGCGTTAAATATACATATATAGAAAGACCGCAATTTTTGCAAATTTCTGGAGATATAAAAACCCAAGGCTGATAGACCAGCTTACAACCAACTTGGTTATCGATTCACCCATCTCACTTTTACCCAAAATGCACATAATGGGTGATCCCAAATGCTTTTTGTCACTTTTTAAAAGCTAAAGAGTTTTTGCACTATGGAAAACTAATGCTACCCAATTAAAAGTGATTGTCCGTACTTTTGATCCAAATAAAAATTTTTTAATAATTAGCGTTTTTATTTCATAACCTCATTCTTCAATTTCGACAAATAATAATCTATGTACTACACTGAAGTTTTCAGTTAATTTGAAATCTATGTTCAATATTTTTAAGTGTCGGAGATCTACTAAAACCAGATTTATTTGAATAAAATATTTTCAAATAGTTCAGTTATAGCAAAAACATAACGAGTAACAATTCGCTAAATATAGCCAAATAAATTAAGTACTTGACAGAATAATTAAGTTACTAGATTATGTTCAAATATATCTTGAAACTTGAAATTCTCTAAATAATAGGAAAACTTGGGCCATTATGCTCAGAATAATTTCTGTCCACCAGGTTTTATAATACTTTGTAATTTTGCGATTAATTTTGTTCAATATTTAAAAAGGCAACAATTTATTATACAAATATAAACAATTTTTGAGATAATTTACTCTTATTTGTATTAATGATCTAGTGATTATTTCGCAACTTCTAACTTTCTAACAATATCGATGAAAAAATACAGAAAATTCTACATAAATTTTACATACTTGTATAAACAATGAGTCAAATATACAATTGTTAGAACTACTTTTTTCCATTTAATAGTCATATGTATTGCAAATTTTAAATATATAATTTTTATCCCAATTAAGCCATAATTTTTACCGAAAGTGTCCAAATTTTTTTTTTCTTTTATTATTTCGTTATAATATACGATTCCGACCAGTATAATATTGTATAAATATATTATTAGGACTTATATCAGGTTATGAAAATTTATTTATTAGTTTCTCAGTTATTGCATTTTAAAAATTACAAAAAGCTCTTTGAACCACCTTTTATTTAAAAAAAAAAATAAAAAGAGTTTCGTATTACAATTTAACGTTTTAATTCAATTAAACATTGCTTTTATTGGGTCCAAAAGTTAAGCTTAACTACAAATTTCTTTAATAGATCAAAACAAAGAAAATTATACAAAATAACAAAATTTTCTTCTTATTCAAAAGAACAAAAATTTTGTTTAATTTTTTTCTTTAATTTAAACAACATTTAATATTTAGTTAATATTTTTTCATCTACTAACATTAAATATTATCTAATATTTTTACTCAAGTTCTACAAAAATTTTAAATAAATTGCAAATAAATATATTATATAAAAAATGTTTGTTTTTTTAATTAAAATTAATAAATCTACATATAAATATCTTTAATACAATTCATAGTTTTTTATTACACCGTTTTTTATTTGTTTTCATTTAAAAACTATACCTCTTCATTTTTCTTCTTAAATGTGCAAATCATACAGGCCTGTCATAGAAAACCATTCCTATCGAAAGTGGAATTATTTCCGTTCTTTGCTTCTTAAAAAAAATGAAACGAAGAAATTGTTTGGGATGGAAACCACAAATCAATTCCACTTTGAAAATGTAAAGTGGTTTCATTCCGAAAAATTTCTTCGTTTCATGTTTTTTGAAGAAGCAAAGAACGGAATTAATTCCACTTTCGATCGGAATGGTTTTCTGTGACAGGCCTGATAACCAAACAACTTTGTATATTGACTGTGCAGAACTATACAGTCTTACTATCCAGTTGTTCTTACGTTGCTGAAAAAGGTTTCTACGTTGTGCTGAGCGCACACGACTAAGACGTAAAATCAACTTGGCTGAGTAAAAAACTGAGTGTGTGCGCTGCTTATTTCATTTGACTGCTGGATGCTGTTTAAATCAGTTTTGTGTGTGAGCAGCAAAATGTGTTTAGTTAGTATGTGGTGGATAACTAAATCAAGTAAACTTGTTTCAGCAAGATGATGTAAAAAAAGCAACTGTTTAGAAAATTACGACTGCTTTAAGCAGCCATTCGAAATACTGATATAAAATCAGCATTGTATGATTAAAAACATCTGTCTATATATAAAATATATATTTTTTACAATGAGCTTTGTATGGAAATACTTTATCAAGAGCGGTAATTATCATCTTCGTACGTCCCACAATATTAAAATAGAAAATCATAAAGAAGAACTACCAACAACATCAACAGCTTCAATCGGTCCATTATTAAAAACCAAACTCTGCATTCCCTTGAAGAAATTATATGCAGAAGTGTAGAAGAAGATAATATGTCAGTATGAGCTTTTAAGAAATTAGAAGTTATAATGAAACCACAATATGGAATTATATTGACAATTTTTATTCTGAAAAAAGTGATATTATTCGACAAATTATTGAAAATAAAGGTCGCCTTTCAATAACAGTAGATGAGAGGTCAGATAACTTTTTTTATAAATACATAAACGTTACAGCAAGAAGTTACAATTCTAAAAACAATTCCTTTAAACATTTTAATTTCGGACTTGAACAATTAAAAATAAAAGGAATCGCTTCTAACATTTGTTATTTAGTCGAAAAAAGACTCAATGATTTTGGAATCAATGTAGAAACTAATATTGTTATGCCGAAGAAATATTGGCGGAGTCACTGTTATGTATCAATCATTGAATATTAACCAAGTGTTTTAGTGTATATATATTACAATGAATTGTTAACTGTTAAGTTGTTTTTGTTTTCCTGTTACAATAAAATATTTGAAAACTTGTCAAAATTTAAAATTTTCATTTTATATTTTGAATTATTCGAACAATTCGAATAATTTTAAATGCGTGATATAATAAAACGAATAAATCAAAATGGCTTATTCCAATTATTCGTTTTATTCGAACAATGAAAAAATCGAACAATTTGGATACCCTAATACACACATACCGAAGATATAAAAAGTAACAAATAATTATAAATGTAAAATAAACAGCAAAATATTCAATTCAACACATTGCTACTTAGCGAATATGATTCTTTTTAAAGAAGTGAGAAAAAAATCAATGTTCCATAACTATGTAAACATGATGATACATTAGTGTCAAAACGTATTTGCATAGTGACTACATATATTCAGCATATCTCTGGAGACGTCTTAGTCATAATTAAGTCCCGAGTTCAGTCAAATTATGGTTACTCTATACGTTTGTTCAATTTCATTCAATTTCTTTTGGTGATAGATCGGGACTTTGAGGATGTCACTATGAAATGTTAATTATTATATCTGCTATATATTTTGAAACAAATTTACCCTAATTTATAGGTGAATTTTCCTGCTGTAGGATAAAATTCACATAAATTAAACAATAACTTTTTTAAACTATTAAACCTTTTAACAGATAAGGGTTAATCTTGGATTTCTTTTTTTGCCCATTTTATAAATAGAAATGCATTTCCAAACTACTGAGCCCTTTCCGCCGGACTTAAGTATTGGTTTTGTATACTTAAAGGATAAACGTTCAATATTTTTGAGCCTAACGTATATTTAGCCTATAGGCTAAATATACGTTAGGCTCAAAAATATATATATATATATATACTTATGTATACAACGATCCATACATATTCATATATTTTTCTACGACCATAGTTTTCGGAATAAGTTTTGATAAGAATATTGGAGCAGAAAGTAAAGTATTTTAAAGCTAAATTGTTATATATTCTTTTTGTAGTGATTCTTAAGTATTTACGAGAGTAAATTTGGTCAACGCATCCATTGTGTTTGTAGCATTTAACCACCTTGAAAATAAAGTGGTCATTGTATTAACGATTTTCGATATATTTCTATAGGTTTCATCTTTTTATTAATGTATAATAATTACTCTTAGTTCTCCTACACTTAATTTTGCGCTATTTGCTATCCCTTAGGTCGAAATTATGGTTGAATTAAAATTTTCTGTTTTAATAAAATTTTCTAATTTAATTGAAGTTATTGATTTATTTCTCTCGTAATATAACTAATAACTACCGCTATTGTGCTAAAATAATTTTGCAACCATAAACTTCACTTACTTTTACCAAAAAAATTAAAGAAATTAAGCCAAAGGTTGATTGTTTACTTATTTTTGATACGCCCGCACGCAAAGAAAAAACATGGTTGGTCAAATCATAATCGGTAACTATCATTAATGTTTAGGTTTATGATTCCCTCAATCATATCAGTTATTATACCCTTTTGTGAACATAATATTGTCCTATCCAATATTAATATAATATGGGCCTTACAATCATAACATTTATATGTGATAGTCCTCACAACCATACTGCATAAATATAACATGATCCCTATATTAAATATTATAATACCCCCAATCATAATACTATGCATACGGTTAAAATGTATTTTTATTTATTATTATTATTTTTTTAATTTAAATTTTGCGAATAGAAAATAATTAAAAAACAAATACCACAGCCTTCAATGGACGATTTCGTTCAAGAAAATTCATCTTCACATTCACACACCTAAAAGAAAATTTTAGAAATACATTTTTTTTATTATTATTTTTATATTTGACCGCACTGAATTATTGATATTTATTGTACTTACCGAAAAATATTTCCAATTTGAAATGTGGCCATTGATGATTTGCTCCGTCAGCACTCCGTGGATCTCGTTATTAAAAAATAATAATAGTTTTTTAATAAAAATTTTGTGAACTTTTTTAAACGTTTTTATTCACTTTACGTCCGTCACATTTAAGATTTCATTACTGAATGAGTAAATTATTTCGAAAGAGAGATAACAATAAAGACGAGCATATTATTGTCACCCCTCGCATTAAAATATTACATACAAATATTTCATTGAAATAATATGTTACTATGAAACATATTATTCTTTTAGTACACCGACTTTATATTATTACAAAGTATCATATGTTAAAATGATCAGAACAAAAAATAATTGATTCAGCTTAGTCTAAAACACAATAATTTGATTGTGTTAGCCATATAAACTACTTAGGAACATCACTTGATTTCCGCGAACATTTCGGAATCATGTTTTTTCTTTGCGTGCGAGAATGACTTTTTTCAACTTTCTCTAGAAAGAAACTTAAAATGAAATAATATTTGAAAAATTTGCCATCAATGTAAGATAAAACAAGTTGACTTCATTAAAAACATCAAAATTTTTAGAAATGGACCTTTACATATACTTATTTATGACAGGCGCTGTACTTTTGTAAATGAGTTAATTAATATATTGCAATTTAAGGAAGTTAATGAATATGAAGTCGTAGATGACCTTTACTTCGCAAAGGTAATATGGATATCTACCCATGTATGTACCTAAATGTTATATGCACCAAAATTTATGAAAATGTAATTAGACTGATCCACGAAAAAATTGGACATCTAAGTGTAGAAAAATGTTGTGACCAAATAAGATTGTATTAACGGTTCCTAAATATGAAAGCTAAAATTAATTCCTATATAAAAAATTTTGTAAAATGTATTGTATATTCAGCACCAGCATTCCAAAAAACCCAATACCCCTTCATACAATCCATATAGATCATTTTGGCCCACATAAATTGTCGTCATAGATGCCTTTAAAAAATTTGTTCGACTATACCCTGTAAATTCATCTGTACGAATGAATTTTGTTGTGCTTTGGAAAAGTATTTCAACTACTACAGTAGACCAAAACAATTAATATCGGATAGGGGTTCCTGTTTTATATCTCACGAATTTTCCGACTTTGTTCTAAAAAATAATATAGAACATATCAAAGTTGCAGTTAGTTTTCCTAATGCTAATGGCCATGCTGAGTAAATCGAGTTATAAAAGGAATCTTAAGTAAAATAAGCGATCCCATAGATCTTTCTAATTGGTCTTTAAAATTATCTGAAGTTGAATATGCAATAAATAACTCTGCACAATGGGGCAGAATCGAAAATTTTTTTTTAATGGGTTATATATATATATGAAAAAATCTGGAACAAGAACTTGCACTTCAAATTTCAAAAGCATAATAACTCGAAAACTATAAGAAATAAATAGCAGCTCTTATCAAGGCCTACAAAAATATATATGTACAAATGTATATTTAAAATTAGACGAGAAACAAAAAAATGTATTTATATGTCAAAGCCCCTTATCTCCGCCCTTGAGGGGTCTGTAGGGTTTCCCTTCCAAACTTGACATTATACACTCCTATTTATCTCTTATAATTTTTGACTTATATGAACTTTTAAGTACCTAAATTTTGCTTGTTCTTGGTATAGTTTTTTTCTTATATATCCTAGTATTTCTGACTGATTTCATTACTTTTTCACGGAAAATTCCAAAAACAATATACAATTGTGGATGTGAAAAAGCCTTAACAAAATAAACAATTTGTTCTTGTAGCTTATGTCCGAATGTGTGTTTGAGCTAAAACAAGCAAAAAATATAATTTTCCGTTACTTACTAAAATTTAAAGTGGCGTAGTTTCGGTTCTATAAAACATATTGATTTCAATATTTTTTTCTATATAACAAAGAATTGTGTCATCTAAGAAATGTAATTTAGATGAAAACGAGATATAAAGATGTAGTCGGTCAAGCCTGACCATATGATACCCTACACCATCATATATGTCCATCATTCCGAAAGTGGGTTTATATGGAAGCTATTATAAATTATGGACCGAACTTCATAAAAATTGGCACTGTCTTTTCTACTTAAACAAAACTTATTTGTGTCGAATATTAACTTGATACTGACATTTTTAAGGGACTTATGCACGTTAAAGTGATTTTCGGAAGTGGGGTTTATATGGGGGCTATGGTCACTTATGGACTGATGTTGATGAAATTTAGCAAAAACTTTGATACTTATACATAAATTCTTTGCAACGAATTTCATTAAAATATTGTTATATTTAAGGTATTTATGATCGTTAAACTCCTTTTCCGGGAGGAAATTTGTATAAGGGCTAGGTGAAATAATGGACCGATCATAACCAATTTCAGCAGGCGTCAAAATAATTATTCGTGCCAAATTTCATCAAGATATCTTCAAAATTGCGACCTGTACTTTGTTCATAAGGTTTACATGAACAGACAGCCAGAAAGTGATTCTGAGTCGATTGGTATACATTAAGGTGCGTTACAAACATCAGCACAAACTCATAATACCCCAACCACCTATGGTGGTGTAGGGTATAAAAATCGAGGTTATATGTGAATGTAGACTTTATCGTATAAAATGAGAAATTGAAAAATACTTTTAGATTTTTGAAAAAAGAATCTCACAGTTACCAAAAAACGCAGAAAATCCTATAAATGGGTTTTTTCACATTTTCGGCTATAAAATCCAAATCTATCTGAAGTCCCGCAGGTTTTGATCTAAAACTTTTAACAACATATTATAGATTCTGAACTGCTTTCCGATTGCCGATTAGTGCTTTGGGATTTGAGAAAATACAAACTAAAATCAAAACTTTCATAAAAAATAGGTCAAATTCGGGAAAAATAGGTCAAAATTATTGGGCTTGTTTTTTACTTTAAAATCTTCTCTGTGAAGATTTCAGAAAAGTATACAATTATTATATGTTGTTAAAGAAAATTTTATTTTAGAGAAAAAAGAGAGTATATACTTTTTCTGCCAAAAGAATACAAAGTCATTTTTGCAATTTTCAAATTTAAAATCGTTTTCGGTAAAGATATCGTCTTCAAATTGTTTTATTCAATAGATAATTTTGTTCTTTAACTAGTTAAAAAAGAGTAATAAAATCAGTCGGTACTGGACATATATGAAAAAACCTGGACTAAGAACATACAAAATTGAGGTACTTAAAAACAGGGTTTGATTTTAATACTATATTTATCACATTTTGCAATAAATATCTGCTGCTAGCAAAAAAAAAATACTAAAAATATTTTTACTGTTTCATTTTTGTTTATAATTACAACTAAAATTATTTTTCTATTTTCAGTATTGTCAATAAAAATTGCAGCGTTTATTTACAATTTCTTGTAGCATAAACAAAAATTATTCAGTTCGTATATAAATTAACATAGAAAAATAATACTTCGTGTTTTAGTCTTGTATACATAATTTTATCGGACACATATAGCACATGAACAATTTTTCTTCGTGTGCTGCAATAAACTTTTAGCAAATTTTCTTTGTTTTGATTTTGCAACTATAGTTTTTTTATACCCTTCACCACAGGTGTAAAGGGTATATATAAGTTTGTCATTCCGTTTGTAATTTCCACAATTTTCGTCGGAGAGCAAAAAAGTTTATATTTTCGGAATCCTTGTAAGAAGCGATGACGATTGGACCATGTCCGTCCGTCCGTCCGTGTGTCGGTTGAAATGGCGTTTATGAAGCCCACCGATAACTGACATATATAATATGTATGTCAAACGATCGGAAATGCTTTCGAGAATTTTGCTATTGGAATTCAGCAAGATAGGTTCATATAATGCGGAGATATGTTCAAAAAACCGGTTTTTTTAACCGGTTTTCCTGTTTCTGAAGCCTCTGTATACACTACGGACTTCGTTTTTACAAAGAATTCTCGAACATTTTTTTCTGAATTTTTGTTCTGAAATAATGAAATAAATCGGTTCAGTAATAACTGAGATATCGGACAAAACGCATTTCTTATTTTTTGAAGCCTTGGTTTAAGCTATAGATTTTTATTTTTATACAGATCGGTCACAAATTTCAGTTTTTTGAATCAGGAAGATCGGTTTATAAATGGTGGAGATATGCTTTAAAAACCGGTTTTTAGAACCGGTTTTTTAGTTTCTGAAGCCTCTGCATATACCAGGGACTTCGAATTTTTAAAGGGGGCTCGAAAATTATTTTCTGAATTTTTGTTCTGAAAAAATTAAATAAATCGGTTCAGTAATAACTGAGATATCGGGGAAAACGAATTTTTTATTTTTGAAGCCCTTGTTCAAGCTACAGATTTTTATTTTTATATAGATCAGTCATAAATATTTTTATAAAATTTCGGTTTTTTTAATAAACCAAATTCGTTCATAATCAACAGAGTTATGGCCCAAAAACAAATCTGTTAAGAATATAAATACACCAACAAACATGTATATTAAGCATTGTAATGACTATTAGTGACGTTTTTTGTTTTTTGTATAGACAAGTAGTGTAGTTATCAACAGCAGTAATATGATGAATAACAGTGTTGTTGTTGTTCTTTGTATATGCAGTCTGTACAAAAATAAATAGATATGGAATTGTAGTTGTTTATTTTTAAAAACTAAAACATATCTGTTAAGAATATACATAAATACATACACAAACATGTATATTAAGCATTGTAATGACTATTAGTGACGTTTTTTGTTTTTTTGTATAGACAAGTAGTTTAGTTAGAAACAGTAGTAATATAATGAATAACAGTGTTGTTGTTGTTCTTTGTGTATTCAGTCAGTTTGTACATACAAAAATAAATATATATGGAATTGTTGTTGTTTCTTTTTTAAAAGCAAAGCCTGTTATGATTGTTTTTTTTTTTTTCATATTCAAATTTTCGTAGTTTGAAAAAAATTTAGATTTAGAAAATATGCAAGCATACGTTAAGGCGAAAATTTTATTAATTGTCGGTAATATGGTAATATGATGTCGATAAGATGGTAATATGGTGAAGGGTATCAAAGATTCGGCACAGCCGAATCTTTTTTCAATTTCATTTTTAGTATTTTTATTTAAGGAATTTTGTTGCTACTAAAATTTCTTCTATGAAGAATAAAACACATGTATATCGGAGTATACATGTATGTGTGAATGTATAACAACAAATTTCTCTTTTATTATAAACAAAGCAATACAGCACAGAAAAAATTAAAAATGGACTTCTATTACGAAGTTGCTTATTTTAATTAATTTTTAATTGATTTTGCTCCAATCATCAAAATGATAATATTAATAACTAGAATTGATTTTATGATTACTGATTTTTCTTAAATAGATTTATGAGCTGAAATTGCTGGAAATTGACATAAATTTATCTTATTTCTATATTTTTATAGACAAATTTTTAATTTTTCTTTATATTTTGTTAATAGCTATCAATTTATTTAAAAAGGAAACTGTAAATGAATTAGAAAATTAATTATATTAATAAAAAATATAATTAAATTCCAATATAAAGTAAGTTAATAATTTTATTGAAAAATAATTTGAAATATTTTTTTCTGTGACATTGAAATAAACATTTCGTATTTATTATTACATATTGTAATAATTCATAAAATATTGCGATTCCCAGAATCCCACTTACCACGGTTGTAGAAAACAGTTTCATCATTTACATATATATATATTTTTTTTTTCAATTTTTAAAAAGACTATTTTTTGAGTTATCTACCCTCGAACTAAAATTCGCGAGATATATACCATTTTAATGTTGTACGTCATATTAAAGGTAATTTTGATACCTTTAATATGACAAATCTTATATCATAAATAGTTTGAAAGATATTTGTAATTTTGTGTATACAACTTTTTACATTTTTTTAGCTATTTTACACTTTCAAATCGCTGTATTTCGCGAATCACTTAATGAAATAATCTGAAATTTTGAATTAGTCTTAGTTTTAACGAGTATAATGTTTGTACCAGATTCGGAAGAGGTGAGGAAATCAGCTGGTTGGTTTTAAATGAAATAACTCTATATGAAAAAAACTAACCTCAAGCTCAACAAAAGTTTTTTAATTTTTGAAATATAAAAAAAAAAAAAAAAATTAAGTACACAGAAAAAATGAACTTTAATTGCGAAATTGGTTACATTAATTAATTTTTAATTGATTTTGCTCCAATTATCAAAATGATAATCTTAATAACTAGAATAATTGAATTTATTATTATCGCTTTTTTTTAATATATATAATGAGCTGAAAATTGTTGGAAATTTACTTAAATTTATTTTATTTCTATATTTTTATAGACAGATTTTCCTTTATATTTTATTAATAGCTGTCAATTTATTTAACAAAAAATGTAAACCACTTAGGCCCGTTAACAATAAAACATTAACTGGGAGTTAAATACTAACTTTCAGTTTAAACAAAGAGTTAAAATAAATTCATTAACACAAAGTTCTAGTTAGCACTAACTTTAAGTTAAATTTAATCGAAAAAACTCTTACAGTTATTTTTTAACTTTTAGTTTATACAAAAATAAAATAAAAAAACGAGAGAGAAACTATAGTCGGTCAAGACCGACCATATGATACCCTACACCATTAGACCTGTGTCCAATTGTAAACCAACACTTTTACTAAATGTAAAATAAATTATATAAATACAGAACAATGCATTTATACTAACATCTATATGATTTTTTGCCATTTAGGGTGATTCCCGGAAGTGGGTTTATGTGGGAGCTATGGTAAATTATGGACCAATTCTCATAAATTTTGGCAATATTATTTCTGCTTATATAAAACTTATTTGTGTTGAATATAAACCTGATACTATCATTCGTATGGGATTTATGCACGTTAAAGTGATTTTCAGCAGAGGTGTTTATATGGGAGCTATGGTCAATTATGAACCGATGAAATTTGGCACAAAGATTAACACTTATATAAGACTCCTTCGTACCGAGTTTTATTGAAATATTGCTATATTTACGGCATTTATGATCGTTAAACCCCTATTCCGGGAGGACATTTGTATGGGGGCTAGGTGAAATAATAGACCGATCATAACCAATTTCAATAGGCTTCGTCCTTGTACCAAAATAATTATTCGTGCCAAATTTCATCAAGATATTTTTAAAATTGCGACCTGTACTTTGTTCACAATGTTTACATGGACAGACAGCCAGACGGACGGACGGACATCGTTAAATCGACTCAGAAATTGATTCTGAGTCGAACGGTATACTTTAAGGTGGGGTATAAAAATTAGACAATCCGAAACAATCGTTTACATGGTTCCAGATATTTATTAAAGGACAATACGAAAACAACTATGTTAACCTTGAGATAGAAGTTGGTGTCAAAATAAGTATATTTTTAAAATGACACATTTTGGTAAACAAAATATTAAACTCTCTTAAATAACCACCATAAAAATTTTCTCTTGGAATGTATTTTTTTACATATGGCGCATTTTAATAAATTCATTAGACCAATTTATCTCGCTAAAATTGATCCATATTTGATCATATCTCCTATATTTGTTCTACTCTCAAAAATAATTTTATTTAATGTAATTTTGCACAAATAATTTTCAAATACCCAGTCCAGAACACAATTATTCCCAGATTCCTCAGCATCACTCTTATTCCTAACAAGTGGTTCTTTTAGAACGAAATTTATTTACCTGTTTGTATTCATTGAACTATTCCCGAATGGCGGTCCCTAGCAATATTTAGGGGTGTCCGCGAATACATATAAACTTTCAAGACTCCCGCAATAATGTATTAGAATCGGAATGTCTCTATTTAAGTAAACATAAGGGATTTATGGATGTCTGTCCACAGCCGTCTGTTCATGTAAACTATATGAACGAAATACAAGTCGCCACTTTGAATATATTTTGTTGATATTAACTGGTTTATAAAGGACAATAGCTCCCACATAAAGTCCGAAAATCCTTTTGAAGATAGTAAAATCCATATTTTTTTTTTCTTTTATATTTTAAAACACAAATAAAATTATTTTAAATATTTTGACTTTTAGATACAAAACAAATTCACAATAATACTAACTGAAAGTTAACTAACTTTTCAATACTGTTAATAGAAAAAATTAACTTTTAGTTTAATATTAACCGAAAGTTAGGTAACTTGTTGTTAAATTTAACTTAATTGTATTTTGTGTTAACGGGCATTAGAAAATTAATTATATTAATAAATAATATAATCAAATTCCAATATAAAGTTAGTTAACAATTTTATTAAAAAATTATTTAAAATATTTTTTTTCTGATTAATAAAAGAATTAAGGCCTGATTCTGTACAACATGCAAATTGTTTAAACATAAAAATTACTCAAAATATATTTTAAAAATTGAGTAATTTCCATACAAATTTTATTTTTAAACAATTTTATTGTTGTGCTGAATCAGGACCTTAAATAATTTATATAGGATAATAAATAGGATAATTAATATTTGTTTGTGTGTTGGAATTAGGGAATGCATCTTGGGATTCACGATTTCCCGGGAATTTTGTCTGGGAAATCGGAAAAATATGCGTGAATTTTAAGAAAAAATTTAATTTTTTTGGGACTTAAAAGAAAATTAAGCTAAAAATTTAGATGGGCATTATATCTTACAAACTTTAAATCTGTAAATATTTATTTACAATTTATTAAATGATTTATATGGCATAGATTCAAGTGGAAAAAATAGTACAACTGATTGAAAGAATATTAGTGGAATTAGACAACATTGAAGACCAATTTCTTTCATATCACTTATTTTATTGAGTTACACAGAAAAAATTATATTAAAAATTTTTCTAGTTAAATCATTATTTGAATTTAAATTAAATTTAATAAAAAGTAATATTTGATTTTAATATTTTATTTTATTGGTTGTTATTATTTTTAAACTCAATACAAAAAACAAAAACAATTTTCTGTATTTTGACAAGTTCAGTAAAAATAATCACAAAATTATTAAAATGCTGAAAAATAAAATTCATTTATTTATATGTAATCCAATATTTGCAGTAGTCCAGAGGTAAATTACATTAATTTAAGTATTGATTTTTCCAAATGCATTAATTTATTTTTATTTATCTGATTGTAGAGAATTCACAAATCTTTTAAAGGTGGGTCCGAAAACATGTAAAAATGTTTCATATAATGAACATAAATAGTGCTTTTTTATACTTTATGATATAGAGACATATTTAAATCGATTTAACTATGTGCTTCCATAGCTGTTTGTCTAATGGTTCATTTAAATCATTTAAATATACAAACATATATAAGTGGACATCTTTTAGATTATTTCACAGAACTTATTATTCTGGTGCACCTACATGATTCAATTTCCCAAAAAAAAAAAAGTCGTTCGGCACTAAGTTGGGGCTTGCGGATCCCTTGGTATTTGTAACAATATTTTACTGTGCCCGCAAATAATTTTGTTTCATTCTAGATGATACAGCAACTCGCTAGGAATCAAAATGCTAGATCAGAGCTAGAAACTGTCTTAATGGCTTTAGGACTAAAAAAATACATTTTCTAAAGGAAAAATATAAGTACATCACACATTTTTTTAATTTAAAATCGATTCGTTTTCGAAATCGTTTTCTTTCACATACCTTATAATGAATAAGTTTTGGGAATAAATTTGCATGTAAAAACCATACAGTTTATGTAAAAATTCCTTCCAGATATGTAAAAAGGTTTTCTGTGTAGACAACGCCATAAGAAATAAATTTGATAAAGAATTACTTCTTACCTTATATGAATTAGTCGATTTGAATTTTGCAGATTTCGGAAAAAGGAAATTTTTGCAGTTTATTAGATATAAAGTAAATTTTATGTTGAACTTATATTTAGAGTTAACAAAATTATTACACAATAAAAAACAATGTCTCAAAAAAATGTATTCTGAAGTTTTAAGAAAAATTGGACTAGGATAACATTTAATGGTAATCTTTATCCATTTTTGGTAAAAGCTTTAGAATATATTTTCTGAAGTGTGGTTTAACTTATTGTGTAATAATTTAGTTTAACTTCAACATTTTTTAATCGATCTTTTAATATCTTTATTTGATACGAACATATTTCCCCATATAAACGTACCACACAAACTTCAGGTCCGATGCGCCACGGGTAAATGATACTTGATTTCAGTAATATTTTAGACAATAAAAATTAAAAGACCCTTTTTCAGGATATCCTAGGATAAAGGATATTATTAAACGAGTACAACGAATACAAAACGTGCCAATGATTTCAAAAAATGCGAAAAGATCCAAATTTAGCGCAAAGGGTAAATTGGCAACACTGTAGTTATGATCGTGTTACAATTTCACTTAAGGTCCAACCAGTCAACAAAAAATCATCGTATAAACCTGCTTTAGCTATTGCCACAAAAATTATAGGTAGCGTATCGCAGAAATCTACAGAAATTAGGCTTTTACGTAGCTGACTTTTTAACAACCCTGCTGTTTATTTTGTTTACAAAATAACCTAGGAACATGGTTGTCTTCACAATGAATGTTTAAAAACATACCTTTTTTGACTGTTTGTACAAAATGTTTCATTATACGTTGCGTTGCAAAGTTGACTGGTTGGGCCTTTACAACTGAATCCCAAATAGGATAAGAATATTTTCATTAGCAAATATAAGGAAGGGTTATATAAATTTACTGAGACAGGGAAATTTGATCAATTGTATAATATTATAATTTTCCCCAAAACCCTTAGGGGTCGGTATTTCGTTGTTTTTAGCTTCAAAAATATGACCTAACATTGTACAAAAATAATCAAAGTGTATTGCGCACTTAAACGTGCCTAAAATTATGAAACTTCCTATTGTTGCCTTTTTATGAAATTTAAGCTCCTTTATTTTTTATAATTTTAATTATGACTACACAGAAAAAATTAAATTTCGTATTCTATTAATAAATTTACAAAACCAATTATATTTTTTACTGAATTCGGAACTATCACTAAATTAGTAAAATCAAACAATTAAATTCGTAAATATTTTATTGAAAAAAAAAAATATATATATATATATATTTTTTTTTCGTATTAAAATATTTACAATATTTATAAATTTGAATGTTTGAAAATTCTCACAAATTTCAACAAACATATTTTTTGAAACAATAAAAATAATATTTGATTTTTAGCCGATTTTCAAACAATATTTTTGTTTGAATCAATAAAATGCTTAGTAAGATTTATTCAAAACAAATTGCATTTAATGTATTTTTTAAGTTTAAAAAACATATTTATTCCTTCGAACCGCCTTTCACGATACGCCAATGTCCAAATTGATCTACAAGAAAGTATCGAGTATTACTTACTGTAAACTGGTCAGGCATTTTTTAAATCAAAATATGGCATAATATCCCAACCAACTATGGTGGTGTATGGCAGGAGTTTCCACAGAATTGTGCTTCACCAACCATTTTATAAAATGTTCTCTGTAAATAAAATTTATAGTTCTTTCAATGGATTATGTTATTGATAAAAATTATATTTAAAGCACTTTCTATTAGATTTTTTTGAATATTTCTCTAAAATTAATTTGTTATTTTTCACATGAGCTGTATATTAATGAAAAATATATCAATGTTGAAAAGTGATTTTTGAAATCGATCGAAATTCATCACCACTTTTCAAACAGATTCGATTTAAAAACGATCGGTTTTCATAAGTGTAAAATTTTCAGACCTGTCACAGAAAACCATTCCGATCGAAAGTATAATTAATTCCGTACTTTGCTTCTTCAAAAAACATAGAACGGAGAAGTTTTTTGGGGTGGAAACCACAAATCAGTTCCACTTTGAAAATTTAAAGTGGTTTCATTCCGAAAAATTTCTTCGTTTCATGTTTTTTGAAGGAGCAAAGTACAAAATTAATTCCAATTTCGATCGTAATGGTTTTCTGTGACAGGCCTGCTTATATACATATATTTTATTAAGGTGAACATGACTTAATTTGTTTTGAATTTTATTAGCATTTGTATACAAGAACATGAAATGATTTCGTTACTCTAACGCTTCATGGTTTTATTTAATTCTACTTAAAAATAAGGGCCAAATTAATGTTTCTTCAAGGCTGAAAATCGTAAATAACTTAAAATATTGCTAAGAAATATTTCAAAGATTTTCACATGAAATAAAAATATAAATGAAAAAATTATATTATTTTCTTCAAGCCTTATAGATTTTTTAAAATTTAAATACTAATGAAATAAATACATATAATGTATTCAACTTTTTATAATTATTATGTATTTAATTTTGTAAAAATGTTTTCTTTGTATAATTCTGCAAAGTATTTTCTGTTTGAACGTTTTTGAAATATGAAAAAATGTTTAAAAGTTGAAATTAAAGTTTTGAAACAGTCTTAAAAAAGTCCAAAACAATTTTTAACCAATCATGGAAGAAAGAGGTTTGAATTATCCTGTAGATACAAAAACGTATTTTTCAGTAAATATGATTCAAATTTAATTAAAAATTTACACTCAAAAAATTATATAGGTAAATTCAACAGAAAAATCATTTTAAATAATTATAAATTTATTTAAAATACGGACTGCTTACATTTCATTTGAAATAAAGAAAATTTTCAATTATTTCTGAATGCTGATTTTTTAAGTAACAAGTTCTGTAAAAAATAAATGATTTTTTCTTTTTTCTAACCTAGAAAATTTTAACATACAAATCAGTAAAAAATTAATGTTTTTTTGGTTAATTTAACTCATAAAAAATTGCCTACCAAATCATTAGAAATTACTGTTTTATCATTTCTTTAAAATGTAATAATATTTAACCCCCAAATAAAGTTGACACACATAATATTTTTGTTTGGTTATTATTTCAATTTATTGCAAAATATATTGCAAAGTAAAAATAGTATGTAATACAAATAACACTGGTCGACAAAAAATATTTTTTCGTCCTCCTTCGAAAAAAAAAAAAAAAAAATATATATATATATATATATATATATATATATATATATATATATATATATATATATATATATATGGACTCGAATCTGCTTTCAATTTCTTTACATCAGGTCGAAATTTTTTTTATGGGCATGTCTAATATTGCACCCTAAATAAGCCGGTTACTTGAGTATATTTCACTACAACAAGAGTCCGAAAAAATTTGTTCATGCTAAATTGAATATTTTTGGTTTTTACTAAAATTTCTTTTTAAAAGTAAAAACATCAAAAACATTTCAGTTTATCATATTTATCTCAAAGCTGGCAAAACTACGAGTAAATAAAGCCACGTCTTCAAAATTGATGCACAAAACTTGTTTTCACTCACAGTTAAGTTAAAATACCCATGCATACCTACCAGTGTTGCCAGAACTTCTCTGAGAAAAAGTGCTAAATGGCTATTAAAAAAGTGCAATTTAGTAAAAATAAGTGATAATTGATTGTTAAAAAGTGCAATTCTTTAGAAAAAAGTGCTAAATTTTAAATAAAGTAATTAGAATAAACAATTTTATTATATATGCATATATTCACTATTTTATTTTTTTATTTTTTAATTTGTATAGTTATAATGTGCGTACATTATATAGGTCATATTCTTAATTCTAAAGGAACAAATCAATTCAGAATAACTTCCTATCTCCATACTTATGAACGTATTCACATTATTTTTTTGCACAGTAAATTTCAAACATAAGTATGTCTTATTGAAAAATATATAAAATAATTTTAAATAATTTTGTTATAATAAAATAAGCATTAATTTATAGAAATATAAGCACTGCGCATGAATAACTGAAATATAAAATTTAGCTTATAAAAATATTAGGTTCATCTCTTTACAGTTTTTAGGTTAAAATGCTTTTTAATTCGTGTATTGGATAAAATATTTTAATCCCTATGTAAGAGCTTTTATTGCAATTCAGGTACTTTTTTGTGAGAATGGGTTTATTTCTTTCATTTTTTGATCGGCTGTCCTTATAATCGGTATTTTCCTAAAACTTTGTTCACAGTTGTTTGATATTGCAAATGTTTTGTAAGAGAAAACAGCATCGTTCTAAATTTAGTAAAATTTCAGCTATGAATAATAATTTGTAAAAAATGTTTCCATTCTAATGGAGAAGTCAGAAAATATTTTTATAGTAACTACGCCGTTTTGACTAGTCTGACCATACCTTAAGATTATTAGTTTTGGAGTGGTGAAAAAAAGATTTGATCGGTAAACTATACAAAGATATTTTTAGCTATTTTGTACTTTATTTATACATAATTAAAATTAAAGTGCAAAAACTAAAAATAAATGCTAGAAATGCACTTTAAATGCTAAAAAATTATTTTTTTTTAGAAAAAAGTATAAAAAGGTGCTAAAAAGCATCTAGCACCTTTTTTTCGGAAAAAAGTGTAGTACCCGAAAAATAAGTGCTAGAATTGCACTTTAAATGCCGTTATGGCAACGCTGATACCTACAATTAAGTGGAGATACACTAGTGGGCAAAAAAAATTTAACGTGCTAAACAAGACTCAGCTTTCACTTTTCTTCTATCACGTATTGATTTTTTTTATGGGCATAACTACTATGACCCCGCCTTTTGGCAGTCACAATTGTATAACCCGTGAACGGTTTGTCCAATTTGGCTAAATTAAACTCCAATAGATTGCAACTTAAATTATCTTTTAGCAGAATTTACATAGTTTTTGTTCAGTTAAAATTTTGATCCATAACTCGGAAATTTAGACACGCACATAAAAAAATCCAGAAAAAAAACTGAAAGCAGATTCGCACATCAAAATGCATCAAGTCCAACTATTCGTCTTTGGTGGAGGATTTTTTTTGTTATATTATTTTTTGTTATAAAAGATTGTGACTAATAGAGCTTGAGAATTCTCATCCATAAATAACGAAAAATAAATATTAGAATTAGGAAGAAGTGTATTGGAATACAAAAATCCCTTTAAGGATTTTGAATCACTTAGGACTTTACATGTTCAATTTTATGTTTCTAAAATGAATATTACATAACATTCAAGAAGTACTATTAGAAGAACGAAAAGTACCACAAAGCCCCTTCTTATAGATTCTCATTCACTTAGGACCATATATTTTTAATTTCATGTTTCAAGGGTCATAATTATAGAAAATTCAAAAAGTACTATTAGAAAAACAAAAAAGGTATACCAACGACCCCCCTGTAAATTCTCACTCTTTTAGGACATATCTTTAATTTCATGTTTCATCAGAAGAATAAAAAGGTATCACAAAGTCACATTTTATGGATTCTCAATCATTTAGGAACACATATCTCTAATTGAATGTTTCTAGGTTAAATATTATAGAAAATTTAAAAAAGTCCATTAGAAGAACAAAAAGGTACCACAAAGTCCCGCCTGTGAATTCTCACTCACTTTGGGCCACATATCTTTAATTTCATGTTTCTAGGTTCAAAATTAAAGAAAAATTCAAAAACATATCTTTAATTTCACGTTTCATCAGAAGAACAAAAAAGTACCACAAAGTCCCCTCTTATGGATTTTCATTCACTTAGCACCACATGTCCTTAATTTCATGTTTCTAGATTAATAAAATAAAATTAAATTAATATAATAAAACGTGAATTCTTTCCCACTTGCTACTGCCTATCTTTAAAAGCAAATATTTCCTGTATTTTTTTTTTTAATATTTCTTTTATATATGTGTAACATGTCTTGCTAAGATCACGTCACAATATATTCATTGTCATTCCTATATACATCTTTCCTGTTTTTCTGTTCAGAATAGAATAACCGTCAAACAACACTGGACAGTATTTTAGCACAAAATAAAGAAAATTTATTCACATTTAAAAAAAAAGTAACAAAACAAAAAACTTATTTCACTATAAACTTAGTACTTAGTTGGGTATCCATTATTTTTTATTACAGCTGCCAATCTCCTTGGCACACTTTCCACAAGTCCCATACAGCGCTTCACTGAAATAGCATACCAAGCTTTTTCTATTTCTGTCCATAAATCGGTCAAATTTCTAGGTTTTGCTCTAATTACGTGCTGCTCCACATCATTCCAAAGGTTCTCAATAGGATGTAGATCCGGAGATTGGACTGGCTATTTTAACACCTTAATATTGTTCTCTTCCAAGCAACTCTTCACTAAGCGTGAGGAGTGCTTTGGGTCATTGTCGTGCATAAAACTCCACCTAAGTGGCATGTTGTCCTCTGCATAAGGCATCATTTTATTTAGTAGTATATTCTGGTATACATATTGGTCCATATGTGTATCAATCCTGCATGTAGGACCAACGCCATGCACAGAAAAAGCTGCCCACACCATCACATTTCCTCAACCGAGTTTTATTCTTTTAGAAGTGTACTTTGGATTGTGTTGCATGTTTGGAGGACTCCATTCATACCTCTTACCATCCGATCCGAATCTACAAAACTTGGATTCATCACACCAGAGGACATTTTTCCAAAAAACTAATGGCTTTTCCAAATGCTCACGAGCAAAGCACAACCGATCCCGTAGGTTCTTATTTGAAACGTGTGGCTTATGCTGAGAAATGCATCCATGTAAATTTTTTTCATTAAGTCTTCTTCTTGTTGTTCGCCAGGACACGTTGATACCATATTTTCTTGAAATTTCCCTCTGGATTACGGTGGAGCTTTTAAAAGGATCTTCGACAGAGGTTCTATATTAAAGAATCCTCTTTACGTGACGTTTTTCTTGGCCTAGGAGCCTGTGTAACGTGTTTCATACTTCCGAATATGGTTTAGTGCATTATAAACCATCTTTCTGGAACATTCCAAAGTATTAGCAATCTCTCTTATGCTTATTCCTCTTGAGTACATCTGTTGAATAATCTTAAGTTGTTCCTCTGTACACCACTTTATTTTAGTCATGTCTAAATAAAGTTTATTTATTTAATTTTTTATCTTCATTGATGAAATAATATCTTAACTTACCAATTAATTATTTATATTCACAAAAAACATATAAAAAATTTAAATATACTTGCTTGTGCTAAATTTGTGACCAGCTTATTTTGCCTATTACTGCACTTAAATTAAAAATTAAAAGAGAATTGCGATAGAATGCAAAAAAAAGTAACTGGACTTATTGCAGACACCATAAACAACACTAAAAAGCAAAAATTTAAGTAAATTATTGTAATGAGACGAAATAAAAACAGTAGATATGATGTGTGCTAACCTCATGGCCACCACTCTATATTTAATTTCATGTTTTTAGGTTAAATTACAGGAAATTCAAAAAGTACCATTGTAAGAACAAAAAAAGTACCACAAATACCCCTCTTATGGATTCTCATTCATTTAGGACCGCATATCTTTAATTTCATGTTTCTAGTTTCATAATTACAGAAAAATTCAAAAAGTAACATTAGAAGAACAAAAAGGTACCACAAAGACCCCTCTTATGGATTCTCAATAACTAAGGAACATATATCCCTAATTTCATGTTCCTAGGTTTATAATTATAGAAAATTCAAAAAGTACCATTACAAGTATGAAAAAGTACCACAAAGTCCCCCCTTGTAAATTCTTTCCCAAATCGGACCATGTATATTCAATTTCATGTTTCTAGGTTCAATATTACATAAGATGCAAAACCATTGGAAGAAGAAAAAAGTACCACAAAGTTCATCCTCTTGAATTCTTACCCACAGGACCATATATCTTTAAATAAAATAAAATGTAATTTCCCGCATTTACCCTTTTTTTGGTACTTTTTTCCCCCCATGGATACAACAAAAAATTTATTTCAAAAAATTTTTAAATTATAGTAGTATCCCATATTAAAATACGCATATGTTTATTAAAGTGCCTCACGAAAAAAAGTTGCAAATGTACCCCTCTAGAAATGAAGATTAGTATGTTCTTATATGATTCCCAAAATATTACATCTCAATGTTTACATTTACGTGAGCTGGACCATTTTTAAAACATCTCTAAAATTACGTATTTATTTCAATATTATTATCAATATTTTATTTATAAGAAAATTGACTTCAAATTATAATAGATGCATACTACTATAACACAGTTTGCCAGGATAATTCAGTAGGACCAGGAATTCTTCTTTTTTTCACACTTTATTTCTATACAAAATAAATTGTCCTTAATTTAGAGTACAAGGGAAACCAGCAAGAACCAGGACAACCGCGCACAACCAGACGTGACACCAGACTCCCTGTTTTGCCTGTGTTAAGGACCTTATATTCTTGGAGTATTTCTTATTTGTGAGAACCAGTAGTTTCACTGTGTGCTACTACAACTACTACTGTGCCTGGGGTCTATGGCTGTAAACACCAGTAGATTCCATATGCACTACTACAACGTCTGGGACCTATGGCTGTTAACACCAGTAGAGACCCTACGTACTACTACTGAGCTGGGATGTGCTTGTCTGTGTACGGCTACTATCGAAGCTGTTACACACTTGGCTGTCCGTCCACTACGACAGCTCAAGCCCAACTGAAGTAGTAGTGATTAATTTGTACTAGTGATAATTAGTAATTAAAGCTCTACTTAAGGCTCCATTACTCTACCGTAAATGTAAATGTAAAAACGTAAATGTAAAAGGAAACGTAAGTGGATGATTACTCTAAAAACGTAAATGTAGCCAATACTTTGTTGTTGTTTTGTACTCATGAACATCGGTGATGTTAATTACACATATTTCCAGTGGATCAAATTCAAATTGAAAATCGCTAAATTTATTGGTTTGTATTTCAGCGATTCGTATACAAAACGAAATTTGTGCTTTTATGACAAAAATTTTGAATTTTAAATTAAATATTCGACTCTAGATCTTACTTAAATTATTTCAACAATTTTTTAGTGAAGAAAACAGCAAAACTAAATGTCCAATTGATAAACCTTTTACAGCGATTCTTTACGCAGATTTAGTATAATGAAATAAAAAGCTGTCAACACTGTTGTTACAGCTGTCACGTAAAAACGTATAGCGACCTAAAGGCTCCGTTACTCTACCGTAAATGTAAATGTAGCGAATCAGCTGACACGTTTAGCTTATGAGAGTTATGTGTGTTTGTGTACTCAAAAACGTAAATGTTACGTAGCAACCTAATCAAATTAGGTCGCTCTACGTTTTTACGTGACAGCTGAAAGGACAGTGTTGACATCTTTTTATTTCAATATACTAAATCTGCGTAAAAAATCGATATAATAAGTTTATCAACTGAACAATTTGTTTTGCTGTTTTCTTCGGAAAAAACTTGTTAAAATAATTTAAATAAAGTGAGGAGTTTAATCAATAAATTAAAATTTAAAAATTTTGCAATAAAAGCACAAATTTCGTTTTGTATACAAGTCGCTAAAACACAAACCAATAAATCTAGCGATTTTTAAAATGAATTTGATTTACTGAAAAAATGTGTAATTTACATCACTGATGTTGATGTGAATAACACAACAACAAAGTACTGGCTACATTTACGTTTTTTGAGTAAGCATCCACTTACGTTTCCAGTTACATTTACGTTTTTACATTTACATTTACGGTAGAGTAATGGAGCCTTAATTTGATTAGGTTGCTACGTAACATTTACGTTTTTTAGTACACATACACATATAACTCTCATAAACAAAACGTGTCAGCTGATTCGCCACATTTACGGTAGAGTAATGGAGCCTTTAGTCATATCATTATAAGAGTGGAATGCTGGTTTCTCTTATACTACTCTTATACATACTGCTCTTAAACTAAATATTTCTCTTTCTTTTCTTATTCTTAAACAAACTCAATATAATTGACAAAATAAATTTAAATTCAAATATATACATATAAAAATTAAGAGATAATTAGTAATTAAGTATATATAAAACAAAATATACAAAAATACAAATAATATATAGACAAATATGTAACGAAATACTTCGTAACACTACGATCTTCAATATTCATTTAAATAATTATGTCTCTTTTCATTCGCGGAATATTAAGATTTTACTAAAATGTTTATCATATTTTCTTTTTTCAAACATGCAATTTTATATATTTCGGAAATTTTTCAATATATAATAGATTTTAATATACCACAGAAATGGTATTGAAGATAACACGTATTTAGCCCATCATGAGCCAGAGGGTCAATTTTATACATTTAGTTCTCAAAAGCTTAAATTAGCAATTTTTGCAAATAAATCGCATGGAAGTACTTATTACACTTAAATTTTGATAAATTTATGAAAAGCATAATAAGTTCATTTAAAACCGCGACAATAGTCGAATATAAAGGAATTTTTAAATTTAACCGCTATTTTACACCAATTCGCCTCTTTTTTGATAAATTTATGCTTTTGAGGACATGTATGTCCTTAACTAACCATTTATTTGGTATAAACATTAACTTAACCAATTATGGACCGGAAATCCCAAAATATTATTTGTGCAACTAAAGTGTTAAATGAATGTACATATCAATAGTACTTAATGAGGGCTTTCCAATGATGTGCTAAAATATAATTTACGATGAAAAATTTCCAAAATATTTAAACTTTAATAAAATACTATTTAAAATAAAATCATTGAAAATTTTACTAAAATTTTAATTTCGCGAGAATGAAAACAAATTTTAAATTATTTTTTGTTCAATATGTATTAGACGTCATTTTTCTATATGTTGTAATTTTTTTGACAAAAAGTTAAAAACTTTTTTGAAGGTATTTTAGAAATGGTCCATCTCACGGAAATTAAATAATTAAACTTAAATATTTTGGGAATTAGTTTAAAACATATCAAAGTTTAATTTTAGAGGGGTACATTTGCAACTTTTTTGTAATGTTTATGTCAATGAATATTAAAAAAATGTTTTATGAAAAGAAGTACTAAATGTTTACCCCTTAAACGTTCGTTTTTCAAAAAACTACCAAATTCGTATTTTTAATTTTTTGATAAGTTATAAATACGATGTATATTTTATCTGTGCGTTGATTGCTTTCAAAGATACATATGGTGCCAAAAAAAGTATCAAAATACAGTTTTTACCCGTTTTCTCCCTAAAGGGCCGATTTTCAAAAAAGTACCAGACACCTGTCCGATTATTTTTTAAATGAATAACAATAACTATTAAACTTTTTTTGTATATCTATTAGTTTAGGAGATATAAGGTTACCGATTTTACCAGTTTTTACCCCCTAAACATTCGGCTGTGGGATGATGAATCAGTCAGTCAGTCAGTCACGTTCCTTTTTTATATATATAGATAATGACTAAAACTTTTAAATGTAACCCAAAAATTTTTTTTGTTGTGTTTTGTTTTTTGAGTCTCATAAAATAAGTCGAAAAATATTGTCTTTCTGAAATAACTAAATATTAATTAATTTTAACTTTACAGACAACTTTTATGATAAACTTTACAAACAGTTTATGTAAATTTTTTTTGAGTGTAGTAAATTCATTATCAGGGCAAGTTTTTATATGCACAAACAAAATTGAAATATGCGCTTGAAAAAGCACGAAAAAATGGTATAATATGCACAGAAATATACAAAAATAGCATGAATATGTATATAAAATTCAACGAATTTATGCATTCTTGTATATTAATGTGTAGAAAATATGCACAAAAATGCACTTTTTTAACTTTCAATCTCTAATAGATTTCGATGTTTATAAAAATATAACTATTTTAATTTTAAGAATCATATTTGACGCTTCTGAATTTTTTTCTTTACAATATTTACAATGTACTCAAAATACTCACAAAAAAAATTTTAGAAATCATTTGATTGAACTCCAAAAAATCACAAAAAAAGTGTGTTTTTGTTAAGAAAACTAACTTTTGTTTCCATTATATGCAAATTTATGCAAAGATTTAAAATATAAGCATTTTTTGTGAAATTCTTTTGAAATATGCAAATGCTTACTTTCCAAGCGAAAAGCTTGAAAAACTTGCCCTGTTCATTATAATTTATTCCACCAACAATTAGTACTTCTAACAATAGAATGTGTTGGTAACTTAAAGTTAATTACACTGTCGTGTCTAATATTTCGCCCATAGTAAGGCTATTACTCTAGCATATTTCCTCATAACTCAAGAATGGTGTGTACGATTGACATAAGTGATACATCAAAAGATGCGGAGTAAAAATATCTTCCAAACTTCATTTTTTATGTGCTCAATAGTTTCGAAGGTGTGTACGATTGACATAAGTGATACATCAAAAGATGCTTAGTAAAAATATCTTCCAAACTTCATTTTTTATGTGCTCAATAGTTTCGAAATAAGTGTCCAAAAATTTCATGCAAAATTTTAGATTTTTTGTTACTAAAATTTCTTTTAATAAATGAAAACATCAAAAATGTTTCAGTTTATCTTTGTCTTAAAACTGGTAAAACTACGAGTAAATAAAGCCACGTATCATAAAAATTGATGCACAAATCTTGATTGCATTTACAGTTGTTAGGATACCCATTAGAGTGCTCCAAAAAAACGAAGTTTCGAATTTTGCCCGTCCCCCAACCCCCTAAAATAGTTCTATGGGTTATAAAAATACGTCGTACAAAAATTAGGGCAATAGGATTACGTTAACTGGTGCCGCAAAGGCTCTGAAGTTTGAAGATGCATTTACAAGGGGAAAATATGCATTTTCTTCAGTTTTCACAAACATTTTGTCATTAAATAATTAGTTTTGCATTTTTTGTAAAGGAATCTAATGTACACAGAATTAGTGTTACAAAAAGATATTATACACAAAAAGTGGTTGAAAAATTTAAAAGTTATTGAAAATTCCCCAGGCCATTAACGTGTCTCAGAGCACTTGAATTCGAAATGTGACAAAAAAATAAATATATTTTTGAAAATATTCGAATAAATCAATTGTATTACTTAAAATACATCTGTAGTTACTTGAATATGAGTTTTTGTCCTTATAAAATAACGTAAACCTGTTCTCAGCTATGGTCAACAAATTTTGATATTTTTAACGGTCGTTTCAAAACTCAAATTTCAGTTTTTTTGATACTTTGTTAAACAAATTTCAATATTTTTGGGAGATCTCATAGGGATTTATGGACAACAGATTACGGAATAAAACAGTAAAAAATTAGGTCAATACCTTTTATAGTTTGTACTGTACTTGCATTTTGCAAATTGATAAAAAAGAAAATTGGGTATTAAACCTTTCAATTTTCAATTTAGTTAATACCCAATTTTTTTTTATCAATTTACTGAATTAATGGGATTGCAAACGGGTTTTATTGAAATATATTCAAATTGGCATGTTTTTAAAACATCGGGGTCATTTTGACCCCAATGCCGTTTAAGAGTTAATTTCATTTTTTTACTATCATTGTAAATATCGGTTGTTAATAAATAAATTTCTTAAGTTTTATGATAATCTACCTAATTTCCATCAAAAATTGCAAATATTACAAAATTTGACCTTTGACCTTTATGGGTTAATGTCGTCCAAATTGTATAAAACTCTTGATTTATATTTAGAATTATGTGGATTATAAAATTTTAAAAAAGTTCCATTCAAAATACACAACAATGTAATAAAATGTCTGATTTGCCAAAATATTACATAAAAATGGGTTTTTCTCGAAATCCGATGAATTCAAAATGCAGGTACAGGCAAACTGTAAGAGGTATTGACCTAATTTTTTTACTGTTTTATTTCGTAATCTATTGTCCATAAATCCCTATGAGATCTCCCAAAAATATTGAAATTTGTTTAACAAAGTATCAAAAAACTGAAATTTGTGTTTTGAAACGACCGTTAATAATATCAATATTTTTTTACCATAGCTGAGAACAGGTTTACGTTATTCTATAAGGACAAAAACTCATATTCAAATAACTACAGATGTATTTTAAGTAATACAATTGTTTTATTCGAATATTTTCAAAAATATATTTATTTTTTTGTCACATTTTGAATTCAAGTGCTCTGAGACATGTTAATGGCCTGGGGAATTTTCAATAACTTTTACATTTTTCAACCAATTTTTGTGTTTTATATCTTTGTAACACTAATTCTGTGTACATTACGATTCCTTTACAATAAAATGCAAGACTAAATTTTTAATGACAAAATTTTTGTGAAAACTGAAAAAAATTCATATTTTCCCCTTGTAAATGCATCTTCAAACTACGGCCTGTAGGATAAAATTTTTTTTCCTTCATACAACCTTGGAGCACTCTAATACCCATGCATACCTGCAGTTAAGTGGAGACACACTAGTGGGCATTTAAACCCCACATATTTTGGCGTATTATTTATATAAATCGTGCATACCGTTCTCGAGTTATAGTGAAATATACTCGAGTAGTCGGCTTATTTAGGACGCAATATTAGACATAAAAAAAATCTCGACCTGATGGGAAAAAATTTTAAGCAGACGAAGGAGCACGAAAAAAATGTTTTTTGTAGATCAGTGTAGTCGGTAAAAATGTAAGCCAATGTTTAGGAAATTATTCGATTTTGTATGACATGTTAGGTTAGGTTTTATAACATCCGTAAATAAATTTATAGATTCCTGGTTTTAACTATAACTCGAGCTTCAGTAGATATGCAAAAAATCCAATAATTATGTCTGTAATCGTAATTATTCAGTGTTGCTAACCATTCCAGTTCAAATGTTAGACATAATGATATTTTTATAATTAATGTCATTTATGTTGTTCTAATACCATGATCATAAATTGAACATAAATGATGATTTAAGAGCATAAAATCTATTGAATATTATATTCTCTAATATAAAATATATTCTAAATCCGGCTATGGGAGCTGTCTGGTAAGGGAGCTTTTACTGTATATTAAACAAATTACAACAATATGTATATGGGATATATGGTTTGATAATAAGAATTCAATAAAAAAATTTCCCAATATTTCACTGATATTTAATTCAATATGTTTTCGATTTTTAATAAGAATGAGTATTTAATGTTAAAGAAAATTTGTTCATTCATTTTGGTATTTGAAAACTAAAATGTCACAATTTCAAATACTACACCTTTATTAAGTGTAAATTTTCAAATGCTATTTGATATATAATTTTGATTTTGTTTACAAAGCGAAATTTTAAAAGATAATTCAAAATGTTTTTTTTTTTTTTTTCAAATGAAAAATTTTATAATTTACTACATTTTATTAAAGTCACATTCAAACATATTCAATTTTATAGCTTGTATCTCAACAAAATCTGTTACAAACATTTTTTAACAAAACTTATTTGTATACTCCTTACACATGTGATCTGGTCTAGAAAATAATAACCTAAACAGTTTGAACAAGATGTGTATGTATTGACTTGTAAATGAGTATCTTCATTAATTTATGAATAAAATCATCATTTATGAAATATGGTTTGTTTTATTTGAAAAAAAATTTATCTTTATAATTGTAGAATAAAAATTATAATTTTGGACATTTCAGAATTTTTATGATTTTTTTTTTTTTTTAAATTGTGTATTAAATTTTTTTTTTTCAGAAATCAGGCTTAATATCTCCATATGTGAGTGAGTAATGTAAGAGTGACTCGAAGACAATTCTAATTAGAATTTTTTGATATTTTTTAAGAAAATAAGATAAGTCATTTTCGATATATGATTCAATTTATATTGCAACCTCCTTAATTCAGCAAATCGAGATTTATAGCGAGAACTAGAGTCAGTTAAACAAAGTGTATTAGAGGCTTTGTACTCATTAATACAGTGTATCCGGATTGACAGAAACATCGTGCCGCAGAAATTTTGTTTAACTTGGTAACTCTGTGTAAATTAACAGCTCGAATCGATACTTTTTTTTTTGTCTTTGAAACACATCAATTTGTTTGTGGCTTTTGAGAAAACGACTTTAAAACAAAATATATATATATATATATCATATATATATATATATATATATATATATATATATATATATATATATATATATATATCGTCCATTCCATGAAAGAACGCCCAAGAATATTTTTTATGTCTTCCGATTTTAATAATATTTGGCATACGCATACGCTATGGAGCCGTTTAAATATGTCCGTTTTTATTTTTTTGAATTTTGAAAAATTCGCGAATTTATTCTTGATTTAAATTTTTCAAAAATTGAAAAAAATGACAAAAGTGTCTAACTTTAAACATAAATATCTCAAAAAGTTGTTAACGGATTTTAATGATTTAAATTGCATAAATAAATCCACTATAAATGTTGTTCTTAAGAAATAATATTATCGCTTAGAAATGCATTCATAATGCAAATGCAATTTTTAAATGCATTTTTGGAAAATGTCTACCCTTTCAATTTTTTTCTTCTTTAGATATAAAAAACATTATTATGTTTGCTAAAAATTGCAATATAAATTGTTCTGGGACAAAATGGTTCACTATTTTAAACATTTTTTTCAAAATATTTCTTCAAATTTTTTCATACAAATTTTTTATATTTTTTTTAATTTTTGTATTTTTTAATTTTTGTGAGCATATTTTTAAATAAATTTTAACCATAATAATTCATAATTTGTTATTTGCGGTAGAAAACCTATTTATCGCAGATTAAGTGTTGATGTTTTATATAGTAAACATATTTGTCTTCAATATTAATCAAAAATATTTAAAATCAAAAGGGTAAAAATTTCTTAAAAATGCATCCGAAAATTGCATTCTTTTCGTGAGTGCATCTTTAGAAAAAAAATATTTTTGATTTATACAATATAATTTACAATATTTATTGTAATAAATTTTACACTAGTTTGTAAATCAATAAAATCCCACGTATAGTTAAGGACTTATAAATATTTAAAGTCATATATTACTAAAAAAGTATAGTCAAAAAAGTTAAAAATCAAAATTTATAAAAAATTTTAATTTCTGTATGAAAAAAATGATGGAAATTTGTTGAAAAAAATATTTAAAATAGTAGACTTTATTGTCCCAGAACAGTTCTTTTTGTATTTTATAGTAAAGATATTGCTTTTTAACATATTAAAATAAAATTAAAATCGGAAGGGTAGACATTTTTCAAAAATGCATCCAAAAATTGCATTTGCATTATGAATGCATTTTTAAATGGACATGGACTTATTCTTCTTAAATATGCAATTAAAATCATTAAAATCCGTTAACAACTTTTTGAGATATTTATGTTTAAAGTTAGACACTTTTGTAATTTTTTTCACTTTTTGAAAAAATTAAATCGCGAATAAATTCGCGAATTTTTCAAAATTCAAAAAAATAAAAACGGAGATATTTAAATGGCTCCATAGGTTATACGTGTACCAAATATAAACAAAATCGGATGACCCTCCGTAAAAAAATTGAAATTTTTTATAAATCTTTCGTGGAATTGACGATATATATATATATATATATATATATATATATATATATATATATATATATATATATATATATATATATAATTGTTTTCTTATGTTCCTTTATGTTCCTTTTAGAACAAATTTATGTTCCAAGTAGATTTTCAACCGAATTAATAGAATTAAAACTTTCACACTAGGAACATTTTTTGATGATTTTCCGTCTCCGACGAACTTTTATTGCACTTAATATTTTTTAATTGATCTAAAGTTATGCCATTTAATTGAAAATAAAATTATTTAACTATAATGATCGATTTCGGCACTTATCTTTAGTTGGAACCTTCGATTTTAACCATATTTTTAAAACTAAAAAAATTTCAAATAATTTTACTTGACCCTATTTTTTGTCCGTAACTGTATATGTGAGCATAGCATAAGGTTCTTTGGGACTGTGATTACGATTTTGTATAATTTTATTATGTTTTTTTAATAATCACTATTGACATTTTTAACCCATTGAGGACCAAACAAAATTTGCTTCTCTGAGGAGTTTTTATGTTACAAAATTTAGTAATAGGTAGAGAGATATAAAAATGTAGTATTAGTCTAGACTCTAACTTGTCACACGTAATCCCTAGTAGTCATTAAAGTTGTAAAAATCAAAAATTTTTCAATTAACCCTCACAAAACCATGGAAAAATGAGGGTGGGTGTAGAGGAGAAATTTGTATTTGATATAACTCAAAGAACTAATTTCCTCTACTTATTACCCAGAAAATTTTATAACCTAGACTCGCAGGGGATACATATTTTCTTTGGTTCTCAATGGGTTAAAAATGTGACGTGATTGAGAAAAACTGATAAGTTCCAGGTGATTGGGATAACTGTACATACAAATATCTACAATAGTATCTGCAACATATTTTTCAAGATACTTTTTTAATGTTGACCTATGTAATTAATATTTAAATCCTCAACTATAATAAATATTTTATAAAATATGAATAAACATAGGCCTTTTTGTAAATTTTTGCAATTTTGCTTAGGCAAAATATTTTTGTGATATATAAATATTTTATTTCTTAAGCAAATAAAACGGGACCCATTCTGTTGTTTATTACTATATTATATAGCTTCCATTCATATTTCAAAAGCTTCAATATTAAAAACAAGATGAATAATGAACTATATGCTGATGTCACTAAATTAGATATTAACAGAAAGTATTTAAAGCCACCATTGTATTTCATTTTATTATTTGACCAGTTAACAGCAATTTTGAATTGCTCCACCTTCACACAATAATTCGAGTTAAAGACACATTATACTTTTGTACATCTGTATTTATACATGTATGTATGTATCTACTATATAAAAGTATGCATATTTGATATGGGTGTACTTATATACATAAATCGAGCATGTGTTAATCGAGAGTGTTAACAACGAAGTCATAGTAAAGAAATAAAAGCGTCAACCAACTTTATTTTTAGCTAATACTGGCGCTAACGAATGAGTACAAATAAAGAACGCCAACACGTTCGTTATAATACTGGCATAGCTCCACCTTTAAAAGAAACGGTAAACGCAGTCAGCTTGATACATACGACAAACACGACATTCATTTACAGTTAATTTAACGAACACGAACAATAACAGTACAACGTCTGTGGAGGTAAGTTTTATAAATCAAGTGGTGAATTCAGTGAGTAGGTAACATTCATGAAACTGTTAAATTTCATCCAGCAAATTTATACATTTTGGTGATGCCAAATCAGTTAGAATTTATATAATACCATTAAATCGTAGCCATAATCCCAAAAGCTAAACTCGTATAAGAAAGATACATATTTTTCATATCGTTTGAAGCGATCATAATATGATGTTTTTTTTACCATATTTAGAATAAGATGTAATAAAATATAAGATAAAATTACTATAATTTAATCAACAAAGATACCATACGATAATAAACATATAACCGAAGCATTCGGACGAGTTTTTAAGCTGCTCTTTATATAAATTTTTTAATTTGGTTAAAATTCACTATTGTGAATTACCTGTGACATTTAAAACAACACGCTTATTTAATGCCAAAATTGTGAAATAATAATAAATATAGCTAAAGTTATTCAGTGCAACAACAATTAAAAACAATAATACAAACTATTTAAAATTTGCCTGAAGCAATAAATTATTCTAATATACTGATACTATAACATCGCAGATGATGTTAAAATATTTTTAAACTTCTCAAACCATAGTATAATTATAAAGTATACTCGTAAGAACAGCTGTTTTACAATTTTTTCATTGGCAAACCTCGCGGTACTGTCAATTTGTTTTTGTATTCATACGTAAAATTAAATTTTTTTACTCTTCCTCTCGTTCATTCTCTCATTTTTTCGTTCAAAGCATTTTGACATTGTGGGCAGTAGATTTACACTAACAAAATACAAGCATTTGTTGTTTTTGTAGATGTGCGAGTACTTTATTATTATACTATGCTTCAAACATTCACCCGATCATAGTTATCTTCAAAAGGACTTGAATAATTTGTATAATTGTTGTAACATTAATTTAATGAAAAAAATGCAAGAACATAACCTTTTCGAGAAGGTGTGATGCTCTTGGTTACTATTATATCAGTGTTCAGTAAACGTTATTATATATCTTGGTGTTTTATTAAATAAAAAATTACAGATGTATTAAAAAAAAAAAAAAAACTTTATGTTCAATGCAAATTAGGGCTGCCCAAAATTCCTTTTTGCAAGCTACATTCAAACGTACCTAAAAGTATGAAAGGGGTTGTCATTTAGAATATACTAGCTGCTTGTACACGGCGTTGCCCGGATTTCCAAAATACTGGAAAAATACATTACAATAAAGCTTAATTTAAGTGGTTTTTACAACTTTTAATCATTATAATTACATTTCTGATCACTTATTCAGTGCATCTAAATATATATTGGGAAATTTTAGTAGTTGTCCCTTGGAATCAAAGACTAATCGTAAAAAATTGCGTAGTTGGATGAAATATATACTTCTTTAAGACCATATATATTTTCATATTTCGAGTTGAAAACATAGTTTAAATCACTTAATAAATATTCCTAAATAAATAAAATTATTACATTGAACCGTATAACATTATGGTCCTGTGAGTGATATAATTACCTATGATGTTTTATATTTGAGATGGTAAAAATGGTCGAACATGTGAGGAGGTATTAGTATCTGCAGAATTATTATATTGAAAGTGTCAAATCTTCGTGAAAAAAAAAAAAAAAAATACTAAGCTGCAATGAATTAATATATTAGATTATTATATATCAAGGCAATTATTTCAATGATAGTCTTCTTCTTTAAACTTCTTATTACTTTAATTAAAACTTAAGCAAATAATATCGTGTTAAAGATTTATATCACTATAGCGAATACATTGTTCTCTTAATCATTTTCTATAAGCATGGATAACGTGATTGATATTTGGAAGTAAACATATTCTATACAGAAAAACGCTTTTAAAGCAAAAAGCATCTCTAAGTATCAAACTACTGTTCATTAAAAAATCTTAGTTATTTCAAAAAGTTGGTTTTCGTTGTATTTAAATATTGTATCTACTTATGATACAGTATGTCAAGAAAATGTTTTTACATTAAAAGAAAACATGAATTTGTCGAAGTTTGGTTTTACATTTTTTGTTAATATAAAAATTTTTAATACGAATTCGTTAGTTAATATATTTATTACTATATAACTCAAAGAAATTTAATATTTAATGATTTAAACTATTAAAAATGGAGCAAAAACTAAACAAACACAAAAATCTTAGTGTCAAGAAATTCTTTTTACATTTGTAAAACTGCTTAAGAAAATCACAAAATTTCGGAATTTTTATATATATAACTGCTTGTGAAACCTTTTTCATCAAATAAAATTATTAATGAATGTCACAGCCAATTGGAATTTTGTATATTCAAACGTTAGTGCGTTTTTTAGTTCATTATGGTCCTGTAATACCTTTTAGTCACTTTCTTCTTCAAATAAGGAGAAAAAAATGATGTGGGATGAAGGTTTGGACCTTAAGCTAGTATATTTAAGGCTTTTTGCTTATAAATTTTGCTGCATTATCACTATTTGCTCATATATGCTTGGAGTCATTATTTTTCTCATGACTTGAATTTTAGTTTTCGTCCTTCATACTTATATTTATGAACACTTTTTATTAAATGAGCTTTAAAAGTTTAGAAATGTTACTGCACACCTGTTAAATTTTATAATAAAACCGATTTTCCAACTATTTTGAATAAAATTGATCTGTATTTAACAATATCTTTTAAATGCGAAAATATGAATATTTATTATTTAATTTTCTAAATGCTTTCTAAAGGATTTTGAAGATTTCCGGCGTATTCTGACCATATTAAATTGTACTTTTATATAGTATAAACATTCCTGTACGACATATAATTCGTTCCATAACTTTTTGAGCTTACCAACTTAAATAATTATGAATGATTATAATTGTTGAATACTTTGTCCCCATAAGAGTGTTTCTTTCCATGTAGCTTTCCATCTGTAATTGTAATCCATCTGTGTTTTTTCATTGTTTCTTGGAAGATAAAATTGATATACCCTTTCCACGGTCCTTTATCATGGATTTGAACGCATATTATTTTACTATGTGTTTATAATTATCACACTGATGATTTATTGACAATAATACATCCAAAAGTTCCAAAAATTGTTTCACATAGCGACAAAAACTCAAATGTAAAAACATTTTCTTGACAGGTAGATTAAAGGGTATGTGTAGTTTTTGTTGTTGTATTTTCGTAATTATATTCATAATGAATTTTTTTCTGGTAAAACCCGTTAAAGAAATATACCTAAAACAAAATGTAACAATAAAAATGTTCAATATTATCAACATTTGCAAATATTGTGAAATAAAGTTGAAATAATAATATTTTCTTCAATGTAAAAACATTTTCTTGGCATACTGTATATTCTCTGCTAGTTTAGATATCCAATATTCTCTGTAAGTTGAGATATTCTTTCCTTATTACTTATCATTTGGAATAATAAAGTGCAAACAAATTTCATAATTTCAAAAAATACCTAATATAAAAACTTATGTTTTTAATTTTGCCATAAAGCTTGCCTGGGAAAATGCATTTTTGAAAACGCATAATTATACCCACCATCAAAAAGATGAGGGGTATATTGATTTTGTCATTCCGTGTGTAACATGTCGAAGGAATCATCTAATAACCCACAAAGTATATATTTTCTGGGTCCTGGTTAGATTCTGAGTCGATCTAGCTATGTCCGTCCGTCTGTTGAAAGCAGGATAGGGCTCGAACGGGCCAACGTAGGGGGACGAAATTTGGCACAAATATTTGTCTTATATAAGATTTAGGACATAACAAAAAAGTTATGGGCTAAAAACTAGAAACACAGGGTGTCCGTTTTATACTTTTCTGCTGATATTTCTTCAACAAAAGCATATACAACAACGAAATTTTGTACGTATAGTTCGGGGATCAATACAAACTCGGAAACTAAAAATGGGCGTGGTCCGCCCACTTTACCGCCCACCTCCCATATAAGGTGAAAATCATCGAAATTGTGTTCAAATAGTTCAAGGACCAATGTAAACTCGGAAACAAAAAATGGGCGTGGTCCGCCCACTTTACCGCCCTCTCCCATATAACAAAAAATTTGAAAAAGTTGATGTGGGGTATATAAATTCGGCCGGGCCGAATATAACATTCGCGCTTGTTTTTATATTGAATAGTTAAAATTTAAAATCTAAATTAGCTCATATTAAGACATTACATTTAATTTCTCCTTAGGAGTAGTCTCCTATAATAAAGCTTTCAGAAAAATTAAAAACTACATTTATTAATGAGGTTAAAAATAATTAATGCCGGGTGAGAACAGAAAATTAGCAACGATTAAAACGTTCATGTCAAAGGTGAGATCCATATATCCGTTCCTGAGTGATCTGTGTAATAAAAAAAGACTACTGTTGTGCAAATTTTACGTTTTTAAGACTGCTGATTAGATATTATCGATTTATACAGTTCATTTAACTTTTGTAGTCAATATAATTAATACTTGTAAAGCAGTAAATCATGTCAAATTTCAGAAGTATATCATAATGTCCAATGTCATAATGTCTTAGGATATTATGACGCACAAAAAAGTGTTATAGTGTCACTTTCAAAAGTGTCATTATGTCGAAGACCCAAATGACATAAAGTCCATTAAATGCATTTTGTCTCCTTTTTAGAAAATCTTTAAATTAGCGAAAATGTTGTTTGTAATACACCATAGCTTTTTGCCTATCCTAATGCTTTTTAACAATAGGAAAAAATTGTGACTTAAGTTAGCAATTTGTGCAGAAAAACAAATTCAATAGTCTAAAAAGAATAATAATTTATAAAAATTTACTAATTTTAAACTATTTTTAATAAATATCGTACTTGAAAATAATATAGTTTGTATGAAAAGTGGCGTTAAAATGATGTATAAAAGTGAATAATGCACATGATCAAGAACAGAATATATAACCACTCGTGAAATCTATTGTTAATGTGATAAATTTCATATGTATCGGATCAGTAATGTTAAAACAAAAAAAGGGCAAGATATCCAAAAGAAAAGTTGTATAAAAAAGTGTAAAATTTAAAAATTAGGCGTAAAAAGTGCGTGACATCCAATAGTTCCTTCTGAACGGTATTCGTGTCAAATTTCAGGTAAATCCATTGGTTTAAAAATAAGAAAAATCAAGCCAGACAATTTGTTAGAAAAAGTGGGCGCAAAAAGAAACTTGGTATAAATTAATAAATCGTATAAGCTGTAGTTGATTCAGAACTATATTTGTACCAAATTTCATGAAAAGCGGTTTATCAAAGTTAAGTAATTATTTACAAAAAGTAGGCATTAAAAAGGGTACAAAATTTACGTAAATGAATTAAAGGAATAGGTAACGAATGAATTTTAATTAATTCAAATATAATTTTCACAAAAAGTGGGCGTTAAAATGGGCGTGGCTTCCAATCACGATCCCTTAAATAGGTTATTTAGTTTTTTTCTTTGGAATTATTTTTGTGTGCCAAATTTTGCGTGAATCAATACACGGAAAGGGTAAAAGACTAAGTCAAATATCATTTTTACAAAAAGTGGACGTAAAAATGGGCGTGGAGTCCAATTTGGATCCAATATAGCCTATAGTAATCTGTGTGCCAAATTCCATGAAAATCGGTCCAGTAGTTTTGTCGTGAAAGAATAACAAACAAATAAACAAACACTCTCTTATATATATAAGTATATATATTTGGTATATATATATATATATATATAAATATATATATATATATATATATATATATATATATATATATATATATATATATATATATATATATATACATATATATATATATATATATATATATATATATATATATATACATATATATATATATATATATATATATATATATATATATATATATATATATATATATATATATATATATATATATATATATATATATATATATATATATATACCAAATTTAAAATTCCTACGATGATTGGAACAGCATACTGTTTATATTGGTGAGAAAAAAATTGTTAAATTTGTTCTGAAATCATCAACTTAAATGGCAGTGTAGCATCCTCTTCCAATCATCGTAGGAAGTTTAAATTTGGCAAATGTATTCTAAATGGCATCCCCTTTCAAATTTTAGGTATGTTTGGAAGTTGCAACTTTTAAAAATATATTAATTTTATTTACAACTTTTGTAAAGCAATATGTTAACTTTAACTTCTCAGTAAATACTGCAGATATTGATATAATTTTTTGATATGTAATAATAAATGTATCCAACTTATTCTGTTATAATTTGTTAGGTTAAAAAATTAATACAGAAAATATTGTTTTTTAATTAAAAGAAATCATAATAATAAAAAAATACATATTTTGGGAAATTAAATTTTTAATGGACTGGAACTACAATGTTCCAACGAGTTCCAATTTAAAAATAGGATTTCTATATATAAAAGAACTTCCATAAAATTAGATTTCAAAATTTCGGATGCGACTTTTTGCGATCTTTCAAAATATTAGAAAAAAGTGTGCGGTACCTCATATTAGAAATTTTAACAAATAAAAATTTCAGCAAAAATATTTGTATTATGTATTTCTAGAAAAAGGACGAGCTTGTGGCCCAGAGTACGATGTAAATGTATCCTTAAAATTATTTCGAACATCATATTCAATAATATTATTATATGTATTTATTTAACACTAATAACGATACATTTTTTGAAATCACAGGTTAATAATAGAATAAGTTAATTTTTATGGCAAATAAATAATTACTTTTTAGAGCTAGATCTAGTGATTTTTAAACTCTTCTAGAATGAAAAAAGACAAAAAAATCCAGCTGTCACTTTTCCGTATTACTTTTGGATTTTTTAAACATGTTTTATTAATTTGAATTTTTATACTATGAAAACATTAACAGTCTGTTTATACTCTACACCACCATAGGTGGTTGGGGTATTATGAGTTTGTGCTGATGTTTGTAACGCACAAGAAAAATTACCAGACCCCCACCTTAAAGTATACCGTTCCACTCAGAATCACTTTCTGAGTCGATTTAACGATGTCTGTCCGTCTGGCTGGCTATCTGTCCGTGTAAACCTTGTGAACAAAGTACAGGTCGCAATTTTAAAGATATCTTGATGAAATTTGGCACGAATAATTACTTTGTCACAAGGAAATTGGTTCTGATCGGTCCATTAACGATCATAAATGCCTTAAATATAGCAATATTTCAATGAAACTCGGTACAAAGAGTTTTGTATAAATATCAATCTTTGTGCCAAATTTCATCAAGATTGGTCCATAATTGACCATAGCTCCCATATAAATCCCCTCTTCCGAAAATCACTTTAACGTACATAAATCCCATACGAATGATAGTTTTAAGTTAATATTCGACACAAATAAGTTTTATATACGTAGAAACAACATTGTCAAAATTTATGAGAATACGGGCAACTAATGAGATCTTTAACATAACTGTCAAATAAAATTTTAGCAGTTAAGTTTTTTTTTTTTTTTTTTATCAGTAGTTTTATTTATTGAATCTTCACAAAAGTTAAGTGAACTAACAATAATTAATCAAATCTTAAATCTAAATCTTAATATCTATTTAGTCCAACCAACGTCGGACTATCGGACTAAAAGCGATTTTAATGTATATGGTTTAACTTCGGCTCAGTTCTGCCGTGTTTCTTCTTCTCAATTGGATGTATCCATTACTTCTTAGTATATTTCGTGCTAGTGGGTTAGAATGTATTTCCAATCTTTTCAAGTATGCTCCAGCATGTTCTTTTATAACATCTTTTACCAAAGGAACGTTTAGATCCTTATGTATGTTAGTATTTCATACTTACCAAGGGGCTGCGGTTATATTTATATTGATTTTGTTTTGGTGTCTCTGTATTTTCTCAATATTTGATGCTGAAGCCGTACTAGTGTTTATAAAAAACCGAATTTTCAAAAAACCGGTTTAACGGTTAACCGAAAATTGGGTAAAATTAAAAAACCGGGTTTTCGGTTAACCGTCTACTAAAAAACCGGTTAAACCGGTTAACCGACATTTTAATAATTGCTCTAATTTGAAGCATAATAAAAATATTTTTGGTTAAAAAAAGTGTTTTTCTACTTATTGGTTTAACCATGTACCAAATAAAAAGCAGTGCACTGCAGTGTTATTTATAAATCGCGATTGATTTACATCGCAAATTTATAAAAATATTTTTAAAAACAACTTTTTTGACATCTTTTATCCTATAAAGTATTTTTTAAGATTTTTTTTTTTTTTTTTTTTCTAGCTTAAAAATAAAATTTTACAAAAAGGAAGCTTTAGACCTAGGATAATGTACTTTATATTATGATTTATATTCTCCGCTTTTAAAGTTTTTCTCTTAAGGAAAAGTTTTTATAAAAAAATGTGATAAAAATATCTGCATAAAATTGGAAAAATAATTAATATTTTTTCTGCTAAAAAGGGATTTGTTTTTAATTTTTAGAAGATTATTAATCATTTAAAAGTAATTTTCTGCACTTATTTAGATCTACTTTTGAAGTCTTTTTTCCCATTATATTATACAAAATCTTATCTTTCACTAAAGCTATACATTAGTAGGTTATTTTTTTCTTTTGGAAAATTTCATTCGCATGAAATTAACGTTTTTGTAAATGGAATGCTTAATTATCTATATATTTATCATACATACAGTTTTAAAATATATTTAGCTTCCAACAAATAAATCACCCCTATCGTGAATAACAAGTGGAATTTTTGTTCCCATGAAATTTTTATTCCCATAGAAGGGAAAAATGCTATCGTGAATCTCAAGTGAAGAAATTTTCCCGCTATCAGTTCTCAGTGAATGAAAAAAGGAAGAAAATTAAAATAAAAATCAAAATAAAGTTTTTTTTTTTTTTTTTAAATATACACGTATTTACTAATATTTTAAAGTGGAAAAAAAACAAAGCAAGGTATTTAGAATTGGAGTGATAGTTTTATTGCAACTTTAGTTTATTGTACTATTTAACTTTTATTTAGCAAAATAATTCGGCTAATTTTTGGAAACCCAACAAAAAATTAGTAACAAATTAAAGTGTACATTATGTTTAGAATTGGAACAATAATTTTATTTTATGTTGAGCAATAATCAGTTTGTGTCTTACTAACTGATAGTGCCCTTAAAATAACTTTAATATCCGAATTATAAGAGGATCTACTTACATTTTCTGTTCTGTTCCCCAGCAAAAATAAAGTGAACAAATTAATGGGAAAAGTGAAAAAACTCGGGGGAAAAAAATCATTCACGATTAGGGGAATTTTATTTTTAGCATGAAATTATTCACGGGGAATTTGTTCACGAATGCAAATTTAGGGAAAGGGAAAACATTTCGAGGGAAAAAGTATTCATGATAAGGGTGAATATATCTTTCACCTGACTACTTGTTAACTCAAACAGCAATAACTTTTAGTAGTTTCAAAGTATTTTCTTATATTTTAAATTCAGAAAAAAGCAACTAAAGGACGAAATTTAGTGATATTTTTAGCAAATTTTTGAAACCGGTTAACCGACACATAAAAACCGGGTAAACCGGTTAACCGAAATTGAATATTTCAAATTAACCGGTTCGCAAATAACCGAAATTTGAAGAAAAAACCGGTTTTTCGGTTAACCGGTTTATAAACACTAAGCCGTACCCTATAATTGGATCCCATAACTCCATATTGGCTTTAAAACTGAGTTATAGAGGCGTAGTTTGCAATCTAGACTGAGCATAGAATTTCTGCCAATTAGCCAATTTATTTGGAGTGCTTTCAATTTCTTTTGTGCAACTTTGCATCAATATGGAATTTCCAAGTAAGGCATCGGTCGAGATGTATTCCGAGGTATTTAACCTCCGATTGCTGGGGTATTATTATAGGTGGGCATGATTCCTTACGCAAGGTAAATGTTATATGTGTGCATTTTTGTTCATTTATTTTTATTTTCCATTTTTTTTTTAGCCATCTCTCAATATCAAATATATGGTTCTGCAAAATTCGGAGGTATATATATCAAGTACAACACAGGGCCCAGTATACTACCTTGGGGCACACCTGCTTCAATAGGCTGAGGTGTACTAATAAATTCACCTTCTTTAAGAATAAATTTTCGACCAGTTATACAGCTTTTTAATAATTTATGTATATTTATGGGTAAAGTTTGTTATATTTTATATAACAAGCCGTCATGCCACATTTTGCCAAAGTCTTGCGATAAGAAATAATTACGAAACAATAACTTTTTAATTTTTAAATATATTTTTCAATATATGAAGACTCTTTTTCGTAAATTAAAATAAAAATTATACATAATTTCTTATCTTCCTTTACCCTCGCGAAGGGGTAGTCATCTTGTCGCGATGCGAGGGCTTAAGTGCAAGGATGTTTAGGGCCGGGCTGGCAGTGGTGACATTAGTCACCACCAGTAGGGTCACCCATGCCAGAGGGATCTAATCGGAGCACTAAACTAAGAACTACCCACCCCCGTCTGATAGCGTCTGTTTCTCCTAGTTGGAGCGGCTATCTAGACAACCTCCTCTATGCATCCTCTTCATATAGGATACATAGAATGCGTCCGTTGGCCCTTAGGTGGCCCTGTTTTTGCCTCATGAAGGCCGTCGGTCTGCAGCAATCAAATCCATCAGCGTCTGTTTCTCATAGTGAGCGGCTGATGGTCTGCGTCTGACTCCAGTGGAGCGGCAGTCCCTCTAAGCTTGGCAGTAAGCAAAAAATGCAAACCCCCTATTTTCGTCCAATGTCCGAAAAAAAATCATGCCCTGCGTATCCGGTAAAGGGCTTAATAATCTCCGGAGACCCAACTACTGCAGCGTCGGTTTCAGGCTGTAGTAAGTTGTATGCTACTGAGGCCTCGTCTAGTAGAGTTTCGCCGGGCTCTACTAGTCGATCTGTTACTAGTGCGAAACAATCAAAAACGATCAAGCCTTCAGGCGGTCGTACGAGCTTGGTACAATGTGGTTCGTCGAAACCAGGTACCTCCAAGGCTCCCCAGGTCCGGATGGAATCAAATTCCATCAAAACCCCTGATTCAGGTGATGGTAAAGCGGCCTTGATTCAGTCAAACGCTAAACCATTAACCTCAGTGCCAAAAATTGTGAACGATGGGCAGGCGAAGAACGATTCGATGTCCATCATAACACCTCCCTCGTCCTCAACGGCCTCAAATACTGAGCCCCCCAGGCACAAAACTCCCTCCAAACGGGCCTTCACTACTAGGCGTTCCGCCTATAAGATCAAAAATCGACTTGGTGCAAAGCCGGTTGATGAGCTCACAGAGCAGGAGCAAAGCTCTCTCCAATGGGCCAGAACCCACCTTGAGGGTTTACAACGGGTCTCTCCTCCTACGGAAGATGGCAAACCTAAACGGATGCCATCAGAAGTAGCGCCTAAACGGCAGCGGTCCGAGGAAGACCCACTCCCAGGAACCAAGCGTTCCAAAAACATACCTGCACGGTCTCAAACTAGGTCGTATAAGGATGTGGCCAAAGACCACCTTATATGGGCGATCATAGACCGCAACTCAAGCGATGGCACCATCTCATCAGGCAACTGGAAGTTGGTCGTCATGGCTCTTAGTGGGGCGTTCTTAAAATTTGTCCGGGAACACCCTGGACCTCCGCCCCAATGTGAAGATGTAGGCTGGTATCAAGGTCACATCAAATTAATAGCTTGTGCAGATGAACGTTCAGCGTCGCTGTACAAGTCTGCCATCGAATCCCTCGGGGAAGTTTGGCAGGGCGCGAAGATCGAAGCAATACCTCTTGCCGAAGTTCCACAGAGGCCAAGATCTATTGCGAAACTGCTTACTCATCTACCAACGAAGACGCACAATCTGTCACTGGATATGTTGGCGACTTCTTTGGTAAGATGGATATGGCAGATGATGAGGACGTCCTTCTGGAATCGGACGACGATCCAGAGGACGCCAACGTCACAGTCGTCCATAGCGATGAACTTTGATGAAGGTGATCCAAATCAACCTTCATCACTCCAAAGCGGCGTCAGCTGCCCTCCTCCTCCGCTTAGCTTCAGGCACGGAGGTCCTCATTTTCATCCAAGAACCATGGTTGTATAAAGACCGGGTTTTGCGGATTACATAAGGACGGCTATCGCATTTTATATGCTGCCGGACCAGGTAAGACCAGAGCTTGCATTATGGTCAAAAATAACCTTAAAGCTTTTATTCTATCTGATTTTAGCGATAAGGACACATGTACAATCGCTGTCGAAAGCAAAAAGCAAGTAGTATGGCTCATGAGTTGCTATATGGCACACGACCAAGGAGAAAACCCACCGAACTCCACGACAAAGAAGGCGATATCCTGTGCCAATAGAAGGAATATCCCTCTCATAATATGTGCAGATGCTAATGCACATCATACCATCTAGGGCAGCTCAGACATTAACCAAAGGGGTGAGTCACTATTCAACTTTATTGTGAATAATAAACTAACAGTAGTTAATAGGGGTAATGAACCCACCTTTATTGTTACTAACAGAAGGGAAGTTCTTGATGTTACACTTATTAGCGACAGATTTTCGAACTTGATCAGGAATTGGAGTGTGTCGATGGACTGCTCCTTTTCGGATCACATGTATATCGACTTCGAAATTTCTTTTGAAGTAGGCTCTTCAGATTCTTTTATGAACAGAAGAAAGACCAATTGGTCGATCTATGCAGGAATATTGTGTGATAAGTTACCTATATGTCCAGCTACTATTGACGATAAGTCCCTATTAGACTCCACGGTGGAGCAATTGTCTAATGTATTAGCTGAAGCTACAGAAAAATCCTGTAAGAGAACGTTCAGGATGGGCAAAGCTAAGCCTACATGGTGGAATGCTGAAATTGCGGAGAAACGCAAGGAATGCAGAAAGCTATTCAATGAAGCTAAACGTAGTGGAAGTTGGATTACTTACAAATCCTCACTAAATAGCTTCAAAAATTTGATCAGGAAGGCCAAAAGACTATCCTGGAGGAAATTCTGCAGTAGTGTAGAAAATTCTTCGGAAACAAGTCGACTACGCAAGATCCTGTCCTCAAGTCCGACAATACCATCGTACATTCAGAAAGACGATGGAACCTGGACAACCTCCAGCTTAGACACCCTAGAGGAACTAATGGAAACACACTTCCCTGGTTGCCAGGAACTATTCCCACAGCCAGCAGAAGATCGGACAGATGTCCTTCAGGATATTTCACATATCCCCATAACGGAACACCGCTTAAGATGGGCAGTTAAAAGCTTCCATCCCTTCAAATCTCCGGGTCCGGATGGTATAATTCCAGCAGACCTACAGGAGAACATAGATATACTATTGCCTTGGCTCTTGATTATTTTCAAGGCCTGTCTACGCCTATCACACGTTCCAAAAATGTGGACAGCATATAAGGTGGTCTTCATCCCAAAGGGAGGTAAGGCATCTCATACCAAGGCGAAGGACTTCAGACCTATAAGTCTATCATCCTTCTTATTGAAAACTTTAGAGAGAATTATAGATGCCCATATCAGGTCATCCCTAGGATCGAACACCCTATCAACGGCTCAGCATGCCTACATGAAGGGTAAATCGACCGACACTGCGCTGCACTCACTGGTAAGCCGAATAGAAATATCCTTAAATTACAAGGAATTTACAATGGTAGCCTTCCTGGATATTGAAGGAGCCTTTAATAACGTCAAACCTGACTCTGTCATAGAAGCTTTGGTACAACTGGGGATAGATCGAACGATAATTTCATTTGTCCGGAAGCTTCTTACCTTTAGGTGTATTGAATCGAATATAGGCACCTCGAATATTCGCAAGGTAGCAACGAGAGGTACCCCTCAAGGGGGCGTTTTGTCTCCTCTACTTTGGAATCTGAATATAAACACACTACTTAGGACCATGGAAAAGACGTGTTGCAAGACAATTGCTTACGCTGATGACGTGGCACTAATTGCCACGGGCAAAGATCCGAAACTTCTTTCGGAAGTAATGGAATCCGCACTGGATCTCCTACTCAAGTGGTGCCACAGTTGTGGACTGGGTGTAAATCCAACTAAAACTGAACTGGTACTGTTCACGAGGAAATACAAGATTCCTAAATTTGTAACCCCGAAACTAAATGGTGTCACTCTGTCACTATCCGATAATGCCAAATACTTTGGACTTATACTGGATAGTAAACTGAACTGGAACTTGAACACAATATCAAGGACCACTAAAGCGGCAACAGCTCTCTACTGCTGTAAAAAGGCAATTGGCCTGAACTGGGGCTTAAACCCCAAAAATGCATACTGGCTATGCGAGTGTGTCGTCAAGCCTATCCTCTTCTACGGATCGACGGTTTGGTGGTTGGCTCTGGAGAAGAAAAATCATCAAAATAAGTTCGAACGTGTTATGAGAACGATGGCGATCATGATCACTGGCGCTCTTAGGACCACCCCAACCAAAGCGCTGCTGACAATAATAAACTGGTTACCACCAGACATCCTAGCGAAGCAAATAGCGGCACAAACGGCTGTGAGATTAAAAGCCAATAAGGCGTGGAATAATTATCATTATGGACATGCCAAAATCCTAGGTATAGTTAACTGGAACAAGGAAGTTGACTATGTAACACCTGGACCAACTTTCGACCCGAGTTTTCAAGTGGAAATACCGGATGAAACTTACTATGACAATGGTCTCCTGATGACACCATTGCTATCTTTACCGATGGGTCAAAGACACGTGAAAGTGCCGGTTGTGGCATCTATTCAGAGCAGCTGAACTTAAGGCTGTCCTTCAAGCTTCCATGCTACGGTAGCGTACTACAGGCTGAGATTATGGCCATAAAATTAGCCGCTGAATGGATACAGTATCATGAGATATTACATAGGAATATCCATATACTTACTGATAGCAAAGCGGCCATAAATTCCCTAGTGAATGTGTACACCACATCGAAAATCGTCCAAGAATGCCGGGCGTCTCTGGAAGAGATAGCGAGACATTCATCGGTTACTCTTATATGGGTTCCGGGACATAGGGACATAGACGGTAACTGCAGGGCGGATATGCTTGCAAGTGCAGGAACCGGCAAAATGACAAAACTCCTAATGAAATAAGTCCCATGAAATAAGTCCTAATGAAAAAGGACCTAAAAAAATGAATTAAATCCAAAATATTTTAAATGAAATAAATCCTAAAAGAAATGAAATTACTTCAAAAACAATAATGAAATAAAACCCAAATTTTTGATTTTATTTCATAATGAAATAACTACCATACAGGAAAATGAAATAAATGCAAATGAAATAATTTCACAAAGTAATGAAATAAGTCCCAAATTATATACATATGTATATTTTAAAAATGTTTGAAACTTTAATATTAATATTTAAGAGTACAGCGTTAATGCTTTCCTTTATAAAAATTTCTTGTTTTTCTATTAGAAATTTAAAAAATTAATTGTTAAATAGAAAACATTATAAAAATCAGATGACGTTTTATTGAAAATGTCTCTGTAGTGCTGTTGATTTTCAACTAAATGTTATTATTATTATTTTTTTTTAAGTTATTAATAAGATATGGTAAAATGAAAAAAATTTTTCTATTGAAAATTTTTAATAAAAAATGGCGCGATTTTTTATTAAAAATGTTCGCCTGCGGCGCTTTACCATACAGATTCTTTTTTTTACATATATTTATAAGAAGTTTCAAAATAGTTCTTTTTTGAAAAATTTTAATAAAAAATCGCGCGATTTTTTATTAAAATTTTTAACTAGCCGCGCTTCATCGCTTCCAGCTATTATAATCATCTTCATTAATAGGTAAATTTAATATTAGTATATCACTCATTTCCCGCAATAGTACTGATATCGGTTTAAAATCACTAATGAATAGCAAATAAAGTTGTTTTATTAACTGAAAAGTCTGGTGTATTAACATATCAGATTATAAGCAGTTCCGCGAAAAAATCATGTTCTAATTACGTTACCTATTGCGTATTACTTGAAACAATATATTATTTAAGTCTTAATTAGACTTTCATTCAGAAATTTTAAAATTAACACAAATTTAAGAAAATGAAATAAATCCTTAAGAAATGAAATAATTTCTTACTTCTTTGAATAATGAAACAAATCCCAAAATAAATTTTTGAAGGGACTTATTTTATTATTCGTATTTTTAAAAAATTAAATAATTTCATAAGAAAATGAAGTTACTCCCTAAAAAAGTGCAATAATTTCAAAAAAATTTAGGAGTTATTTCATATGAAAGAACTTCCAAAATGTATGGAATTTTTTGGGACTTATTTCATTTTCGTTTTTTGAAGTTATTTCATTGGGAGCTATTTCATAGAGCCGCAGGAACCACCTTGGATCATATCGAACCAAACTGTGATATTGGTGTATCTCTTACGACATGTAAGCAGCTAATCTCACACGATCTCTATGACAAAGCGACAGCAAGATGGAGAAGTGAATCCACTTGCTCTGAGTCCAGGAAAATCTGGCCCAATATGGACGGACAGAGGTCGAAACAATTGTTGAAACTTCCTAGAATCCACATCAGAAACCTCATTGGAGTGATCACTGGCCACTGGGTCATTGGAAGGCATGCTCAAAGGCTATTACTACCATACAATGATTTTTGTAGAAGTTGCAATGATGAGGAGGAAGAGGAATCCACTGAACATCTCCTTTGCTATTGCCCTGCATTCGAGGACTTAAGATATGATTTATTTGGCCATCGAATTTTAACTGACAAAACTTGTCTAGCATATAGTGATCTGGATAGAATTCACTCCTTTATTAAAAGTACAGGATGGCTAACTAATAATAGCCACGATAATTAGGACTTATGGCTCGAAATGGACAAACGGTAACACAACGGGACCTATTTTTTTGGACCCAAGTGAGCCACGCTTCAGGCGGCTGCCAATTTAACCTAACCTAACCTATCTTCCTTTAAATTAAAATATTTATCGTCCTTTCCATGAGAAAACTCCAAAAAATATTTTTTATGTCTTCCGATTTTGCTAATGGCCCTATGGAGCCATTTAAATACCACCATTTTTATTTTTCTGAATTTTGAAAAATTCTCGAATCTATTCACGATTTTGATATTCCGAAAAGTAAAAAAAAAAATTTGATATTCCGAAAAGTAAAAAAAAAATGGCAAAAGTGTGTAACTTAAAACAGCAATTTCTTTAAAAGTTGTTAACGGATTTTAAGAATTTAAATTGCATATACATATAAGAATAGTATGTCCACTATAAATGTAGTAATTTGAAAATAATATTAAAAATGCATTAACAATTCAAATGCAATTTTAGGATGCATTTTTGAAGAATTTCTACCCTTTCGATTTTAATTTTCTTTTAATATGTTAATTTAATGTTTTTTTAAAAAACCTTGTATTTTTTTGAGGACTAAAAATCAGAACTTTTTAATTTCTAAAAAATCAGAATGTGTTCATATTATGTTTTAATGTTCTTTTATCTCTAAACATGAAAATAAATAATATATGTATTTTTTTTACAAATATAAATAATTTTAGCACTTTTTTCGAGCACATTTTTTATTTTAGATAGCACTGCCTAGACTTACCACTACTTAGATTTCTATGGGGATACCACTCACCCTTCTACGATCGAAAAATATAATATCAAATTTTAATTTAGGATGATGATGCGAAAATTTAAAGCAAATCGGTTCATCCGTTCGAGAGTTACAAAAAATGTGCGTACCTTTTTAAGTAGGCATAAAATGTTGGCGTAATATCCAAACGAGAGCTAACGTATGTTCACCTCGTATAACTAACTACCTGTGGCACTGGTATTATCTGTGTGTAAAATTTAGTGAAAATCGATTCATCCGTTTGAGAGTTTTAAAAGAGTTGGCGTGGCATCCGATTCAGATCAGACATAGTTTATAAAATTGGAAAAATAACACAGGTCAATAGCAAAAAAAGGCTTGAATAACTACTAAATATATAGATTTGATGTATTATGGTTTCAGTAGTCCAAATATGGTCCAAATTTTAAATTCTATGGAGAGTTCTTTTTTTTAATTGTATGTAAAATTGTAATTTTTTTTAGACGTTTTTCCACATAATTAATGATAACTCAAAAAGTGTTAGTCCGATATTATTTAAATAAACTTTGAAAAATTTATATTTACATATCCTTTAATCCTTTATACACAGGATGTCCGTTTCATACTTTTCTGGTAATATCTCTGAAACAAAAGCATGTACGACAACGAAATTTTGTGTAAATAGTATGAGTGTCAATATAAACTTGGAAAACAAAAATGGGCGTGGTCCACCCACTTTATCGCCCACCTCCCATAAAAGGTGAAATGTCAACGAAATTTTGTACAAATAGTTCAAGGATCAATGTAAACTCGGAAACACATACTGTATAACGTAAAATTTGCAAAAGTTGATGGTGGGTGTATAGATTCGGCCCAGCTGAATATAACATTCTCGCTTGTTTTTTTTTATTTTTTTACTAAGTTTATATTTTTTGCCTAACATTTTTTTTCATAACTTTGAAACTATTGATCGCATCAAAAAAAAAAATTGTATACATCATTTAAAGATAGTGTAAGCCAAAATTTTTGTAAATTTAGTTTAACAAAATCGAAAAAGTTGTTTTTGAGTTATGACAACATAAGTGGAGAAATTTCTCAAAAAACTAAAATTTTGTGAAAATGTGGCTTTGCGTTAAGCGAATTCACTTAATTGCGAATAAATTCGAAAAAAATCAATGGATTTTTATGGTCCATAATTCATTTTGTTGCTATTACATGTGGCTTTGCGTTAAAGCAATAAACGTGAACAGTTTCTGCCGTTTTCGATTTTTAATGATTTTTTTAAACAAAAAAACTTGCTATTTTCACGTAAAAAATATATTTTTTGTTTAATTTTTTTATTATAACTCCGAATCTGCTGAGCCGATTGAAACGCAATATATAAAGGGATTAAAACATATGTAAATATAAAATTTTCTAAGCTTATTTCAATAATATCGGACTAACACTTTTTGAGTTATCATTAATTATGTGGAATAACGTCAAAAAAAATTTATAATTTTACATAATTTTTTTTTTTAAATCTCTCCATAGAATTTGAAATTTGGACCATATTAAAATAAACCACTTGAACCACAATACATCAAAATTGTAAAATGGTTTTTGAAGCCTTTAAAATTTTTTCGATTTTGTTGCCTTGTGTAATTTTTTTATTAAATTTTTCGTAAATTAATTGATATGTGAGTCATCTATACTAGGGATGTCAATTTCTTTGCACAATTGTGCTGGCTGAGTTCACACGTATTCTTACGCTCTTTCATTTAATCGTTGCTGAGAGTGCAAAGAGTACAAAATGCACTGGAAAAAATAATGGGAATTAATTGTTTGGTAATCAATTTCGTTAATAATAATGCTTTAAGATAAAGTTGGAGGAATGATATTTATTTTTTAATAAATTTCAGTGTAAGGAATGCGAAAGTGCATAAAAATAAGTTTTATATAACAATAAAGAACCATGTTTACCTGACGTATTATATTTATTAAATCAAGCTTTTCTTTTAGTGCATTTTTTTTAACTCTCACAAACACAACCATATTTTTAGTAATTGGCATCCCTAATCTATACAAATCCAAATATACCAAATAGATAAAATTTACCGTTTTGCTTTTAAAAGGCTAATTAATTACCTTTACGAAATTGTAGTGTGGCTGTTTAGAAACAACCACTGATGGTGTGGCCAGACTGACGGCCGGGCTATCACTCGCTGGATGGGGTGGTTCTTGCCGCCAGAGCTGGAAAGTTATCCACATACAAAAAAAAAAAAAAAACCATACCAGCTGAAAAAGGTAAAGAAAATTAAACGAATACATTGGAGACCCGAAGCAGTTTTCCTAACTCCCTGCTACACACAAAACAGTTATAACTTTGGCCGATGTTTTGCCCTCCCAATAGAGAATAATCTCATTTTAGTAGTCCTTATTTTTGATCTTGGAATGCCCCTAATCTTACCTCACCTTACCATTTTATTTCCCCCTTTTACTAACCGCTTTATTTTACTTTAACCATTCATGTTGTACTAATGGTTACTAAACCTTTCAAATTTCATTTCACGTTATAATTATAATTCTGTTTATTAAAAACTAAATTTTTGAAACATTTACATTTTCGTTCGCCAGAAAAAATATTTAATTCATTTAAAATCAAAAAAATAGGAATCTACAATAAGTTTTACAAAATTTCAAAGTAGAATTGTCTTTTTAACAAATTACTTTAAAAAATATAAATTTAATACAGTGTACGAAAAAACCTAAACATACAGTGCAAAAGTTTACATATTTTGCTTTCTATAAATTTAATAAAAGTATGAGCTATCTTTTTAAACACTGCAATCTGAGTGCATTAAAGGGTTTATGGAAAATTTTATATTTTATATGGTTTATTTGGCAAATGTAAACATTTTTAAAATCTTCGAACGAAATAACATAAGCATACAAAAAAAAAAAAAAAAAAATATGATAATTATGATGCATACCCTGTGTGATTCATAATGAATTCGCACTAAAAAAGAAGTATCGCATCGATAAATATGAACTATTTTTAAACTGATAGTGTCTTTGAGTCGTATTCATACATTTAAAAATTATATCCTAATATAAAGTAAATAGTAATAAGAAATGGGATACTAAAATTTAAATCTTTGCACCCTCACAAAGCACCAGACTATTGATCGCCGATTTTTGGTCAAAATTGGAGGAAGTTGTTTCTAGTGACAATAAAATATTTAATTTGTATTAGTAGATGGTTGTTTTGTGCATTGATAAAAAAATAAACAGCGGAATGAGAAAATCTGATACTTACCAAACTTTTAGAAGGATTTCTTATAGAATATCGTGCGAATGGTTACCATAAAATATTACTAAAATGTTTTATAAGTACAGAAAATTACGATAAACGTTCCTCTTCTTATAAAAACGATTATTAGAATTTGGTCCATACATTTCATCAAGATATCGCCTCATCAAAAATTAAAAGTTAACAAAAAAAAAAAAAAAAATTTTTGCGGAAAAAAACTGTTCTGATAGAACATGAGCCTGTTTTTCATAGACCTCAATTATTCCGAGCAGCGTTTGAAAAACTCCAACTGCTATCAAGTCTTTTGGATTGGCTAAAACTACAACTAATGAAAATTGTCAATAATGGTAGCCAATGTGTAGTTAATACTTAAAGAGGTAGCAGTAAACTACCGGAAAAGGTAGTCAATAGGTAGCAGAAAAAGTAGTTTTAGAATTTGATCCTCCATAACAATGTTTTAGCATTAAAAAATTGCTTAAAAATAAGAATTTTAATGAAATTTGGCAGAAATAAGTTTAAATATGTTTACTAAATTTCACGAAGATCGGTTCATAAAAAAATGTTAGTATCGTGTTAATATTTTACAAATACATATAAAAGTTTTAAAAATTTGTTTACAATATTTAAAATTTTATAAATCAGACTGGAAATTATACAAATTAAAAACAAAAACATAATTTTTTGTTTTACTACATTTTGTAAGTAAAGAGCAAACCCCGTATTTATTTTATTTGGCAACCCATATGACTAAAATATTTGTAAAATGGAGGACAATGTACAAATGTTTATAAAAGCGTAGAGAAGAAATAAATAATATACATATTTTTTAAATTACTTTTAATTTTGATATTTTAAGCTACTTCGATTTTTATTAAACTACTTCAACTGGTACCTTTATTGCTACCTCTGCTGCTCCCTCTACTTTCTATTAACTACTTTTAAAACTAAACAAAGAATGTAGCAGTTTTTTTATTGTGAATTTAGATAAAACTATAATTACTTATATGTGAAGGTAGTAGCAATAATAAAATTGTGAAAACTACACTACTTTCAGAATTTAAGTTTTTGACTACAACTAAAAATACTGCTACCAAAAAGTGAAGGTTGCTGTAGTTTAAGCAAATGAACAACTACAAGTTTTTAACATTTCTTAAACTCCAATTTTAGTTATATTTTGCTGCTATGACTTTGGAGTCTAGTTTTTCAAACGCTGAATCCAAGAGTATGCGAGGAGTTATATGCCAAACCGTTTTTGCTGAAAGGAGCCGCTTTAACACTATAAAGGCCTTAAAAAATGCATGGACAATAATAATAATGCAATGTTGACGTATATTTTGCCTACAGACTTTTTTATTAATGCCACTACCATTGGAATATGTTACGAAGAATGCAATTAGCCATAAAAACTATTAAACCGCTATAATATTGTATATAGTTTTAAATAAAGCATGTTATTATAATTTGTATGCTTAGGTTATTTCGTTCTACTCTTAAGAATTGCATAATATTTCTTAACAGTGATTATAAGTTTTGTAATTTAAATGTCAAAATAAGTAACTGCAAATAGTTCAAAATAGATTATGGAACATACTTTTTGAATAGAAAATAAATAAAGTGGTTATTCTTATATTTTTATTGTATATGCTTAGGTATTTTCGCTCACTGTATTTTGAACATCTTTCTTTTTTTTATACCCTTCACCACAGGTGTAAAGGGTATATATAAGTTTGTCATTCCGTTTGTAATTTCGACAATATTCGTCTAAGACCCCAAAAAGTATATATATTCTGGATCCTCATTGATAGGAGAGTCGATATAAAGATGTCCGTTTGTCCGCCTGTCTGTTGAAATCAGTTTTTAGAAAGCTCCAGTTATCGGATATATATGTTATATATTAAATTGTTAGAAATATTCCTTAGAAAATCGCTAATAAAAATGAACAAAATCGGTTGATAAATAACTGAGATATCGGCAAAAAGAAGATACTCCCAAAAAGTCGTATTTGCTGTCGGGTTTTCTCAGCTTTTGAACAGGTTGGTCATAGATTTTTTTTAGTTAAAAAAAAATTAGGCGTTAAGGCGTGGGTAAGTTGGTAATATGGTACTATAGTAATATGGTGAAGGGTATCAAAGATTCGGCACGGCCGAATCTTTTTTTAATTTCATTTAGATTTAAATCAAATTCTAATACAAATGAAATTAATATTTTTCCTTTCCTTTAGCAAAAAGAAAAAAATAGTTTCTTCTCAAGCGGATGATTTAACTTCTTAATAGATGAAGCTGAAGGTCGGGTTTGGGATTGTGATGTCTTCTGACAATCCGCAAGGTTTTCTTCCGTCCTACGTCCTGGTAAGTATATTTTTTTTATTTTCAGTTTTTTTTTTTATTTATTTATATTTTCTTTTTCAGGTATCGTTCTTTTTTTATTTGTATTTTTTTTATCTATTTTTTTCAGGGATATTTCATTTTATTTTTAGGTAAGAACATTTATTTTACATCCTCACATTAGGATTCGCGGCTTTTTTTTTTTTTTTTTTTTCTAAATCGCGATATTTAGACCTGAGCTCAACCCTAATTCTCGCGTCTGTTTGGCTATAAAAAAAAGTAAATTGTCGTACCTAATAATAAAATATTTTTTTCTTATTTTATCCTTTTTTCTTTTATTTCTTTTTTATCTTTTTATAATAAACATATTTTGGCGATAGCATGTGTCGTAAAAATATCGAAAACTTTGACTCAAGTTTATCCCTGGAGTGGTGGCGCTTCGCTGCTTCACGGTGTATGAGAACTTGTTGCAGTGGCTTTTTCTTGGTTTGTGTTTCTTTTATTATAGTTGGTTTAATAGTTTTGTTTTAGTTTTATGTTTTAATGTTTTTAACTTTTAATATTATTTTTTTTAACTTTATGTTTTAAAATTTTAAATAGTTTTTAGCTTCAAGTTTCTAATTTTTTAAATAGTCTTTTTTAGCTTTAAGTTTTAAATTTAAAATATTTTCTTTTTTCTATGTTTTCCTTTTTTTAATATTGAATAGTTTGAAGCTTTCACTTTGTTTTATTTTAATTTCTTTACATTTCAATAGTTTCATTAATTTTTTTTAAATTGATCTTGTTCTTTTATTTACAGGTCTCACCTTCTTCAGAGACCAATAAAAATATAGTTTTTCGCAATTTAGTTTCATTACACCTATCATGGGACAATATGCCCTTCTCCTCCATTTTTGTAAAAACTTTTCTGCTTCTTGTTTATATTGAGTATTCTCTTCTTCTTTATAAACTTATATTCCTATATTTATATCCTACACCACCATAGGTGGGGAGGGTATTATGCGTTTGTGCTGATGTTTGTAACACCGAAAAATATTAGTCTAAAACCCACCACAATTTATACCAATCGGCTTAGAATCACTTTCTGAATCGATTTAACGATGTCGTCCGTCCGTCTGTCCGTCCATGTAAACCTTGTAATCAAACTACAGGTCGCAATTTTTAACCAAAATTAATGAAATTTGCTACACAGATTTCTTATAGTCCAGGGACTAAGCCTATTGAAATTGGTTATGATCGGTCCATTATTTCACCTAGCCCCATACAAATGTCCTCCCAGTAAAGGGTTTAACGATCATAAATCCCTTAAATATAGCAGTATTTTAATGAAATTTGACACATACAAGTTTCATATAAGTGTGCCGATTTTTAAAAAGATCGGTCCATAATTAACCCTAGCTCCCATATAAACCCTTTTCAGAAAATCACTTTAACGGGCATAAATCCCATTGAAATGTTAGTATCAAGTTAATATTAGACACAAATAAGTTTTATATGAACATAAATGATAGTGCCAAATTTTACAAAGATCGGTCCATAATTATAAAAAAAATTATAAAATCCTAATATTCCACTTATGAAAACAGATGTAAGAATTATTTAAGCGGCTATTCGAAGTGTTAGTATTCCGAAAATTGTGGAAGATTTTGCATAATTTTTGTTAATAATAAAACAGTTCAAAAAAGGGTACAATTTTTTTTTAAATATATGTATTTTGTTAACTTTAAAATTATTTATTTAATACCGAAACAACTAAATTAAAATCTTTAAAATTGTTTAAAAATTATAGAGTCATTCCATTTAAAACCAACACGAAAAATTACAATTTTTGACTTTTCCTCTCCGAATTTAATAATATTTGGTACAATTATTATTCCTGTCAAAAATAAGACTAATTCAAAATTTCAGATAATTTCATCAAGTGATTCGCGAAATATCGCGGTTTGAAAGTGCAAAATAGCTCAAAATATGTATGAAGTTTTATACACAAAATTAAAAATATCTTTCGAGGTATTTATTATATAAGATTTATTGAGATGTCATATTAAAGGTATCAAAATTACATTTAAAATGACGTTTAACATGACTTTTTTCTCAACATCAAAATGGTCCATATCTCGCGATTTTTCGTTCGCGGATAAATATCTCGACCACTTTTTAAAAATTTTTAAAAAATATATGTTAATGATGAAAATGTTTTCTATAACCGTGGAAAGTGGTATTCTGGGACTCGCTATATTCAAATGTCATAATAAATACGAAATACTTATCTCATTTTGTGTTGTTCTGTTTGTAATAAAATAAAAAATTAACGTTCAGCATTCTTTTTATTTTGTACACGATATACATAGATTACATAGGGAAACAGTGATTCTGCGGCACGTGGTTTCTCAGTCAATTCGGATACACGGTATTAATAAGTAATAAGCCTCTAATCCATTTTTTTTTAATTGACTTTAGTTTTCGCTATAAATCACTATTTGAGTCATTCCATTTAAAAAAAACCAGCTGATTTTCTCACCTCTTCCGAAAAAAAAAAATATGCATTACATTTAATTTGCCACAGGTCCCATAAAAGATCTTTCCCCAAATGTTTATGTCCAAACACAATGGTGTAGGTACTAGGGCTTGACTGACTATGCTTTTCTTTCGCGTGTTTTCCCTGAAATATGTTTCATTGTTTTAAGAATGTTAGAATAAAATAAAAATTTTTGAGATCAAGATGATTACGCAACTGCCATTCGGTGTAATGCGATTGCTAAGCTTGTTTTTTTATTAAAGTTCTTCCCCTACTGAATAACACGTTTGAGAATAGCTGATAAATGAAAAATCGCAAAACATCTGTTATGGGCGTTAATAGAAATAGAGCTTAAACAAAAAAGTGAAAAAAATGCAAATATATCCATTTTCTATTTAATATGCAAAAATATGCACTAACAAATCGATGCCATTTTTTAGTAAAATATCTGATTCGGACAGATAGTTTTTAAATGCTCCAAGAAAAATGCATTTTATGTGAAAATCAGCTCCCTAGTTATTATCCATTGTGAGAAAATTTTTGAAATTATTATAGCATTAATTCGGTTTGATTTATTTTAAAAGGTTTGTGTTTTGCCCATATCTTACATTTCTTCCAAAAACATAGTAAGAAATATTAAAATTATCTGTTTAAAAGCAAATAAAAAAGTTCGACCTGGCTTCAAAAAAAGATATGTGTAATTGGAGTTTAGTCTAAAAGAGTACCGTCTGTGTACACACTGTTCTGGAAACAGCGTGTAACGACACACACGTAGAGAAAAAATATGATTGTCGTAACAATAACACTGGTCGACAAAAACATTTTTTTTGAGCTCCTTCAAAAAAAAAAAAAAAAAATAAAAAATATGTAGACTAGATGGAATTCCACATGCTTAACTCGAATCTACTTTCAGTTTTTTTCCATCAGGTCGGGATCTTTTTTATGGGCGTGTCTAATATTGTGCCCTACATATGATGATTACTCGAGTATATTTCACTATTACTTGAGAACGGTATGCACGATTTATATAAATGATATACCACAATATGTGGAATAAAATTAGCTTTAAATCGCTCTACTATCAAATTTGTATCCACTCAATAGTTTAGGAGATATTTCGAAGAAAGTGTCGGAAAAAAAATTTAACTTAATTTTTGCTTTTGGCCATTACGCAAAAGAATTTAGTTGATCAACTTATTTTTGGACAATAATTCAGTAACTATTGAACCGTTACAGATATCTCAATAAAATTTCACATGGTCAGAGCTGAGGTGTATTCGAGTTAATTTGGAGGAGTACAGCGGGTAAGGTCCCTCCAAAGTTGGCCATCTCGGGTATGTAATTTTTTTGAAAAATAGCAAAAATTAATTTATGATATGACAGAAAAGAAATATATATAGATAGTCCTTGTAAATCTCTAAAAAAAATACGCTTACATGTGTAGGTTATCTCTTTCAGTTTAAGAGATGTTCGGGTCGAAATAAATTTTTACCTCATTTTTAGCCTCGTTGTTTTTTAGTTTTTTTAACTTGCCCCTAAATTTTTTTTTAAATATTCGCCAGATTTCTTATAAAATTCTAAATAATATTAGCTGTGTTTGCGTACTTTCCAGCAACTTTTTTGAGAGACTAAAAATCAATTTATTCTCAAAATGAAAACATATTAAAAAAAGTACGCGAACAATATTTTGAAAAAAATTGCAGGTTTTTGTTTGTAAACAACAAAAAGTAATGTCTCCTCATTAAATTAAACAACGCTAATCTATACATAAAAATAAAAAAAAACATAGTAATTTTGTTCTATTTTGTTAAAAAAGTTAAATGTTATTTATATTAAATATTATTTGTTAAAAAACATTAAATTAAAAGTTGATTCATTAAAATATAATTTTTAACCAAAACAATAAAAAAGATGAAAATCCTTAACTTAAAACGCTAACATGGCAACTCTTAAAATGATTATCAACAGAAAGTAAAAACTTATATAAATAAATTTTTATCTAATTTTTTAACATAAATCTTAACAAATATGAATTGTAAGTATTGGTGTAATATTTTATTACACATATTTTTCAAACTTTTCATAGAATTTGAGTTTTATGTTTTTTCAATATATGTTTTACAGATGGAAGTTGATGGAAGAAAAACAGCGAATAGCTTTCATCAATTTCTTCAATGAACTGTCACATTTTGTGTCTCTCTAAACGAGCGCGATTTAGCCACTTCCAGCAACATTTTATGATAATTATCACAAAATATAAGGTACGCGAACACAGCTATTGCTGCAAGAATCATATACATAAATATATGAATCCTTTAAAAATTTATATTAATCTGAAGTTGGAACTTTAAAAAAATCTGAAGGAGGCCCCTTATAACGACAGGGTGACCTTTTTAATGAAAAAAGTAAATTTTTTAACACGTTTTATACGGATTGAGATTTTGGGTGTATACCATACATATAGAGCTAAAAAATTAAAATGATTTTAAGCCGATCCCAGCTTTGCAATTTGAGAACATAACAAAAAAATCCAAAATATACAAAATTTGGATAGGGCTTGCGGGCAGACCTTTGCCCCAAACTCCTCCGAACTTGCTTTACACGCATTTACATTAAGATTTCTTTTGCAAACATTAAAAAACGAGAGAAAGGATATAGTCGGTCAAGCCCGACCATATGATTCCCTACACCATTGTGTACATTATAATTCGGGGGAAATCAGCACACTTATTTAGACTCATATGAAACTTATATGTACCAAATTTCATTAAAATATTGCTATATTTAAGGGATTTATGATCGTTAAACCCTTTTCCGGGAGGACATTTGTATGGGGGCTAGGTGAAATAATGAACCGATCATAACCAATTTCAATAGGCTTCATCCCTGAACCAAAAAAAAAAACTGTGTACCCAATTTCATTATGCGATCTGTAGTTTGATTACAAGGTTTACATGGACGGACAGACGGATGGACGGACGGACATCGTTAAATCGACTCAGAAAGTCATTCTAAGCCGATTGGTATAAATTAAGGTGGGTCTTAGACCAATATTTTTGGGTGTTACAAACATCAGCACAAACGCATAATACCCTTCCCACCTATGGTGGTGTTGGGTATAATGAACAAAAAACAAATTTTATCAGTGAATATTTATTTTTTATTTATTTATTTAATAATATTGCCACCTTTTTGTAAAAAAACCCAAAAAATTTAAAATTTTTTTAAGATTCCAACTTCAGATTAATATAACATTGTAACGGATTTATATATTTATTTTAAAAACATTTTAGGGGCAATATTAAGCCCGTCAAGCTAAAAAAACGAGGTTAAAAATTTATTTCGACCCGAATATCTCTTAAATTGAAAAAGATAACCTACACATGTAACCGTATTTCTTGTAGAGATTTACAAGGACTATCTATATATATATAATTTCTGTCATATCATAAATGAATTTTTGGCGATTTTTCAAAAAAATTACATACCCGAGATGGCCAACTTTGGAGGGCCACCCACTTCCCCCTGACCCGCTAGGAACCTTTACTCCTCCAAATCAACTCGAAAACACCTCAGCTCTGACCATGTGAAATTTTACTGAGATATCTGTATACAGGAGGTCATAGATTTTTTCGACCAGAAAATTAAAAACATAAAGAAAAAAGTGAAAAGTAAAAAAAAATGAAATTGAAAAAAGATTCGGCTGTGCCGAATCTTTGATACCCTTCACCATATTACCATCTTACTATCTTATCGACATCATATTACCATATTACCGACAAATAATAAAATTTTCGCCTTAACGTATGCTTTCATATTTTCACATATTTAAATCTAAATTTTTTTCAAACTACGAAAATTTGAATATGAAAAAAAAAACAATCATAGCAGGCTTTGCTTTTAAAAAATAAACAACAACAATTCCATATTTATTTATTTTTTTATGTGTGTATATACAAACTGACTGCATATACAAAGAACAACAACAACACTGCTATTCATTATATTACTTCTGTTGCTAACTAAACTACTTGTCTTATAGGCAAAAACGTCACTAATAGTCATTACAATGCTTAATATACATGTTTGTGTATGTATTTATGTATATTCTTAACAGATATGTTTTAGTTTTAAAAAATAAACAACAATTCCATATCTATTTATTTTTGTACAGACTGCATATACAAAGAACAACAACAACACTGTTATTCATTATATGACTGCTGTTTCTAACTAAACTACTTGTCTATACAAAAAACGTCACTAATAGTCATTACAATGCTTAATAAACATGTTTGTGTGTGTATTTATATTCTTAACAGATTTGTTTTTGGGCCATAACTCTGTTGATTGTGAACGAATTTGGTTTATTAAAAAAAACGAAATTTTATAAAAACATTTATGACTGATCTATATAAAAATAAAAATCTGTAGCTTGAACAAGGGCTTCAAAAATAAAAAATTAGTTTTCCCCGATATCTCAGTTATTACTGAACCGATTTATTTCATTTTTTCAGAACAAAAATTCAGAAAATAATATCCGAGCCCCCTTTAAAAATTCGAAGTCCCTGGTATATACAGAGGCTTCAGAAACTGAAAAACCGGTTCCAAAAACCGGTTTTTAAAGCATATCTCCGCCATTTATAAACCGATCCTGCTGATTCAAAAAACTGAAATTTTATAAAAATATTTGTGACCGATCTGTATAAAATTAAAAATCTATAGCTTAAACCAGGGCTTCAAAAAATAAAAAATGCGTTTTGTCCGATATCTCAGTTATTATTGAACCGATTTATTTAATTTTTTCAGAACAAAAATTCAGAAAAAAATGTCCGAGACTTCTTTGTAAAAACGAAGTCCCTAGTATATACAGAGGCTTCAGAAACTGGAAAACCGGTTCAAAAAACCGGTTTTTTGAACATATCTCCGCATTGTATGAACCGATCTTGCTGAATTCCAATAGCAAAATTCTCGAAAGCATTTCCGATCGTTTGATATATATATTATATATGTCAGTTATTGGTGGGCTTCATAAACGCCATTTCAACCGACACACGGACGGACGGACATGGTCCTATCGTCATCACTTCTTACAAGGATCCCGAAAATGTCAACTTTTTTGCTCTCCGACGAAAATTGTGGGAATTACAAACGGAATGACAAACTTATATATACCCTTTACACCTTTGGTGAAGGGTATAAAAAAAAGAAAACAACATTTGTAAATTTGTTTATGGAACATTGATACAAAATCATACATTTTTATGTAAAATGGTTCTGTTTAAAATAGTTAATTTTAGATTTTTTTTATCTGTTACAATTTTATTTACAAATTAAATTTGTATGTGGATAAGTAACATAAAAATTATATACATATTTTGAAACGAAATTTTTTTCTTCCAAAAATAAGATTTTTTAAGAGAAAATGGAAGTTCTTAAAAATTATATTTGGCAACACTGATGATCATATATAATAATAAATATTAACATTATTATCATAAAATATTCCAAATTTTCATGAGTTTTTGGGTTTTGTATATCGTCATCGAAAATGCAAAACAACGTAACATCAAAATTTTCAAATTTTTGTTTTTAATAAAATATAGTTTATTTTTTCAAAGTACGTGTGATCAGACATTTTCAGACTTGTAGTTCAAAAAATATATTGACGAAGTCAAAATAACGTAACATCACATTTGTTAAAAAAAAATAAAAAAATAAAAAAATCTTTTTTCTTTTTTTTTACGAATTTATATTGCAAATTATTAACAATTTAATAGCTATTCAAAATTTTGGAGTAAAAGTTATCAGAAATCTTTTTAATTATAATTTTTCTAAAATGTATATTGATGTTACGTCTTTTTGGCTTCAGAAAATTGAAATCTTGAAAAACGTAAACCACATAACTTAAGAAATATTTAGTAAAAGTAAAATATATTAGGCGATATTTAAGGATGTATTAACCCAAAAATCTTGTTTGTAGTACAATTTGTTTTGATTTTAGAAAGTTTTTGTACCTCCTGTAAAGTTATGAAAAGTGATGTTACGTTGTTTCGCATTTTTGGTGACGATATAAATATTTTATCACGTTATGATCCGGTTTTATCACATTATGGTCTGATTTTCTTATCATTCATAACATTTTCAAAATTATTGAAATATGTTTCATATTTATTTTATTATGAACAACTTTTATTTATTCATTAATTCATTTTCAAAATTATTTATTTGTATCATCATATGTTGTACAAGATAATACAAAAATACTTATTTTTTTATTAACTAATAGCGTTTTTTCTGAATGATTACAATAGAACAAAAAATCAGACACCAATTAAGTTTTTGGTGAAATTTCGAGTTTAAGTTTTTGGTGATTTTGGATTTTTGATGAAATTTCGAATTTTTCGTGAAATTTAAAATTTTTCGTGAAATTTAAAATTACATAAATTATATTTATATAAAACTTATTTGTGTCGAATTTTAACTTGATACTAACATTTAATTGGGATTTATGATCGTTAAAGTGATTGTCTGAAAAGGGGTTTCTATGGGAGTTATAGTCAATAATGGGCAAATTCGGCACACATATTAAGACTTATATCGAACTTATATGTTGAAAATTTCGTTAAAATATTGTTATATTTAAGGTATTTATGATCGTTAAATCTCGTTTCCGGGAGGACATTTGTATGGGTACTAGGTGAAATAATGGTCCGATCATAACCAATTTCAATAGGCTTCGTCCTTTTTATGTTCAAAATTGCGACCTGTAGTTTTATTACAAAATTTACATGGACGGACATTGTTACATCGACTCAGAAAGTAATTTTAAGCGATTGGTATAAATTAAGGTGGGTCTTAGACCAGTATAATACCTTCCCCACCTATGGTAGTGTAGGGTATAAATAGTGCAATATTTAATGGGTGTTTCGCATTTTTATAATATTTTATTTTTTGTAAAAATATTCAAAACCATTTTTTTAGTAAAGCATATTATGTGGAAAGTTACCATTAAATTTTAAAACTTAAACAAATCAGTTTTATAAAAATCAATAGCAAAAATACCAATGATAAACATAGTATTGTTGTCGTTACCATGTCATATTTTTTCTCTACGTGCAAAAAAGACCTTTTCGTTGCACATATCATAACTTTTGGACCATTTCAGATATTTAAAAAATTTAAATTACATTTTGAAAAAGGACTTTACAAGTAGTACCAATAATCGTTTCTAGATATACAGGTGACTCCATTTATTTATTATTATTATTATTATTTTTTTGGGTGGGTACAAATTGTAAAAACTACATTTACATAAAATAATAAGAAATATTAAGGAATATGTGTATGTGTTCCCATTTCCGAAACATTTTTAATTCAAATGAAATCCAAATTTCTCGCGGAATTAATAATTGGTGTTCTCGTTTTCACTGTACATATGAATAACACTGGTCCGCAAAAACAATGAATGGATATACTATATGTAAATAAATGGATTATTTATAAAATTCTGGCAACATTAATATCTAAAGCCGTTAACAGAGCTCATAACAGCATGAAAGAGCTTAAACTCACTAATACACACTAACTAAATCAGTTTACTCTCATCGTAAGTTGATTTTATGTTGTGGGGAGTTGGAGCCTCGTTAGTCGCCTAAACGAGGTTGGATGTTTTGTTTCAGTTTGTGCGGCTGACTAAACGAAACTCTGCGACACTTGCACGAGTTCAGTATCAAGTAGTCGCGTGATGCGGCAAAACGTGTGAGCGGTTGAATTTATTTAATTTTCTTTGTTAACTTTTATTTCTTTTAAACGTCGTTATTTTTTATTTTTGTATTCGGAATAACAATAACTTTAGTTGTGTTTGTTTACAAAATAAATTTTGTGCGAAAAATACAAAATTTACCGGCTATGCGCATGCTCAACAGTGAGTGACATTAAGTGTTTACTTTCTGATCGTGATGGTGTTGCATTCGAGAGCTTACACAGCAATAACACAACAAAGAAGCATGCAAGACGCATGTATTTGAAAGTTGCAAGTTTCAAGAGGCCGTGTTGGTACATGCCGCAGCGTAGAAAGATAATAAACAAATAGCGATTATAACATTGATTTGTACACGGTGATGCGATCAGTAGAAATGAAATTATTTTTTATTACAGAAGATTGTGTGTAAAGTGTTGTTCGTACAACTATTAATGTTTACTATCCCGCCCGTCCGATTTTAACTGTTATTCGTAGTGCTCGTGCAACAAACGGTTGAGTGTTGAATGAAAAAGTGTTGCGTGTATAATTGTGTGAATTCGTTTGAAAGTGCTCCACACACAAATTGTACAGAAACAAAAAAAGTGTACATACATACATACATACTCATAGAAAATTCATGTGTATTCACATTAATTGGTGATTATCTGTCATAGTAGAAAAGTGATGTACATACATACATACATACATTTATCGTATGTATAAATAAATATGTACGTAGGTAAGAACGATGTGTAAGTGCAATAAATGACTATAACAATTTTTGTTATAATCACAACAACAATTGTAATAAGCACAACAAAAAGAATATAAAGAGACCAGAATTTTAGTTGTAACATGTGCGGGAAAATAAATTGTTGCACGACGGAATTTCTATCCATTATCAGCAGAGCTTTTTATATTTTGTTTTCTTAAGACTGTTTTTTGCCCACGCTGCAGCAGTACTTGAGAAGAACTACAAAAACAAATAAAAATAAACAAACAAAACACATCTATCTAGTGCAAAAGCTTTTCTAAGGTGTTACCCGCTGTTGATGAATATTTGCACGCCGTCACCATGGCATCAAATGTCGTACATTCTGACAATTGACACATCTTGCACAGCACAACACGGCCGCTCGTTTGCAGATAAGTCAACATAGAACAAGTGATTTTGCGCGCTAGGGTGTGTGCTGACAATTGTAAATGCTCGAGTGCGGTGGTGTCGCCCAATTAAATTGCCATAAATAACACACATTGTAACTTGGCACTATCGGATGTGAACAGTTTTGTTTATTTTACTCATTTATTATATTTTTGTACCTACAAACATTTTATTGTAACTTTTGGGCATGGCACCTAGAGACAAAGTGACACAGTAAATATACAAAAACATATTTCCACTGTGATTTAGAAATTGCAACATTCATTGACGTTCACAATGCTTTGCATTGCACTCTCACGCATTTGTGTGTTATTATTCAGACAAAGCGTTTGAACCCGATCATCCAGCCGGATGTGTTGTGCTTTACTTTTCCGCGGGTGGTGTCAATTAGAGACAATTGTAAATCTGATTTGAAATAAATACGCAGATTTCGTTAATATTTTTTCTATTCATTGTTCTTATTTAATCTTAATATAATGCGGTTTTAAAACGCGGAGGATGCCCCAACAACTTTTCTATCGGAAATAGTAAAAAAATAATGGTCCTACGTATGCGTGACTATTGTGTGTACTATATTGTTTTCTGTTTCAAGATATGTAAAAAAATATATGTACATTAGGTTTACATATAATTTCATTCGTGTGAGTAAAACGCAAAAGTCGTATAGCAAAAATGAAATCTATTCAAAATTACTCTAAGAAACTAGGAGTCTTAAACATAACTCACTACCATATGTATTTTGGTCAAGAAAAAGTTTAGATGGGTCTCCAAAAAATTCGCAATTTGGAGCTTCTTATGAAAAAAGAAAATATTTTAAAAATTTTCACCATAGGATATTGGTCATAAAGGGCGAAAGTTTTGATTTGATCTTGAGAAAGTTTTTTTAGAATTCTTCTTTGATTACGTTTTTGCTATAAGCCTTTTGACAAAAACAATTAACCCACCCTACATATATATGTGTACGTACATATTTCCAAAGAAATTTAGCTTTGCTCAAAATCCAAAAAGTAAGAGTGCTCACTAGGCTGGTAAAAAAATTTTCTCAAAAAAAAAAAAAAATAATATATATATATATATATATATATATATATATATATATATATATATATATATATATATATATATATATATATTAATATATTAATATATTATATTAATATATTTTAATATTAAATACTCCTTTAAGCTTTTTTCTCTTTTTGTGTGTGTATGTGTTTTTTTTTTTTTTTTTTTTAATTGAGGATAGTAATATTCAAAATTGAATTTTATCTTATTTTGAGCAGTCTAATGTAAGTACGTAATTGTAGCAATAAGAAAATTGGGAAGTTTGCACATCGTGTATATTTTAGTGTTGCATACAAGAAGTAGCGCGTAAGCTTTCTGCTTCATAAATTTTCTGTTTATGGATTTAAAGACGACGCGCTTGCGCTAAGCCCCTATAAAAAAAACATAACACAATAACAAAATCAACTACTGATACGTGTACACCAACATAAACCATTTTAATAACTATTTCCATTGCACCGTTCTGTTGCCGCCCTAGTTGAACGTCACGCATTGTAAACGCTACCGTATCGCACAAACTTACGTACATTCAAGTACCTAGTGCTCGTTGGACTCTGGCATATAGACGCACATATACAAATTTATGTGTTCCCAGCGGTTCGGGTGACTGTCCTTTAAGAAATGATTTTTACTAGCAATTTTGAGTCTTTACTGGTTACAAACATCTTCCTAACAAAGATTTCATTTACCCGGTAAATGACATTGCAAACATCTGGTAACTACTTATAATTCGGATAAAAAATAGGCAAATAGCTAGTATTTGCATGCTTAAAAGAACCAAGTAAATAACTAGATACAAAACTAAATACTAACAGTTATAATTATTCAATTACAATTATGTAACCAACGTAACCAATTTATGAAAGGTTTGCAGCTAGTTCGAAGTAGCCAAAAAACAATCACCTGATTACATTAACCTCTTTATTTTTTCTTTTCAATTGATGTTGTTGACGATACTCGACTTCATCAATTCACCCCATGTTATCCAGTCAAATGAGCCATCAGTTCTGCAGCATATTATTCTTTTATTGATTTATATTATTTTCAATGTTGGAAACCGATACCGTTATAAACACCGATACCGATAAAATACCGTTTAAAGTTAGTTATTGTAACTGATACCGAAATCATTATTTTGTTAAAAATACCGGTATTCAAATACCGTTTCCCTCTGTACCGATATATATCGGTAATATAGTTTCGGTATTTTAAAAATATATTTTTTCAATTTACTTGAGAAGACAAGAAAGATAAAATTATTTTTAATAATAAGAGTTTATTTAATGTAATAATTATAGAATTTTATTTTAAGAAGGACTTTTATTGTTTGTTTCTTGGTTATATCGTTTGCAATAAATCTATTTTTAAATATGTTTAAATCCCTTAAACCTAGTGCGACTTCACTTTGATCAAAAGTCTTAGTGCGAACACAAAAATATATGGGCATTTCAACTTACGAAATGCTTTCTGGGAATTTTGACCGTGATTATGAAAACATTATTTCATAATTTAGGTACATCTAAATATACTTTACGATACACTTTATTTTTAATAACGTTGATGGACCACCCTATTGAAGCTACAAACAATTTTATACTATTTGAACTCACATTCTTAAGTGAAATCCCGGGAAATCGAAAAGACCGGGAAAATTTTCTTCTGAGTGGCTTCAAAGTTTAAATTACATCTAAATTTCTCACTCTCATTTAACCATGATTATGGCGCGTCGTTTTGATCATACAACTTTTAAAATTTCTAGTGAGTAAATGGGATAATGGGGAGTTATGGACATAATTAGTACTTTTTTGTTGTAGCACTGTTTCTTCTCTACAAAATTTCTTGGCTGTAATTGACACATTAGCTCTTACTCTTACCTAAACAGTTATACTACCTATAAACTCTTTGGGAAATCATATTTTCTTTACTAATTTTTATGGTGATTGAAACGTGTATTCCTACGATATCCGAAATGCATTTTCCATATTTTTGTAGCGCTAACTTGTGATGAAATAAAAACAAAATTTTATGCTTTTCTGTTTTTTACTGCTACTTTACGGATTTTTTGCCATTATGCAATTTTACATTTTATAATTTGTAGAATAAAATTATTTTTTTTTTTTTTTTTTTTTTTTTGAAAAAATTTTCCAAAATTTATTGAACGATTTTTGTCTGTATTAAAAAACTGTGGTAAATACAAATTTTGTTCAATTTTTTTACTTTACTGTACTGCAAAAAATTATAGCAATTTGGCTTTAAAAATTCGAGTTAAACATTCTAAATGTTGCCACAAAATAAGCATTTGTAAAAATCGTATGAAGTTCTCTAACGAAAAATATTCATATACAAATATGTAATTTAATATTTTTGTGCGAAATTCAAGTAAAAACAACTTAAAAATTTAACTTTTTTAAGTTTTTACTAGTTTTTAATAATAACGGTATTTACCGGTATTTTAGTTTCGGTACCGGTATACCGATACCGGTATAATTTAAAATACCGTTATCGATACCGTTACCGAAATAAATAATTATTGAATACCGATACCGTTATTCGTTTCGGTTTTCAACCTTGATTATTTTCGTTTGAGTTTCTTGTCACTCACTTATTGTAGAAACATTTTTTGTTTCCGAGTTTACATTGGTCATTGAACTATTTGTACAAAATTTCGTTGACGTTTCACCTTAAATGGGAGGTGGACGGTAAAGTAGGCGGATCACGCCCATTTTTTGGTTTCCATGTTTAATATCGACCCTCGAACTATTTGTACAAAATTTCGTTATCGTACATACTTTTGTTTAAGAGATATCAGCAGAAAAGTATGAAATGAAGCTACAACGGACACCCTGTGTTTCTAGTATTTAGCCCATACTTTTTTTGTTTATATAAAATAAATATTTGTGCCAAATTTCGTCCCGTTCGGCTCGAAGACGCACGAACATAGCTAGATCGACTAAGAAACTAACCAGGACCCTGAAAATATATACTTTATGGGGTTTTAAATGATTATTTGGACATGTTACACACGGAATGACAAAATCAATATACCCCCAATCTTTTTGATGGTGGGTATAAAAACGTTGGACTCAATAGTAAGTATGTATTAAGGAGCAGAAGTTTATAGTTTATCATGCAATAGATTACTTGTGTTAAAATAATTAAATTAACTTCAAACATATGAATATGCGGACAATAAGAGGACAATTGATTCAACAATAAACTTTCTAAAAGGGATATAAATATTGCCACTAAGAAAACAGTTGGGTCATAAATATAAAATTTGATTTTGATTTGTACTTGCATAATTTTTGATAAATAATTTTTTGTTTATTATTTTTATACATTTTCTATTTCTATTGTGCGCAGTTTTACAATTTGTACTCTTTGCGGCTAAGAAAATAAACATGTGAATGAATACATATGTACATATGTACATAAATGTATGGTGGTGAACTGTATCAAACAAAAAATAAAATAATAATAAAAAAGTTGATGCAACAAAATTGAAAAATATTGTATGTATGTATGTGTGTTTTTGTGTAATAATCATAAAGAAAAGCTTTACAAAACTTGTAACAGTTGTGAATTGAGTGTGTGCCTTCGATGTTGCAAACATATAAAAATAGTGATACTAACATACATAAATATATAAGTATTTACAAACACATATGTATATATAAACATGTTTATGTGATTGTTGAATAAATAAACTTACAAACAATAGTTAAATGCATTAAAGAAATTAAAAGAAAATCGTAAACTATTTTAACTAACAACAACATCTCGACAATAAGGAAAGTGTTCAACAGTTGTCACTGCATTAAAAGCAACATTTATTTCTTATTATCGCCGTTGCTGTTGTTGACTCCGTGCTGCTAATACTATTGCATGCATTACATCAGTTTTCAGATTTTTTTTTTTTTGTCTTCGCTATTCTGTTAATTTTGTTGCAGTTTACCAAATAGCACTCATTGAAGAATTACCTACCAACATTTGCCACAATAATAAGAGCAGCCGCACTAGTGTCGCTTTAACAAATACAAAACTAAATAACAACTGCAATAACAACTGCCACCGCTAATACAAAACGAAAAGCAACAAAAACAATACTTAATAATCTTCAATTGTCTTCATCAAAAACAAAAAACACAAAATAAAATCGGTGCAACAGTTTCAAACAGGCGGCAGCAATCATTATTTTGTAAGCTGTTTTACAATTTAATGGTTTTCATGGTAAGTTTAAAAAAGTTCCATATAAAAACTTCAACCATATGGTGACACATATTTAGTAAAATTATAACAACAATAAAACAAATAGTACCTACAACAACTATGTGTATTCCATACAAACAATATAATGCAACTGAATATTATTCAACCAGTTTCGAAGTTTTCATTCCTTTTTTAAGTTGTTGTTTTTTTTTTTGGTTTATTTGATCCGGAATTTATCTACAAAGATTATTTGTAAATAAAAAAAAACCCTTTACTCTTATTTTTTCCCGTTTAATGGCCTTATGTACAATACATGATTAAAAATATAAACTTTTGAATTAGAATTAGTAGCATTTTAGTAGCAGTTTTCTAATTATATTTTTCATAAATTTTCTAAAAATAACACTTAATTAATTTATCATCATTATACATATTTATATAAGAAGGTAGTATGTACTTTGTACATTCCATTTTCTCTTATTTCTCTTAAATGTTTACTTAAATAGTTTTAAAGTATTGAACTGATATGAAATGTCTGCAATTAATACTTTCCGTTGGATTTATTTAAGAAAATAAAATAAATGAAAAAAAAAAAAAAATATTAGCTTTTACCTCCAATCTTTTCGGATGAATTATTTAAATGAATATAATTTAGAAATGGTGTACTCATCAAATATTAGGATTGGTCAATCCGTGTACGACACATGTTTGTCTAAGAAATAATATACAATATCGCTCATTTACTTCAAAAACAACATTAATACCCAGCAAAAATAAATAGAAGTCATTTTTAAGGAAGTACATTATCACTACTTCCTAAGTATCAATAGGTATGTATAGGTTTTCATGATAAACAACAACATAACATAAACAACATCCAAAGATGTAATTTGAAATTGATTCAAAAGATCTTTTTTCAAATATTTGTTATGAAAAATTAATTTAATTTAAGAAATATATTGGTTTACTTATAAATTAAATTTCCCTGCAGTGATAAAATGAAAAATCCAAGGAATAAATTTTGCATAACATCGTGGACATGACTGATTTATTGGAAATGATTCCAATTTGCACTACTTCTAGATCATAAGTTCAGGATCTTATTGACTTCTTTGAATGTTCTCCTTTTGCTAGGGGAAAAAAATATATTAAAAAAAAGTTTTGAAATATTTATTACCTTAATAGAAAAATAATAGACTACTCTTAAACACAGTGGTGTATTTAAAAAAAATATATCATATGCAAGGTTTTTAGGGTCGCTGACAACGATTCTGTAATAAAAAAATTAAAATTCAAAATGGCGGATCAAATATGGATTTTAATTTTTTTGGCGAAATTTAAAATAATCTAATTTAACAGATTTATGGTTACCGAACATGAAATTGTTTTTTGATTTTCAGAAAGGCGGAAGCAGTACAACAGACTATAAGTAAATGAAAGGGAAATTTTCGCCCTATAGGACAATATTGTATCTAAATGCCAAAGAAATATGAATATAACCATAAATCTGTTAAATTAGATTATTTTTTTTGGGCGTTCTTTCGTGGAATGGACAATATAAACATATATATATATATATATATATATATATATATATATATATATATATATATATATATATATATGGAGATATTTAAATGGCTCCATAGAGTATATATGTAATATAAACAAAATCGGATGACCCTCCGTAAAAAAATTTTCATTTTTTATAAATCATTCTTTCGTGGAATGGAAGATATGTATATATTGGTAACAAATTTAACCTAAATTAGAAAAATCAAAACGGTGGATTGTATTTTATATTTTTGTTATTATATTTTAGTAAACAAATTTATTTTCAGATTAACGACATTTTTAATTTTTAACATTTTATTGTAAACAATAGTAATCGACAATTTATAAGTAGTATATACATTAGACTGCACCAAAATTTACCAACTTTCGAATTTGAGTTGCAAAAACGTACTGTGAGAAACGTATCGTTAAGCCGTGCCACATCGGACATGAAGTTTAAAGGGAAAAAGTTGGTGTTTTTGCAAAAATCTACACATAATTATCTATCAAATAATATATAAAGAGAAAAAATCGTTTAAAAAATATTAAAATTATTATGAATTCCCCAGACCATTAATTTGTTTGAGATAACTTGTGTAAGGAGTGTACAATAGAGTGTCCCGAAGACAAAAATTTTGTAGGAAGACCCCTCAAACGATGCGTAAAAATTAGCTTAATATGGGAGAAATATTAAAAAAAATTCATCTTCAGTTCCCTACCAGCGATTGAAAGTCATGGGTCTACAACAGGGATAAAATGGTCCACCCGTGCAAATGATCTCTTAATTTTGTCAAATCTATATGCTCTTACATTTATTAATTTTATATATTTTGAATACTTTTTTAAGAAAATTCAATTAAAGTTTTTATTACAGACCATAAATCATTTAAAAGCAACAGATTTTATGAAATTATAAGCTTAAAAATTTTTTCCGTGCACAATATAAGAGCGGGAGTGTTATACAGACAATACACAAATATAGAATAGAATATAGAATATGAAATTTAAGAGAGCCGATCCCTGGTCTAGAACATTTCATCCAAAAAATAGTATTGAGTTTTGCCTTGAAATGGGTATCAAAAAATTCGTAATTTTTAGCCAATTATAAAAAAAATATTTAAAAAAAATTTTGCAAATTTTTGGTCCATAAACCGTCATTTTAATACATCCGAAAGGTACCACTACTACATATACAGCTGTGTTAAAAAAAATAGTAGCAATAAAACATACTTTGGAGTTTTTGTTGCTGCTCAATTCCTAGACAAATAATTCCAAAACAATTTGTTTATATGAAAGTCGTAAACAGAGACAATAATTATATAAAAAAATATTTTTTTTTTCTAAGCATCATCGGAAGTTACCGTTATTTTACTTAAGCCGCTTGGTTTTTGCCTCCGCAAAATAATAAACATTGGAAAATATTATTATTGTTTTATTATTTTGAATCCTTTTGGTTTTACAGTGAAATTTTGTTTTTAAAAAATTTTAAAATAGGTGGTAAAAAATGGTAAAACATAAAAATTTCTCCAAAAATTTTGTGGAATGTTCTGCTGCAATTATTGAAAATTTCAAAAAATATAATCTAAACCACGAAACACGAACTCGCAAGTAAGAAACCTTCCAAGTGACTACGCGTAAATAGCGAATGGTTAACTCAAACACATTTGTGACGTCCACTATGACAAAAGAGGACTTAGAGCTGAAAGTTGATGCGTCAACTATTTCTTGACATCTTCAAAAACAAAATCTGTAAGCAAGATTCCGAAGGAAAGTCCCACTACTAAACTACAGACATGTACGCAATCGCCCTTATTTCGCGATACTTTACAACGACTGGCCCCATGCGAAAGCGCACATTCTCTGCACCAATGCGTCCAAAGTAGTTCTTTTTGGTGCATATGGGACGCAAGGGACAAGAATATGTGTGACGTGACCAAATAACTAATAAAATTACCCAAAATTTGTTCCAGCCCGTCAAGCACTGTGGTGGGAAAATCAACATTTGTGGATGTTTTCCATATCATGGTCCATATTTTGGATAAGAGGTAACATGGATGCCCCAATGTATGTGTAAATACACGCAGAGAAAAAACATGGTTACAGCATGATCACCACAACTATTCAATGATTATATAGCCGGTTTTCATTGATTTAAATATACTGTGTTCATGATAACAACGTTTATGATTCTGTTTAATCATTTAATGATTACCCACAATCAAAATTTTAATATGGTTCACTGAATTATAATATGTATTTAATATATTTATATGAAATCATATTTATGAATAAATCCAATCATTTAGTCAATTCCACAACAATTTAGTTAATTACATAACCATTAATTTTACTTTACAAATTTGGTTAATTCTACAACCATTAAGCCATTAACTTTTAATGCCTTTTGTATACACATTTTGGTGTAACAGTGCAGTAGTTTGTTAGTATATTAATTCTCATTTAGTTTATATATGAACAAATATAAATTGACAAGTCTTGTTTTTATTCAGTATGATGAATGTACCACATATCGTGGTACAAATGAATATAAATATGAAAATATGGGATCATATATATGATAAAATGGAATTATATATATGATAACATGGGGTTATATATATGATAAAATGGAATTATACTTATGATGGAATTAGTTCATATATATGATAGAATGGAATTATATATATGATAAAATTAGTTTATATATGTGATAACATGGAATTATTAAATGATAAAAGCATGATGAAATTGAAAGCAATACTTAAGAAAAGGTTATAAAACTTACTAAAATTTATTAATAAGGTTATGAACCTTGCTAATGAATTATAACTTGGAATAATAATAATGATTACGTACAAATATACTTATTGTAATCTGGGATCATATATTACAATCATAGTATGTTGCTCTTAGTTTATGGTCACAGGAACCATATTTTTTCTTTGCGTGTAGTAAGAACAGTCATGTTGTCTTATTCAGAGAATAATATGACACTCATATGGGTGTTTTAGCAGGAAATTCCTAAGAAACCAGTAAATTAAAAAAAAAAAAAAATGGTTTTCCCAAAATAAAAGTGATGTTTTGGAGTAACAGACTCAGTCACCATATCTGATCTACATTGAAAATCTTTGGGGAGATGTCAAAGATGCTCTTTTTAAAAAGAAAACAGGAAATTTGCAGGAATTGTGGACGCCAGTGCAGTCAGCTTGGAAAAAGATTCCCATCGAGAGGACCAGAGGTTATTAGTGGACTTAGTGCCCACCGCTGCGCCGCTGTCAAAGCCAATGAGGGCTATTCTACAATGTATCAATATGTATAAACAAAATATTGCAAAAAAAGAAAAACTTAATCCCGTAGTTTTATCTGTACAGGTGATTTTTATTGATGCTACTATTATTTTCACAGCTAATTTCTTGTGTATTCCATCTCTTTAAATATTTTATCTGAATTACGATATTTAATTTTAAGTTGTAATTATTTTTTATAAAATTAGGGAAATCAACAAAACATCTTCATTTAATTGAATGTAAAAATGTTACATATGTAGCAACTATTATTTTGCACACAGCTGTATACTGTTAAAACTCACCGATATTCACTTATACTCCAACGGTCCGAATTTCATCGACGATATCAAAAATACATCATCATTGGTTGTATACGAAAATATTGAATAGAAATAAATATTTAATTCAGAAGAGCACCAATAGTTATTTTTACTTAAGATAAGTATTTTAAATTTTGTATTAATTTTAATTGATGGATATGTATGTATATTAGAGTGCTCCAAAAAAACCAAGTTTCGAATTTTGCCCGTCCCCCCCTAAAATTGTTCTATGGGTTATAAAAATACGTCGTGCAAAAAATTAGGGCAATAGGACTACGTTAACTGGTGCCGCAACGGCACTGAAGTTTGAAGATGCACTTACAAGGGGAAAATATGTTTTTTTTTCAGTTTTCACAAAAATTTTGTCATTAAATAGTTAGTTTTGCATTTTATTATAAAGGAATCGTAATGTACGCAGAATTAGTGATACAAAAAGATATAAAACACAAAAATTGGTTGAAAAATGTAAAAGTTATTGAAAATTCCCCAGGCCATTAACGTGTTTTAGAGCACTTGAATTCGAAATGTGACAAAAAAAAATAAATAAATATAATTAAAAAAAAAAATTCAAATAAAATAATTGTATTGCTTAAAATACATCTGTAGTTACTTGAATATGAGTTTCTGTCCTTACAGAATAACGTAAACCTGTTCTCAGCTATGGTAAAAAAATGTTGATATAACTATAGGTCGTTTCAAAACTCAAATTTCAGTTTTTTTGATACTTTGTTAAACAAATTTCAATATTTTTGGGAGATCTCATAGGGATTTATGGACAACAGATTACGGAATAAAACAGTAAAAATTAGGTCAATACCTCTTATAGTTTGCCTGTACCTGCATTTTGAATTCGGCGGATTTCGAGAAAAAACCCATTTTTATGTAATATTTTGGCAAATCAGCCATTTTATTACATTGTTGTGTATTTTAAATGGAACTTTTTTAAAATTTTATAATCCACATAATTCTAAATATAAATCAAGAGTTTTATACAATTTGGACGATATCAAAATTTTTTGACCATAGCTGAGAACAGGTTTACGTTATTCTATAAGGACGAAAACTCATATTCAAGTAATTACGGATGTATTTTAAGTAATACAATTGTTTTATTAGAATATTTGTAGGATAAAATTTTTTTTTTCTTCATACAAGCTTGAAGCACTCTAATGTATATACTTAGTTAACATAATATTTACCTTTACCATATAAATATTTAAATAAAAACTTAATGGAACTGAAAATACTTCTAAATAGTTATTATGGAGTTGGAGGACAATACATGTATATATTTTCTCATAAAATAAAAATAGTTAAAATTTACACACAATTACGAATACAAGTCCATACAAAGGATTAAGTATGAAATACTTATTATCTGCAGGCAGTAAATTTAATTAATTTTTCTCACTTGTTAGGCTGTGTGTGTGAGCATTAACAATCTAATATATGTGGGGCAGGCTACCTGTTGCCCCTTACTTTTGGTACATATTCAAAGATTAACTTCCACCTTTACACATTTATTCACTCACCAACTTGAATGTTTTTCTTTTTAACATAAACTCGAAAGCCATTACAATTATACTTATTTATGCATTAGTGAATGTTTATGTGAGTATGCACTTGTATTATTTTATATTGTGTGATTATGTTTAAAATACAGGAGTATTAACAATGATTTAAGTTAAGGAGTTGGTTGCACAAACACTTGGTATTTTTATAGCTGGTGTTCAAATAAATAGTTTTGGCGCCGAGTAAGATGTAAGTAATGTACTTTACAATTATGTCTTGTAACGTCAGCCAAAAGATAAACTTTCTGTCACTTTTATGTTGCACAGAGTGATTTGTGTGAATGGTTCACTTTTATTTTTCATTAAATACGTCCAGTTACGATTACCTGTTAGAGTAAGTTATGACATCTAAAACACTAGTATTTTACTTATAATGTAAAATTTGTTATTGTAATGTATTATTACTCTGCATTAAGCAATAAACAATATAAGTAGTAAGTAATAGGAATCATTTAGAAATATGTATGTACTATATTACGGTGCACTGTGGGAAATGCTAGATCTGGTGATCATAAATATTATATATGTAGCAAAAACTTCCATTGCCAAATAATGAGTTTAAATGTTATTATAATAACACCACACAAGTTATACTTTAGCCTCTAATCACATCATCGTGTTGAAATAATGAGTTAATTTTAATACGATGATGTGATTAGAGACGAATAGTTATCATAATATGTGCTTCCAAATAGGGTCTTAAATAATTAATTACTCTAATATAAATTCATATTAATCTGATCAACAGACGAGACGTCACTTTTTGCTGGGTAACATATCATGAATTACTGTCTTAAAATATTGCAAAATACTGTTCTGAAATATTCGCCAAATTCAGTATATTGAAAATAACAAAATTTAGCAGAACTTTTTTAAAGAGTATTATTTTCACATTTTAAACTTTGTGGACTATAACACAGGGGAACGCTGATTCTGCGGCATGAGGTTTCTCAGTCAATTTGGATACACTTCACTAATAACTCTAGTTAATAACTAATGACTAGTTCTCGCGATAAATTGCGATTTGTAAAATTAGAATTAAAATATTTATTTTTTATGCACAAAGAAAAATTTGTTGCAAAATCAAAGCACAAATGAGTGGAAATTTACAAATTACATAAAAATATCAAAAAAAAAAAGCACAGACTCATTTTTTTATTTTTTTATAACTTTTCTATGTAACTTGTAAATGAGTATTTTCATTAATTTGAGAATAAAATCAACATTTATGCATTGATCTGGATGTAATATGTCATGTTTTATTTGAAACAAATTTATCTATATGATTTAATAATATAACAAAATTGTATTTTTTTACACTTCTGTTAAAAAAAAAAAAATTGATTTTGTATAAAATAATTTTTTTTCAGAAACTGGGTTTAATAAATCAATAACTGTTGACCGTAGTAAAAAGTAATGTAACGACTTGAAGACAATTTTAATTAGAATTTTTTGATATTTTTAATAAAATCAGACAAGTCGCTTTCGAGATATGCTTCAATATATGGTGCAACTTCCATAATTTTATAAATCGCGATTTATCGTGCAGTAATACGCAAAATAATCTGGTCACAATTTTAGCACAAGCAAGTATATTTAAATTTTTTATATGTTTTTTGTGAATATAAATAATTAATTGGTAGGTTTAGATATTATTTCATCAATGAAGATAAAAAATTAAATAAATAAACTTTATTTAGACATGACTAAAATAAAGTGGTGTACAGATGAACAACGTAAGATTATTCAACAGATGTACTCAAGAGGAATAAGCATAAGTGAGATTGCTAATACTTTGGAATGTTCCAGAAAGATGGTTTATAATGCACTAAACCATATTTGGAAGTATGAAACATTTAAAACTGTTACACAGGCTCCTAGGCCAAGAAAAACGTCACGTAAAGAGGATTCTTTAATATATAGAACCTCTGTCGAAGATCCTTTTAAAAGCTCCACCGTAATCCAGAGGGAAATTTCAAGAAAATATAGTATCAACGTGTCCTGCAGAACAATAAGAAGAAGACTTAATGAAAAAAAATTACGTGGATGCATTTCTCAGCATAAGCCACACGGGATCGGTTGTGCTTTGCTCGTGAGCATTTAGAAAAGCCATTAGTTTTTTGGAAAAATGTCCTCTGGAGTGATGAATCCAAGTTTTGTAGATTCGGATGGTAAAAGGTATGTATGACGTCCTCCAAACACGCATCACAATCTAAAGTACGCTTCTAAAACAATAAAACACGGTGGAGGAAATGTGATGGTGTGTGGAGCTTTTTCTGGGCATGGCGTTGGTCCTATATGCAAGATTGATACACGTATGGACCAATATGTATACCAGAATATACTACTAAATAAAATAATGCCTTATGCAGAGGACAACATGCCACTTAGGTGGAGTTTTATGCACGACAATGACTTGGAAGAGAACAATATTAACGTGTTAAAATAGCCAGCCCAATCTCCGGATCTACATGCCATTGAGAACCTTTGGAATGGTGTGGAGCAGCACGTAATGAGAGCAAAACCTAAAAATTTGGCCGATTTATGGACAGAAATAGAAAAAGCTTGGTATGCTATTTCAGTGAAGCGCTGTATGGGACTTGTGGAAAGTATGCCAAGGAGATTGGCAGCTGTAATAAAAAATAATGGATACCCAACTAAGTACTAAGTTTATAGTGAAATAAGTTTTTTGTTTTGTTACTTTTTTTTTAAATGTGAATAAATTTTTTTTATTTTGTGCTAAAATACTGTCGAGTGTTTTTTGACGGTTATTCTATTTTGTACAAAAAAACAGCAAATATATATATATAGGAATGACAATGAATATATTGTGATGTGATCTCAGCAAGACATGATACACCTATATAAAAGAAATATTAAAAAAAAGTAAAGAAATACAGGAAATATTTGTTTTTAAAGATAGGCAGTAGCAAGTGTGCTAACCTCATGGCCACCCCTGTATGTATATTAGACTGCTCCAAAAAAAGCAAATATTGAATTTGGATCGTAACTCCCGCCAGTATTGTTCTTTTTTAGGTAAAAATATAGTGTGCAAAATATTAGAGTGATCGGATGTCGATAACGCGTGTCGCATCGACCTGAAGTTGGTAAGGTGCATTTATATGGGAAAATGTGGATATTTTTTTTAATTGGCTATTATTAACTCTTTTTTAGCAATTTAATGTAAAGCAATCATAATCTAGATATAATTTTCTATCAAGATAAAAAATAGGTTAGAAAACAGTATAGTTATTAGAAGACCATTAAGGTGCTTTTGAAAAATTGTGTAAGCAAGGTAACATTCGAATAATTTTCGTTCGAATTATTAAAAAAATTTTAAAGAATAATTTAATTATTATTATTATTTTTTTTGTAATTATAGTTATTTTATTAGATTATTCATTAAAAAAATTTCTAAAAATTTTACAAGAAAGTAAAAATGCATTAAAATTTTGACATTAGTTCGGTCTATGGGTCAAAATTGAAGTCATATACTGCATCTCCAATATATTCTTCGATATACAGCCTTTGTATCTATCTATATTTCATTAAATTTATTCCAAAAATATCGCGAAATATGCCAAAAATTTAAACCCTTTAAATAAATTATGTCGAGGGTCTTCTAATACCAAAATCGGTCAGAAATTAAGAGAGTCGATAAAAGAAGTCACTACACTCTTAGAAACATATAAACGAACAGCATCATTTCAATGATGTAATGAAGAATTACAGAATTACATACCCAGCTATTTTCAGATATTGGGATTATATAATTATCAAATGATTTTTAGGATCTGAACTTGCACTAAAAAAGTATTTTTTTTTTTATAATTCTTCACTATATCACTCAAATGATGCTGTTATTTTATAGTGAGTTTTATTGGGAACACTGCCTTTCCGCGAAATTCTTTAGATTTTGGAAATTTTAAAATGCTTTAAAGGGTGTTGTGACTTCTTTTATCATCTACATTAATTTCTGACCGATTTTGATATTAATAGACCTTTATAATCATATTATATTGAGAGGTATTAATTTTTGGCATCTTTTGTGATATTTTTGGAATAAATTTAGATACAAAGGCTAAAATTCGAAGAAATTATTGTAGCTGTAGTATATGATTTTAATTTTGGCCGATTGACGAAAGCAATCTCAGTTCATCTTTACTTTCCTGTGCCAATACTTTTTCTTTAAAATATTAAGAAATAATTAAAATTTTGCAATTTTCTTGCAAATGTTTTACTTTGGCACAAACGTTTAATGGTCATTAATAAACTAACAGGTGGATGTATCACATAAAACTAACATTTCTTACTAAAGAAGTTTAAATGCAGTGACCGATTTATTATAAATTTATATACTGTGCTAATACCTTTTTTCGGCCTCCGTATGTAAATATTTTCTGCAATTTTGTAGATTTTTTTAGACAACAGCATTTTGAGCGAATTAAACACAACCGCTAAACAACTTTAAATGAGTTTTACGTTTTACAAAATCTTGTTAAATGTAATTTTTATACCCTTCACCAAAGGTGTAAAGGGTATATATAAGTTTGTCATTCCGTTTGTAATTCCCACAATTTTCGTCGGAGAGCAAAAAAGTTTACATTTTCGGGATCCTTGTAAGAAATGATGACGATAGGACCATGTCCGTCCGTCCGTCCGTCCGTCCGTGTGTCGGTTGAAATGGCGTTTATGAAGCCCACCGATAACTGACATATATAATATATATGTCAAACGATCGGAAATGCTTTCGAGAATTTTGCTATTGGAATTCAGCAAGATCGGTTCATAGAATATTCATAGAAAAAACGGTTTTTAGAACCGGTTTTCCAGTTTCTGAAGCCTCTGTACATACTAGGGACTTCGTTTTTACAAAGAAGTCTCGGACATTTTTTTTCTGAATTTTTGTTCTGAAAAAATGAAATAAATCGGTTCAATAATAACTGAGATATCGGACAAAACCCATTTTTTATTTTTTGAAGCCCTGGTTTAAGCTATAGATTTTTATTTTTATACAGATCGGTCACAAATATTTTTATAAAATTTTAGTTTTTTGAATCAGCAGGATCGGTTTATAAATGGCGGAGATATGCTTTAAAAACCGGTTTTTCAGTTTCTGAAGCCTCTACATATACCAGTTACTTCGAATTTTTAAAGAGGGCTCGGAAATTATTTTCTGAATTTTTGTTCTGAAAAAATGAAATAAATCGGTTCAGTAATAACTGAGATATCGAGGAAAACGAATTTTTTTATTTTTGAAGCCCTTGTTCAAGCTACAGATTTTTATTTTTATATAGATCAGTCATAAATGTTTTTACAAAATTTCGTTTTTTTTTAATAAACCAAATTCGTTCATAATCAACAGAGTTATGGCCCAAAAACAAATCTGTTAAGAATATAAATACACACACAAACATGTATATTAAGCATTGTAATGACTATTAGTGACATTTTTGCCTATAAGACAAGTAGTTTAGTTAGCAACAGCAGTAATATAATGAATAACAGTGTTGTTGTTGTTCTTTGTATATGCAGCCAGTTTGTATATACACTCATAAAAAAATAAATAAATATGGAATTGTTGTTGTTGTTTATTTTTTAAAAGCAAAGCCTGCTATGATTGTTTTTTTATATATTAAAATTTTCCTAGTTTGAAAAAAATTTAGATTTATATATGTGAAAATATGAAAGCATACGTTAAGGCGAAAATTTTATTATTTGTCGGTAATATGGTAATATGATGTCGATAAGATAGTACGATGGTAATATGTTGAAGGGTATCAAAGATTCGGTACAGCCGAATCTTTTTTCAATTTCATTAAGTATTTTTTTGACCAGTTTCAAATAAACTTTTTATTTCAATTTTTTAAATATTTATTTGCATTCAAATGTCATTTTTATTGAACACATTGTTGTTTTTACTATCACATTAATAGAAAATCAATATTGAATAACGACATTTTTCAAAATCTAATTAAATTTTATGAGATTTTGGTAAAATCTCATTATAAACTAGATTTTGATTTGTATTGAAAATTTAATTAAAACAACCCAGTAGTCTATGGTGGCAGTTGCGTACAAGTTACCTAACCGTCTACATTAGGGTACCATTAGTCACTTTAACATGGGCTTGCCCTAGGAGGAAGTCTATTGCCACCTCAATGACTACACACAAAATCACCTACACGACTACCGAAGGGTCAATAAAGTGACAATAGGCACTTATACGAATTTTTATTAAGACAAAAGTCAAAATCAGTGCGAATCTAGACAAGGTAACCTGAGTTAAACAGCTAATTATTGTTTTTTGTTGTTACATCTGTTATACTACATTTTTAAACGAGAGAAGAAGATATAGTCGGTCAAGACCGACTATATGATACCCTATACCATTGCGTATGAGCATAAAAATTCGGGAAATAGATTTACCAAGACTTTTACTAAATCTAAACTTTTACTAAATCTAAAATAAAGCATTGCACAAAACTTCTTTGGACCGAATTTCATTAAAATATTCCTAATATTAAGACATTTTTAAGTGTGGAAACTCTATTCCGGGGGGGACAATTGTATGGGGGGGTAGGTGAAATAATGGACCGATCATATCCAATTTCAATAGGCTTCGTCCTTGTATCATAAAAGTTTCACCTGCCAAATTTCATTCAATTATCTTCAAAATTGCGACCTGTACTTTGTGTACAAGGTTTACATGGACAGCAAGCCGTCCAGCCAACCATCCAGCCAGACGGACGGACGGACATCGTTAGATCGATTTAAAAAGAGATTCTGAGTTGATTGGTATACTTTAAGGTGGGTGTTGCATAATTCATTCTATGCGTTACAAACACATAATACCCCAACCACCTATGGTGGTGTAGGGTATAAAAAGCATTAATGAATTCGCTTTATTGTTGTTTTTGAGGAACTGTTGTCACCTTCCAAAAATTTGACACATTACCTGGTAATGAATTGTCAGTATTTTTCTAATTTCTTCGAATAGTGTAATAACTGTTTACAGGTAAATAGCAAGTTGATTAGATCCTGCAATGGCATAGTTTGCTAGGGCAACTGCTTAGCACGCAAATGTTTATCGTTTGAATCCAAACTAAACCCGTATTTAACTTAGCAAATTATTTAAATTTATATTTGCATGTGTGTAAAAGCTATTGCGAGCACAGTATTTAAATTGAACATGACGTTATAAGTAAGACTGTTGTCTTTGAAACATTACACAAGTTACTGTCTATGTTCAAATCTCAGTTGACAAAACTTTAGTTTTTATTTTCGTTTACTCTTTTACTTTAACTTTATTACCCAAAACTCATTATAAAATCGGATATTTATCATATTGTAGAAAATATAGGCGAAGTAGGTAGTCTAAGGAAACCTAAATTTCACCAATTTAACAGTACATTCCGGTGGTCTGTCAGTGCTATATCTTGTTTTTTTATTTTTTTAGTATAACTAAGTATTGTATATTAAATCTTTCTTGAAATTTGATTACCAAGATTACAGTAAATTTATTAAAAATAAAAAAACTGAGACATTTGAAGTGAAGTTTCATGAAAGTGTTTTAATCATTTGAATATAGTTTGTTTATCTCTAGGCCGGAGGAGTAAAAACCAATTTAATATTTGTTTACGGTTTCCTGTACATTTGTTTTTGCCAGTTATTAAATGGTTCATCTTCATCTCTATGTGGGTGTAACATTAAAGTGGAAAAAACAATATGAACACGATGTTTTCATTTCATTTTTAGTTTTTTGCTTTAAATTGCTTGCTTATCTCAAGTGGTGTTTTTAGAGTTTCTCAGTTATACAAGAACCACACAAAGCCATTTCGTACTTAATTTGAATGCTACTCCATGCGTGCTGGGTAATATGGATAAATATGTGTAAGTTGACTTAAATGCAAATGACTCTAACTAACATTTAAAAAACTAAATAGATAATAAACAAATAATTTTCAAAACTAGCATTTTTAATATGCTAATATTACCAATATTGAGAGAAAAAAAAAATGAATTTATAAACATTATTATCTTCGATTTCGATAGAATTTATGTACATTAGGATGGCCCAACATTGTATGAAAAATGTCTAAGTGTATAGCACTTTTAAACATACCTAAAATTATGAAAGTGGATGTCATTCAGAATATATTTGCAAAATTTCAACTTCTTATAATAATTGGAACAAGATGCTACATGACTATTTAAGTTGATGATTCCATCACATGGATACGCTTTTTTGTGATACCACTCAAACGATGCGTACAGAAAGATACCACTCAATATGGAAAAGATTGAAAGTCTCAAGTCTGGTTCATTTTGGCTAAAAAAAAGTTTCGAATTTTTTTCACGAAATACATATGTTTCAAAAAATTCGTAATTTTAAACTTGTTATGAAAAAAATTATTTTAAACTTTCCCAATGACATTTTTCTTTGCCAAAGAACTTTTGAGTGCATTTTGGTTTTTGTTATGGGCCATAGTTACTATAATGCGAGTTTTTAATATTTAATATTTAAAAAAGAAAAAAAAAATTATAATGAAATTCTTTTTCACATGAAGTACTAAAATTACGGTTTGTGGACTAAAATTATGAATTTTTTAATGCCCATTTCGATACAAAATTTAAAACTTTTTTTGGACAAAATATTCTAGACCCGTTACTTTCAATCGCTGATAGGAAACTGAAGATCAATTTTAACATTTCTTTAAGTATTTTTTTTCGTATCAGCATTTAAATCCGCATAGTTTGCGAATTCTTCCAACAATTGTTTTTCTATGGGACGCTCCACAGTGGGGTCAAACCCAAATTTTTTGGTAATAAATCTGTATCTCCAAAACTACTGCTCGGATTAAATTGAAATGTATGGAAGAGTTGCAGAGGAGGACTTAAGCTTTCAGAAAAATCATATTGTAGTCACTCTGTGATAACTAAAGGGCTGCGCAAACACATTCATTTTCTTGCCGGCCTAAAACATTCACTTCAATGAACTCTGTTATAGTGAAAAATTATGTGTATAGATAAGTATACAATTCATTCATTATAAGAAAGTGTGAGTAGATAAAACGAAAATAAAAAAACAATTCTGTGTATGTTTTGGCAATGATCGTAGGCTAACAGTTACTTCGTTGTGAGTTTTTTTTCGCTGTTCGTATCAACTTCACTCAGTGTACGACCATTTTCATGAATAATTCGAACTATCAGTAGATACTATGAATGTTTATGCTTTATGTGATGGATATTATGTTTTGCTTGTTTGGTGGTTGCTTTATAACGTAGTAAAAAAAAAACAGAAGTTTATGGTAACATTCTAAAGATTTTACATATTGATATAGTTACAAAATGAAATATTGGGATATTTTAATTGTATTTTTATTTATAATACATCAATTAAATTTGTTATAATTTTCTATTTTATTAAAAAAAAAAAAATAATTAAAGAAGAACATATTTAATTTAATCAAAATTAAAACAAATATTTTTTTCTTAAGAAGATATTCATACGTTTTTATATGATTATTGTAATCTTAAATAATTTTCATATATATTTTATTTAAATGAAAAAAATTCAACAAATTTTTATGATTTTGATTGCAAAACAATATATTTAAATAGAAAAAAAAATTAATTTTATTAAGCAAAAATTCCAAAGAAATAAAAATATTCAGCCACAGAAGGTTTGAAAAAAAAGTTACATAGTTTTTTTCAAATATTTAAAATGAAAATGAAAATATTACTTATTTTTATTATTCCAGTCAAATTTAAAAATATTACAAAATATTAATGATGATCAAAAATATTCAAATATTTTCTAAGAATAGAAAAATTTAAATGTTTTGAAAAAGATTTTTTTAAAATTGAATATAAAGTATAGATTAATTGTATTCAACCTAAGGAAATAAGATATGTATATTTTCAATTTAGTTGAAGACTTTGGAATTTGATTTAAAATTTTTATTTTATATGACAAATAGAAAAATATTTAAAAAATTTTATTTCAAATTATTTTCAAGCAATTGAAGAATATTTTACATTTTTTTATTTTACATCTAAAATATAAATAAACTACATAAAATAATTTATTTTTAACAAATATTTTAGATGAAAATATTCACAAACATTCAAAACTTATTATATTATATATAAAAGTCTGAAATAATAATTATTAGTTTAACAGAAATAAAACTTATTTTCATCAGAGAAATACAAAACAAAATTATGGAAAATTTTACTTTCAATAAAAATCAAATAATAATTTCTTAAACAATTATCAAATATTCATATAACATTTAAATTAAATTTATAAAGTTTAAGATATAAATTGATCTTTTAAAAAGTAGATATGTCACTGAGAAAGGTATAATCAACTCGGTGCGGATCAACGTATTTCAACTTGTAAAACAACAAAACACGTATGCTATCCCTACAGTAACAAAAAGGTCACAACTCGTCCATTAGTAAACAAACAACCAAAACTTCAAATTAAAGAACGTTATAAAAAGAACACACATGTATAAACTAATGTATTGCTCTGTATTTTTTGTATTTCTTTATGGGTAGTACATACATGTACGAACTCATATATGGCTTTTGATCTTTTTTTTTGTGCTTCTTTGGTGGTGGATTTTGTCTTTGCTTTTGCCACGCACTTTTTATATACAAATCAAAACAAAAGCGAAAAAGAAAATACAATGAATTATCTATTTCATTGCACAATGAAATCGTATACAACATATCCACACAACTCACATAGGTTCTGTACTATATGGTTTTGCATTCTCTACTCATATGTTTTGAGTTTTCGTGGTCAGTTATTGTGGATAATACTCATTCATTCATTTCACAATGAAAAAGCACACAACATGAACTAACTGTTTTTACGATGAATGTATTCAGCATTAATTTTTCGGCATTCATGCAGCCCTTTAGTGATAACACAAGATAAGCTACAGGTTGTCAAAATTGACTACCTCGAGTATGCAAAAGTTTAAAAAAATCGTAACTTCTACAAATGAAGTCCGATTTTAAAATTTTTATATTTATGGAAAGCTCTTGGCAAGGTACAGCTTACTCACCTAAGTTATCTGACAGTTAAAAAGATATTTATACTTGAATTTTGAATTTTTGATTTTTTGCCTCCACTTTCTTTCGTTTTTCGGGAATAAGTCCTTAGTTATATGAGATAAATTTTTTAAAAATATCTTGTAATTTGTTATATATTTCAAAATAATATGCTGAAAGAATCTTTGAATTATCTCAATGCGTCTAGACGTGAAAAATATTCAAAGTCAGCTCTCTGAATTTGGTATGAAAAATGGCAATTTTCTCGATATGAAACCCTATCCAAAAATTATTTTTATTTTTAGTTAGTGCTTATTGCAATTTAAGATACGATGTTTACTTTGCACTATTAAAATACTTGGTTACTTAAGTATGTATGTATGAGTGTACTTTAAATAACATTAAAATAAATGTTGAAATGTCATTTTAGCAAATTATTTTATGATTCGAACTCGGTACTGTAATATATGATGGGACCAACTTCTTTTAAAAATACATGTTTCTTATAACTATTGAAATGTCTTATCAAATTGGTTGCGTTGTTCATGAAAAACAGTACATTTTTTTTTTTTTTTTTTTGTTAACTTTACCAGTTTTATAAAATATGTAGAAACATGCAGTTAAGTTAAAGGGATTGTACCACGACCACACCTGTATTACCCTACATCAATAAGTTTTTCATTTACTGACTATTTTCAATTCAAGATTTTAATTTCTAGGGATTTTCGAGAGAAACTTATTTGTGCTGACAAATATTCTTATTAGCATAAATTTTGTGAGTATTTTTCACTTAAACTTTATTTATATCATTTTTTGTTGATAGAAGTATGAAGTAAATTCCTTCTCACACAAAAAAAAAAAAAAAAAAAAGCATTTGTATACACAGAAAAAAGTCACCAATTAACAAATATATATGAAAATAATTAATTGAATTATAAACTTGTTTAAATTTGCACCTCTCACCAAAATGATTATATCAATTACTAAAAACTATAAAAAATACAAAACAGGCAAAAATACCCAATTAATAAATTAATTAAATCAATCAAGTAGATGATTGAATGAATTAAAAATGTGTATAGGAAAAAAAATCATACCAAAATTTTTTTTTTATTTAATTTTTTCTTGGACATATTTATTAAATTTTGATGCAAAATTAATTGTAAAAAAGACGGTAATAATTTTTTCTGTGTATAAAGAAAATTATGTTTTGAAAATTCTAAAAAAGCTCAAACAATTTCGAATTATAAAAAATGGAAAATCCGGTTTCTGTATAATTGCTAGAGGATTATATTGTATAAAGTTTATATTGTCTGGATTCTTAAGAATCTAGCATTGTCCGTCAGTCTATCCGTCGGTCCGTCTGTCTGAAGAAAGCAGAATAGGGGAACCAGCTAAAAAGTTTCAGATGGTAAGTATATAGATTCGGAAAAGCCGAGTTTAACATTCTCACTTGTTTCATTTTGATCCAGTTCACGAAAGAATAATTTCAGGACGAAAATTTTGCGAAACGATATCTTAGAATGAAGTCAATTTTCATTTGAGCTGGAACATTGATACTTTTTCATTTTAGGGCCTCCATATAAAATAAAAAATAAGTATAATTTAATAAAAAAATAAAAATATTTACATAGTAATCAATTACAGAGTTTTTATTAAATTTTTATTATATTAATCGACATTGAACAAGTCGTCTTGAACCAGTCCTGTGTCCCAAAGTCCCAAAGTGTTAATTAGCCACCTGTAATTACAACACCATGTAGAAGTCTCAGGTTCCTTCCATATAAAATAACTCTAACCGGTCACAAACCCTGAGAACCTGCCACGTGACCAGTTCTGAACTGCACAGAAAAAATTATTACCGTCTTTTTTTCAATTAACTCAGTTGTTTAATTTTGCAGCAAAATATAATAAATATATTCAAGAAAAAATAAAATAAAAATAAGTTTTGGTATGATTTTAACATTTTAATCATCTACTTGATTGATTTAATTAATTTATTAATTGGGAATTTTTTTCTGTTTTGTATTTTTTATAGTTTTTAGTAATTGATATAATCATTTTGGTGAGAGGTGCAAATTTAAACAAGTTTATAATTGAATGAATTATTTTCATATATATTTGTTAATTGGTGACTTTTTTCTGTGTGGTTCTCTTTCTTCTAGGGTATATTCGAGCGCCACAAACACCATCACAAATGTATTTGCAATACTCGAACTACATGATGTAGGGGTATTAAAAATGTAGCGAGCGTATAATACTTATCATATGGTATATATCTATTAGGGTGGCCCTCATTTCAAAAAGTTCCAGATTCCAGAGAAAACGAAACTTGGCATTTGGTTTCGTCTTGAGTTTTATGGATCCTGTAAACAATTTTATGATCCAAAATTGTTTTAATAGCATTCAAACACTTAAGTTAGTTATATGCAAAACAACGGATTTTTATGAACTTTGACCGTGAATATCTCACGTAATTCACACGTGATTATCGAAAAATTGTAACATGATGTATGAGAATCAACGACGAAACTATATGATGAGTTTGTTTTCTGGGGTGTATTTGGTTGAAAATTACGCGTCTTACGTAATTTTATTTTAATAATTATTATATAATTGATTGTTCAATTTCCTTGATTCTATTCACTTTTAAGACGGTAACAAATTTTGGAATTCATATAAAAAACGGCCGCCCTAATATATATGTATATATATGTATGTACTTATGTACTTCTTTTATCTTTACCAAACCATTTTTGTTGATTGTATGCAAGTTTGGCCTACGCAGGCACGTGTTTTACAATTTAACCATTAGCTTATGTGAATGTCAATCAGCACTTGTTCATTTGTCCGTATGACCACCGTCGGATTGTCTGTCTGTTTGTTTGTTTTTTTTAATGTGTTTGCTGCATTATGTTGATTTGTTGGATTTGCATAATAAAACGCTCGTTTGTTTTCACATGTTTCTTAGTCCCTAAACATTTGGCTGCACAGTGCTTGGAAGGTACTACATATTGTATATGTTATTAAAATAAAACAATTAAAGGACGTATAAACAATTTTTTGTGATATACATATATGTATATGTAAATTCTGTTATTTGTATGTAGTAAGTTAAAAAAATAACTCTCAATTAATTTAAATTACTGGCGTAGATCCTTTTCTAATGTCATTAAAATTACATACATGATGACATTAGAAAAGGATCTACGCCATTGTATTATTTAATGATATTTTCGAAAAGAATAAAATTAATAAACCTAATATATATATATATATACAGTCGAACACGGTTATAACGAACTCGAAGGGACCGACAGATTTAGTTCGTTATAAACGTAGTTCGTTATATCCGTAAAATTCCCAAAAAAATAGTTTGTTAATAAAATACACGTTTTTCATTGCAATACTAATAATTGGAATTAAAACTTATTTCTTTCCTGTAAAAATTATATAATTAAATATTTAAATACCCAGCTAAAAAAATTATGTATATATCATATATACAACATATATTATGTTTCATATATATTTGGATCCGAAAATTGAGGGTATATGGCCATATATAACCATATATATTCATACATATGTAAAAACCCTATTGTGAATCATAATAAAACAATTTTTTTGGTTTATTTATTTTTTTTTATTAATTTTATTGAAAGCGCAAAAATTAAATCGTAATATATACAAAATACATTTTTTAACACAATTATTAAATAAAAACAACTTACATTTTCGACGAAACAGCATTGAAATTGTCCTTGTAGAGTCTCCTGATAAGGTGTGCCATTTAGAATGTTGTATTGATGAAATTCCTTGAATTAATTTAACAAAATCTGCTGAAATATATGAAAATTAAAAGTGGGATCATGTTTGTCAATAATATTCGCAAACTTACCTTTATTGATGCTGTTTGTTGACAAAATGACTTCTTAATTTCAGAAAATTTCTTAATTATTACATTTTTTTAGATATATATTTATATTTATATATTTTGTTAGAATTTTTATATTTCAATGTATTTTAAAATGTCAAGAAATGACTATTCTTGCTCAAAATAAATTTAAGACAGCAAAATTAAATAAAAAAACAGTTTTTTACATATTACTCGCTTATAAAGCTTTGTACGTGTTTTGATGTTATAACAACATTTAAAGATAACAAAATTTCCTACAAATTTCCTGAAGTAAATTTTTATCTATCTTCATTAATTTAAGGGTTATATTGCATTTTATGTTTGATTTAATATTGATATATGGATTCATATATGAAACCATATATGGTTAAAATTGTATAAGCTTGTTTCCATATATGACAAAATAGTTCATATATTTTACTATATATGTTTCCATATATTGCAAAATATTCCATATGAGTCCACACACTTTCATATATAACCCATATATAACAATACATCATCATACATGAGTAACGTGACCAGAGATCCCGCTTTTGGCGGGATTATCCCGCTTTTTTAACTTCGATCCCCCCTAAAATATTTTTCCCGCTTTTTATTAAGAAATCCCGCTTTTCTAACTCTAACAATTATTTGTTCGATTTCCTTATTTATGTTTTCTATAACATTCTTATCAATATGTAAGTAAGTAACTAAAAATAATTTTTTCCAATGGAAAGTTGATCATTTTTTACAAATAATTTTTGATACGCTGATCATCTTCTCTACTGACTAATCTTAAATGTACTTTGTGTGCATTTTTTGATGACTTCGATGTAGGAAGACCTCACAAAAGATACGCATTATTAAGCTTGTTATAATATTTACACATTTTTTAACATATCTTCAGTTCTTTATCAGTGAATGAAAAATCTCAAATCTGATATATTTTGACAAGAAAAGTTTAAAATTTTTTCCCAGAAATAGGTTTAAAACTTTAGTTATTTTAAGAATGTTAGAAAAAGATATAAATAAATTTTTGGAGGAAGAAATTTTGTTCTTTCAGAGATATTTTTAGTTTTTAAAAACTCATTTCGTGAGAACATTTGTTTTGGGGATATTATAATAATTTTTACCAATTTTATTTACCAAAATGTGCCATTTCAAAAATATGTTTTGACATGAACTTGGGTTGGATATTTTTTTATTTTTGTATAAACTGAAAGTTATAGAAATATCTGGAACAATGTTTTCGATTAAATTTACTTAAAGTTTGTGCTTACGAAAACCTTGTGTTAATGATTTTATTTGAACTTTTTGTTTTAACTGAATATTAGTGTTTAACTTGTTGGCAGCCGATTCAAAAAGGTGAAAAGGTAACTGTACATCGGATAATTTTGATAACGGTTTTTTAGAGGTAACGATATTTTTAGTTATTTCGGTAACGGTATTTAGCGTTGTCGGTATTTCGAGTTATTTCGGTAATGGTATTTTATAGGTATTTTATGGCTACTTCCATAACTTTATTACAAGTTTTATTTCAACATTATTAAAAATAATAATATTATTTAAACCCAAAAATAACGCTAACGGTATTTTAGCGTTATCGGTATTTAGAGCTATTTTGGAAATGGTTTTGTAGCATTGTATATTTTAGTGGTAACCGTATTTTCAACTATTTCAGTAACTGTATTTTACGGGTAACGGTAGCCATGTTGAATGTTTTTTTTTTTTTTTTAGCGGTAACGGAAAACAAACTTGGTTTTATTGTTAGCAGGTCTAAGAATTAATTAAGAAATTTGCTATCAAATTCAAAAAGTATCAATTTTTTTTCATCAAACCGTATTTGAATTCAATCTTGAAATTTAACTAGAAATATATTGAAAACATTTCGAGAAACACATTAAAATTATATTTTTTAATGCTTAAGTTTGTAGGGATATATTTACTTATTTTGATGTTCCAAAATTGATGGATCGTTCTCAATTTGCAACATCTCAATTGCGTGATTTAGATTTTTAATTGAGATATAAAAATAAAATCTCTCTTTTTTTAAAAAACTTTTCAAAGGCCCGCTTTTTCCAAACAATTTTGTTCAGAATCCCGCTTTTTAGTCGTTCGGGTCCCGCTTTTTGACAAAAACCCTCTGGTCACGTTATACATGAGTCATATATAAAAATATATGATCATTTTCAGCTGGGTATATATAATTATTATATCAGGAATAATATTTTTATATTCATCATTCAAATTGAGATTAATTATATTAAATATACTAATTCAATGTTTTCTTTTATAACCGATGTTTTATATTAGTATGTTTTAATATGCTTAACAATTTTCTAATATTTAGTGCTAAATTCTCAGATAATTTCAGTTTTATTATTAGCTATTTTCGATAAATGTATGTTGAGTTAAAAAGGCCAACAACTACAAATATAAAATTCATCTCTTATTTGCTGATAATTTAAATAGAAATTAATGAAGATTATTACCTTTTATCCAATAATATAAATAGAAATAAATAAAAGTTATTTCTATTAGTTTTTTAATTTTTGAACTTTTTTGAAATTTGTAATTTTATTTATCTAAAACAAGTATTTTTGGGAGTTCGTTATAAAAGTAGTTTTTTTTATGAAAAATTCTTGTTGTGACCATAAAAATGTGTTCGTTATAAAAAAAGTTCGCTATAACCGTGTTCGTTATAAACGTATTTATTTGTATGGAAAATGTTGGTAAAATCAATGGGACCGAAGAAAATAAAAGAAAAAATCTTAAAAATAAAACATATGTACTTTTGTTTCACTTTTATTTTAAGATTTAAAAAAATTAATATATGTACGTTTGATTAAATCTATAGAAAAACTATTTTAGTTTTTCCCAAATATTACTGTGAGTCCGTAAAAGGCTTTAACCCGAAATCTATTAACACGTAGTTTACAAATTCGAAAAGAATAAAAAACTTTTTCCTCGCATAATCGAATAAATTCTGATCGAATGGCAATTCTAATGTATATTCAGTGTCTTCGTGAAATTCTAAGGCGATCAAGTTATGTTCTTCCGTCTGTCTCTTGAATTTAATTTTTAAGAAAATTAAAATCAAAAATTTAAAAGCATTTTCGTTTATTTTTACAAAGATAAAACAAATTTTTTTTATTTTAATTATGACTGATGTTAATTAGGGTTCGACTGATGGTTATTCGGTCAATGAGTAGGCGTTCTTTTTCAAATAATTCCAAACTGTCATGTGGTTGATGCTCAAAACTTTCCAAACGGAATCCTTGGTCCGACGATCAGTCACAGCAATTAAAAGCTTTACACAATTCTTCAATTTATTTTAAAAGAACATTTTCGAGTTATTCGAAATATAAAAGTCAATTAATACTACAACTTTTATTCAATCGTTTTATGTGAATAAATCACTGTGCACTGCTTAATTTGTTTTTCTTAGTTTTAAATTTTTTCAATTTTGTTAAGCAGTAACCTGTAGTTGATGAGAATAGAAGCAAAGTTATTACTGAACTAAACGAAAGATTGGCAGTTTTAAAGCTTTGATTTTACCAATAAGGATTAAAATTAATTCGTAATTATAAGGAAATATATTTTTTAATTTTACATTTATAAATTGTATTTGAGGAGTCGCAGATCAAAACGTACTTTTATCATTATTTGAATTTGCTGGGAAATTGAGAATTAATTTTTTCGTTCTCTTATAAAGCAGTTTGAAGCTGGAAATTGTAAGAAGCGTTCTCCTTTTCATAAAATACATCGAACGACATAAATTCACCACAACAAATCTTAATGATGAGTGGGATCAAAGGATTTTTAAATGTAAAAAAGTACGTTTTGTTAAAAAAAAAAAATTTGGAAAAATTTACAATTTCTTTATATTTTACAGAAAATATTTTTTGAGAATTTATAAAATGATCCAAAAATACTGTTCGCAAAAATTGTGAACCAAAATAACTTAAAAAAATTTTTGTTCTTTAGAAAAATATACCTCTTAAAATTAAAAAAAAAAAAAAAACGAAAAAAGTGAAAAAATTATCCTATCAAATTTTTTTCAGGTAGAGTTTAACCCATTGAATACAAAAATAACAAAAAAGCAATTTCAGAAAAAATGCAAAAAAAGTACGTTTTATTCTGCGACTCCTCATTTCATACATTTGTAATGGAAAAATGTATGGCTCGGAGTAAGATTAACATATCAAACTTATGAATATGTAATATGAATAGTAATTTTATAGAGTGACTTTAAAGATGTAACGATTGACCCTAACTGTGATATTTGATTAGTTATATGCAGTGTTTCGAATGGCTGCTTAAAGCAGTCGTAATTTTCTAAACAGTTGCTTTTTTTACAGCATCTTTGAAACAAGTTTACTTGATTTAGTTATCCACCACATACTAACTAAACACATTTTGCTGCTCACACACAAAACTGATTTAAGCAGCATCCAGTTTTTATTTTGTTCAGCAGTCAAATTAAATAAGCAGCGCACACACTCAGTTTTTTACTCAGCCAGTTGATTTTACGTCTTAGTCGTGTGCGCTCAGCAGAACGTAGAAACCTTTTTCAGCAACGTAAGAACAACTGGATAGTAAGACTGTACAGTTCTGCGCAGTCAATATACAAAGTTGTTTGGTTATGGTTTTTACATTTAAGAAGGAAAATGAAGTGGTATAGTTTTTAAATGAAAACAAATAGAAAACGGTACAATAAAATACTATGAATTGTATTAAAGATATTTATATGTAGATTTATTAATTTTAATTAAAAAAACAAAAATTTTTAATATTAGTAGATGAAAAAATATTAACTAAATATTAAATGTTGTTTAAATTAAAGAAAAAAAATTAAAAAAAAAAGTTCGTTCTTTTGAATAAGAAGAAAATTTTGTTATTTTGTATAATTTTCTTTGTTTTGATCTATTAAAGAAATTTGTAGTTAAGCTTAACTTTTGGACCCAATAATAAAAAAAAAATAAAAGAAAAAAAAAAAAAATTTGGACACTTTCGGTAAAGATTATGGCTTAGTTGAAGATGGAGGCGTACGTGTACATTTGGAAGAAAAATTATATATTTTAAATTTGCAATACATATGACTATTAAATGGAGAAAAAATAGTTCTAAAAATTGTATATTTGAATCATTGATTACACAAGTATGTAAAATTTATGTTGAATTTTCTGTATTTTTTCATCGATTTTGTTAGTAAGTTAGAAGTTGCGAAATAATAATCACTAGGTCATTAATACAAATAAGAGTAAATTATCTCAAAAATTATTTATATTTGCAAATAAATTGTCGTATTTTTAAATATTGAACAAAATTAATCAAAAAATTACAAAGTACTATAAAACCTGGGGGATTATTTTGTAACTAAATTCGAAAAGAAAATCTTTCGAATTTGTATACTTTATACATTGAAATTCGAAAGTGTTTTCTTTCGAATCGAATTACACAATAAACCCCCTGGTGGACAGAAATTAATCTGAGCATAATGGCCCAAGTTTTTTTTATTATTTAGGGAATTTCAAGTCTCAAAATATATATTATTAAATATTATTAATCACAGAATTAAAAATATCTTAACTTTTATTAAATTTATTAAGGATCATATTTAGTAGAAAAAATAAAAATTTTAATTTTAGAGTAGATCCGTGTGAGTGAAAAATAACAATATGAAATTTAAAAATTGTTCCTAAAATATGGACCAACTAAAAAGGAACTAATAAAGAGCTGAAAAAGTCATGAATTTAACATGTGTTGTCATAGGAAGGAAGTACTTAGTGGTGAAAAAGAGCTGCAGAAGTTCTTTTTCTAACCCATGATTGTTATTGGTAAGATGTTCTTCTTCTATATTTCAAGTCCATTTCTTTTGAAGTACTTCCTTTAAAACAATGTTTATAAAATTTTATAACAAAATGTCTGTTTTAGAGCTATCAAAATATAATGAATATGATATAAAATTTAAATTTTCTTAGAAATTATTAACCTTTTTTGAAACAAAGTAGTTGTTCAAAAGTAGAACAAAGTGTATATATACTTTGTTCTACTTTTAAAAAGATGAAAATGTTCTTTTTTGGAAGCTCTTGATCGATTTTTTTTAGCTTGGACTTTTTAAATAAAAATTAGCGCATTATAATTTGACTTGTTAATGTTTTAGAATATTTAAATTTTGAAATAAATAGAATATTTCTTTGATAAATAGTTTAATTGACTATACTTTTCCGTTTAAAACCACATTCAACTTTTATTTATTAGCAGATGATCTGCTTAATTTTGATTCGTTTGTTATTATTAAATATATTTCATTACTCAACAACCTTTCAACTCCAATTCCAATTTGTAAATAGTGACATAATTTTACTAAAAGAGAGTTACATATGTATATAATTTTCCAGCAGTTGGTTATATTTTATAAAACTGATAATTTATTATAACTTACGTGTAAGTCATTATACTTCCGTAAATCTTAAAGATTATATAAATGTTACTTACAGTGCTATTCTGTAATTTATGACAATTATCATTAATTAATAATTACTTATTATACCCAATAAGCATTTTTGCTGGAATTCAAGTTGAAACCAAATGTATTTCAAGCCTTGAATCCAGTACCAAGCATTGAATTTAAATAGTACTACACTTTAATTCAATAGCATTCTCCAGTGAAAAGGAAATTTAAATTCCAGTCAAATTTATTTTACTTAAAAATTTGTATTTTTTTCAATAATATTTCATGTTTAAAGTATTTTAATATTTGAATTTATGTCGCACTCCAGAAAAATTTTCTAAGGCTTGAATTATTGTGTTTGTGCTTATTGGGTATGCTTTTATGAGTGTGACAACTATCACCAAAAATATATAAACAATTTTTTTTCAAAGCCAGAATAAAAAAATTGTATTGTCATGTTTTTTTTTTTACTATCACAATAATTTTTTTGTCACTCGGTCGAGAATTGCACTGTTATTATAATTATTTTTGTATAATCAAATGTCTTATTGTTCGCCTGAGATATTAATAAAAGTAAAAAATTAATTAAGACATTAAAGCCGATCAATAAGAAAATAATAAATTAATAACCAAAAAGTCTGCAACATACAAGTTAATAACTTTTACTTTTAGATACATAAATAAATAAATAAACTTTTAGATACATAAATAAATAAATAAATAAATAAATAAATAAATAAATAAATAAATAAATAAATAAATAAATAAATAAAAAAATAAATAAAAATCACAACAAATCTTTATTATTTCGGTAACATAATACATACATATAAATATAATGTCTTTTTTATTTATCTTTACAAAATTTCTATATTTGTTAAATGAAAACCTTTTTTATTTAAAATTAATAAAATAAAGATATATGTATGTAATATCTTCAATAAAATTCATATTATTTTATTGGACCGTTTTCTATTTGTTTTCATTTAAAATAATCAACTTCATTTTCCTTCTAAAATTTAAAAAAAAAAAAAACCAAACAACTTTGTGTAATAGACCAAAACAAAGAAAGTTATACAAAACAACAAAATTTTCTTCTTATTGCAAATAACAAAAGTGTTTTTAATTTTTTCTTTAACTTAAACAACATTTAATATTCAGTTAATATTTTTTCATCTACTAGTATTAAATATTATATAATATTTTTATAAAAGTTCTATTATCTTAAATAAATTGTAAATAAATATATTATATAAAAAATGTTTGTTTTTTTTTAAATTAAAATTAATAAATCTACATATAAATATCTTTAATACAATTCGTAGTATTTTATTGCACCGTTTTCTATTTGTTTTCATTAAAAATAATAAGCTTCATTTTCCTTCTTAAATGTATAAACAAAAACCAAAGAACTTTTCAAATCAACTGTACAGAACTATACAGTCTTACTATCCAGTTGTTCTTACGTTGCTGAAAAATGTTTCTACGTTGTGCTGAGCGCACACGACTAAAACGTAAAATCAACTTGGCTGAGCAAAAAACTGAGTGTGTGCGCTGCTTATTTAATTTGACTGCTGAACAAAATAAAAACTGGTTGCTGCTTATTTCAGTTTTGTGTTTGAGCAGCAAATTTTGTTAAGTAAGCATGTGATCGAAAATGAAAACTTAAACTGTTTTCAGCGCAGTCGCCAGTTGAAAAAAAAAAATTTTGTGTGCTTAAAATTAAACGCTGGTTATATGTGTCAACTGACTCCACTAGGGATAATTTTGGGTTGGTAAAATAATTAGTTTATTCCATAAAAGAACTAGAGTTTTATTTAGCGATCGTATCCAAGCATCAATACTCAGAATTTTATACATACTAGATCATAAAGTATGTACCTGTTTACAAATAGTATTTATGTTGCATACATTTTATGATTTATGACGCACTTTATGTAGCATGTAAGTATTCCTCATGGTCCATACTTTATGTATCCCTGAGTGTATTTCATTTGTATTTATGCTAATCTGGCCATTGTGTGCAGATCTTTTTACCATAATGGGGAATAAGATGAAAACAATATGGCACATCGTTAGCACCTTGAAAGTCAGTTCAATCTTGCAACAAATTAGTGTTTGCACCAGATATTTTTTTTACCATCTGTCTCCTGCCATAAAATATGAGAGTTTTTTTTAGTTTTGTTTTCTACTGCATACACATTTATATGAACACATATATTCGTATGAATGTTTTATTTCCTAGATATCAACTATTTATCTTAGTGAAACAACGGTGGCAATCTGAGAAGTCTTTTTTTTATCCACCGTGAAAAAAGGAGTATATTGAGTTTTTCGTTTCGTGTGTATCATGTCAAAAAACTCATTTAAGACCTCATAAAGTATATACACGAACTAACTATGTCCTATGAGATATGCTCGGTACCACCAAGGGGAATAAAATTTGGCTTAAATATTTGTCTTATTACGTTTGTTATTACGTTTATAATTTTTTTTTTTTTTTTTTGGGAGCATAAAAAGTTGCAGTTGGTGGGTATAAAATAACTCTCAATTAAGGGTTGTATTTGGATTTATTCAAATTCAAAAAACTTCACCTACAAAACGCGATAAAGTTTGGAAATCAATAATCCTAATGCAACATCGACGCAACATATGTGCAGTACCTGGTACTAAAGTGGTATAAAAAAACATTTATCCAATATGCAAAACAACGCGAACGTTAAATTTGAAGTTTATGTCTTTTAATAATTAAAGAACATTTTTATACCCACCATCAAAAAGATGGGGGTATAATAATCATATTTTTGAATTTACTGCATCAAAAACAGATTTTAAAAACTTAATACTTCAAAACATGAATTAATATTAACAATTATAATTACATACAAGCAAATTGTAATAATTTAATTTTAATCCTTAGTCTGTAAAGAATATTGTTCTTTAGACTTAAGTAAATAAATAAATAAATAAATAAATACTGATTTTGTCATTCCGTATATAACATGTCGAAAAAATCATTTAAGACCCCATAAAGTGTATATCTTCTGGGTCCTGGTTAGATTCTGAGTCGATCTAGCTATGTCCGTCCGTCTGTCTGTCTGTTGAAAACAGGATAGGGCGAACGGGACAACCTAGGAAAACGAAATATAGCTCAAATATTTATCTTATATAAGGTTTGTTTGGTATTGAAAATGGGCAAAATCGGTTAATAAACAAAAAAGTTATGGGCTAAATACTAAAACACAGGGTGTCCTTTGTAGCTTCACTTCATACTTTTCTGTTGATATATCTTAAACAGAATTATGTACGACAACGAAATTCTGTACAGATAGTTTGAGGGTCGATATAAACTAGGAAACAAAAAATAGGAATGTCCGCCCACTTTACCGCCCACATCCCATATAACGTAAAATTTTAAAAAGTTGATGGTGGGTATATAGATTCGGCCAAGAATGTAGGTACTTTTTTTTGGGGAGATTATTATTCCAAAATGACCAGAATTTTTTTTCGTAATTAATACAACACTCGCCATCGTGTGGTGCTAGGGCCAAAATTTGGTTTGGTCCTAATGTACTTTTGGAAAAAAAAATTCTAAACTTTTTTCATTTATAAAACGTCAGGGGGGCGAATTTTTTTAAATTTATATATTTGTTAAAATTTTTATTAAATAAAAACGAACAATATGTATTTTTAAAAGTTAAAGCTTTTTTTTTTAATATTAATGCATATTTTTTGCACTTTTTTTTTTTAAATTAAGCTCTTTCGTGACAATAGGTTTAATACACCTTAGTTAGATAGACTTATTATACCCTTCACCACAGGTGTAAAGGGTATATATATGTTTGTCATTCATAATTTGTCATTTGTAATTTCTACAATATTCATCTAAGACCCCAAAAGGTATATATATTCTGGATCCTTATTGATAGGGTAGTCGATATAAAGATGTCCTTCTGTTTGTCTGTTGAAATCAGTTTTTAGAAAGCCCCAGTTATCGGATATATATGTTTTATATATCAATTTGTAGGAAATATCCTTAGAAAAACGCTAATAAAAATGAGATAAATAACTGAGATATCGACAAAAAACCGAAGATACTCCCAAAAAATCGTTTTTGAAGACGGCTTTTCTAGGCTTCTATACAAGCTAGCGACTTCGTTTTTACACGAAAAATTCAAAATCTTTCTTAAAATTTTTTTCCTGAAAAAAATCGAATAAATGCAAACATATGAGGTTCTGCAGAAAAAACGCTCTTGATATAAATTTTTTGTTGGGTGTACAACCGTTATAATTAGTCCATTTTTTTTCTTGATCTGGGTATTATGCTCGATGCAAAACTTAGTTTTATACCGCATATAAATCTGACTATTAATAAGGCTAGAGGTGTTCTTGCTTTTATAAAAAGATGGGCAAAAGAATTCTATGATCCCTACATCACGAAGACATTATATACGTCTTTGGAATATGGTTCAGTTGTGTGGGATTCATTTTATAATATACATATTAATCACATCGAATCTATCCAGAAACATTTCCTAATTTTCTGCTTGCGAAGCTTACACTGGAGTTCGTCAGTAGTTTTGCCGCCATATACAAGTAGATTAGCATTAATTAAACTACCAATTCTTAGAAGCCGCAGAATTATGCTGAATGTTACTTTTCTGCTTAACCTTTTCAAAGGAAATATGGATTCTGAATTACTTTTGAAAAACATCTTATTCAACGTTCCTATTCGTCCATAGCAGAACTATCAACCAATTCTAATAAAATTTTTTCGCACCAACTATGCTAATGCTGATTCATTAAGGAGAATTTGTGCCACTTTTAATGAATTATATCAATTTATTGATTGCGCTCAGTATTTAAATGTTGTTAAACGAAATATTATTTTTCTGAATAACTAATTATTTAACAATTGTATTCTTAAATAATTATGTATATATTGTATTTTTTATATAATGGTCTGAAGGAAGTTTTTTTCCGTTGACTTAATAAATAAATAAATAAATTAGTATCCGAGATATCGACCAAAACGCATTTTCAGACTTTTTGAAATTCCTTATAAGCTACGGGTTTCGCTATTGAACAGGTTGTTCATAAATATTTTTATAAAATTTCGGTTTTTTAATCAACCAAATTCGTTCATAAACAACCGAGTTATGGGCCAAAAACTAAAAAAATTTATTAATAATATAAATACACACAAAAATACTTATATTAAGCATTGTTGTTGTTTTTTGTATGGGAAAGTAGTTTAGTCAGCAACAGAAGTAATATAATCAGGTATGTGATGAAAACCGATCGTTTTCAAATCGAATCGGTTTGAAAGGTTGTGATGAATTTCGATCGATTTCACAATCCATTTTTGCAACAATGATCTTTTTTTCATTATGATTATATAGCCAATGTAAAAACCAACAAATTAATTGAAGAGAAATATAAAAAATATGTAATAAAATCTAATAGAAAGTGATTTAAATCTAATTTTTATCAATAATAAAAACGAAAAAATAAATACATCATATATTTTTCAGGTTAAAATCGATTCGTTTTCGAAATCGTTTTCTATCACATACCTGAATGATTAACATTGTTGTTCTTGTTCTTATTTACATATGCAGTCAGATTATATATGCAGTCAGTTTTTATATACATATGTACATTAGGGTGGCTCCAAAATGAAAAGTATCGATGTTCGCAGCTTAAATGAAAATTTACTTCAATCTAAGATACCGGTGAGTCATTCCATTTAAAAAAAAAAAAACCAGCTGATTTTCTCACCTCTTCCGAATTTGATAATATTTGGTACAATTATTATTATTGTCAAAACTAAGACTAATTCAAAATTTCAGATAACTTCATCAATTGGTTCTCGAAATATCGCGGTTTGAAAGTGCAAAATAGCTCAAAATATGTACAAAGTTGCATACACAAAATTACAAATATCTTTCGAAGTATTTAATACATTTATTGAGATGTCATATTAAAGATATCAAAATTACCTTTAATATGACGTATATTATGACTTTTTTCTAAACATCAAAATGGTCCATATCTGGAGATTTTTCGTTCGCGGGCAAATATCTCGAAAAGTGGTCTTTTTAAAAATTAAAAAAAAATATATATATGTTAATGATGAAAATGTTTTCTATAACCGTGGAAAGTGGCATTCTGGGACTCGCAATATTTTTGGAGTTATTACAACAAATGTCATAATAAATACGAAATATTTATTGCAATTTGTATTGTTTTGTTTGTAACAAAATAGAAAAATCGACAATTTCTTCAAAAATCATCCGAATGTAATAAAATAAACGTTCATTAAGGCAAATATTTGAAGGTAATGAAATTAACTTTAAAATGATACCTGAAACATGTTTTTATGTTGAATTTTATTTGTGGATAATTCGCGAATTAAATTTCGCGGTCGCGTATTTTCAAAAATTGTATTTTTTTAAATTCGTGAAAAATATATATCTAGAGGATGTAACCATTTTGAATGTTCTCTGATAGTATCGTGATGGGACTCTCAATAGTAGTAATGATTCAAAAATTGTATTTTTTAAATTCGTGAAAAATATATATCTAGAGGATGTAACCATTTTGAATGTTCTCTGAAAATATCGTGATGGGGCTCTCAATAGTAGTAATGATTGTATCAAATATCATAAATTCGGAGAGGAAAAATTTTAATTTTTCGTGTTGGTTTTAAATGGAATGACTCCGGTTCTCAAAATTTTTATTAGAATTTTTCAAAACATAATTTCCTTCATATACAAATATTGGCATATATGCCAACATATATAATGTATATATTAGATGGATTTCTATCAATTTAGCATCAAAATATGCACAATTTTATAAGCTTTTTAATGATATATAACACTTTATACTTCTATCAACAAATAACTAAATAAATTAAGTTTAAATGAAATTCTCACAAAATTTATGCTAATAAGGGTATTTGTTTACAACTACACCAGTTAAATAACACAAAGAGAGTGATTTTTTCTTTGTGATTTACAATAACAAATTACTCTCTGTGTGTACTAAATAGTAAACAAATAATTTTTGTGTGTATTTCACTTAAACTTAATTTATTTCGTTGTTTATTCATAGAAGTATGAAGTGTTATACATCATTAGAAAGCTTATAAAAATTCATATAAATCCTTCTCATATAAAAGCATTTGTAAATGAAGGAAATTATGTTTTGAAAAATTTTAATAAATTTCAAACAAGTTTGAAAATTAAAAAACGGTATTACTGCCAAATACCAAATTTTCATATTGTTCCTTTGGCAGAAATATGAAAAAAATCCGAAAAACCATAAAAAAGGACCTATTTTCATTTTGATTTAGCTCACGAAAGGATAATGTCAAGACGAAAATTTTGAGTAACGGTATCTTAGAATGAAGAAAATTTTCATTTGAGGTGGGAACATCGATACCTTATTTTCTCTCCGTACAAACGGGGCCACCTAATGTACCTACTAGAGACCTGCAAACTGTGTATTATAAGGCATTTCAAGCCACTTGATATTTTTCAAGTGCTGTTATCAGTGTGTGTGCGGAGCAATAAATACTGTTCTGCAGGCACTTAAAACCATACAAATACTGCGTGTGTGCTTCATCTATATGAACAAATCATGAGTGTGTTATGATAGCGACCAAACAAGACATGAGAGTGCGACGCTAAAAAAGCCTTTTGACCACTTGTTTGCTTCAATAAGAAAAAAAAAATTTTCTGTTTTCTTTGCAAGTTTTTCTATAAAAAACATATGTATGTGTCTGTGCGATCATTACTGTGAAAAAGAAAAACCAATAATAAAATTTAGACATAAATATATATGTGTGTATGCAAGAACATTTATAAACAACCCCTTTGCACACATTTTTTGCTACACACAGCAACTACGTATTACAAAAAACAAATAAATCATCAAGCCCACTTGAATGCTTTAAATCATTTCTCAACGTCTTGTATGATTTGCTTTTTTTTGCCACACCACTTGCACCACTTGTTTACGATAAATGATTTGAACGCACGGATTGCAGTCGCTCATACACAGTACACACTTGCTTTGCTTCGGGCAGCGAACAGTACGAACAGTATTTATTGTTGTTTTTGCACATGTTGGCCATGAAACACACACTTGAAATTCAAGTGGATTTGCTTTTCAAATCATCTTATGCAGGAGACTAGTACATACATACATACATACATACATACATACGTACATACATACATACATACATACATACATACATACATACATACATACATACATACATACATACATACATACATACATACATACATACATACATACATACATACATACATACATACATACATACATACATACATACATACATACATACATACATACATGTATGTATGTATGTATGTTGATTCGGCACGTCCGAATCTTTTTTAATTTCATTTTTATAAACATTTTATTGCTAATTTGTCAAACGTAAAAGATTGTCTATTTTGGCGAAAACATTTTTATACATAGAAAATAACACTCCCATGTCAAGAGATGTTATAGGAGCGTATTTTTATAATTGTAGTTCAGACCACGAGATCTGAATGTAGAATAATTGAAGATACATTTTTTTAATATTCTCAACTCTTTTATAATTTTAAGTTACAGCTTGCAACTTTAATTTCAAGGTTTAAACAATAAAAATAGGACCTTTCGTATCTTCGATTTTCTTAAAAGCACTATCAATTGAATTGTTTAAATACTTACATAATCTAATTCTAAAATTTAGGAAAAATACCTCTGTTTAGTTGAAAAATTCCCTTCTTTCCCTTTTTTAGAAAAAATTTCCCTTCGTTTTTCCTTCCTCCATATAATCGCTTTTTTTTTTTTTTTTTGTAACAAAAACCAAACATTTTTAGTAAAAAAATCCATTTTATACATATTAAAAATTCCCTTTATTTTGACAAAAATTAAAAATCCCTACCTTTTTCCGTTCGTGTAAAATTTGCTTAAAAATTCCCTCCATCTGACATCAGTTGTTGGAACGTTTGTTAAAAAATAATTATAATATTCTTGTAGAATGAAGCGCCTTAAATGCTTAAATTGATGATTTTGTTAAAATAAAATTAGTAATTTTTTAGCTTTTTTAAGGCAATACCAAACAAACCTTATATAAGATAAATATTTGAGCCAAATTTCATCCACCTAGGTTGCCCCGTTCGAGCCCAATCCTGCATTCAACAGACAGACGGACGGACATAGCTAGATCGACTCAAAATCTAACCAGGGCCCAGAAAATATATACTTTATGGGGTCTTAAATGATTCCTTCGACATGTTACACACGGAATGACAAAATCAATATACTGCCCATCTTTTTGATGGTGAGTATAAAAAAGGATAGGAAAAAAGTTAGAAGCTAAAACGAAAATTTTGAAATAAAATAAAAAGGATAGGTTTAGCCTTAAAAAGGCTAAGCTGGCAACAATTCTTATGAATACCGTGTATCCCAATTGACTGAGAAACCCCGTTCCGCAGAATCAGTGTTTCTCTCATGATAATTTGTGTCCTTATAAATATAAACAAGCGCGAATGTTATATTCGGCCCGGCCGAATCTATATACTCACCATCAACTTTTTCCAATTTTACGTTATATGGGAGGGGCAACAATTCTTATGAATACCGTGTATCCCAATTGACTGAGAAACCCCGTTCCGCAGAATCAGTGTTTCTCTCATGATAATTTGTGTCCTTATAAATATAAACAAGCGCGAATGTTATATTCGGCCCGGCCGAATCTATATACTCACCATCAACTTTTTCCAATTTTACGTTATATGGGAGGGGGCTGTAAAGTGGGCGTACCACGCCCATTTTTTGTTTCCGATTTTACATTGGTCCTTGAACTATTTGAACACAATTTCGTTGATTTTCACCTTATATGGGAGGTGGGTGGTAAAGTGGGCAGACCACGCCCAATTTTGGTTTCCGAGTTTATATCGAGTTGTCGTATATGCTTTTGTTGAAGAAATATCAGCAGAAAAGTATAAAACGGACACCCTGTGTTTCTAGTTTTTAGCCCATAACTTTTTTGTTTAAATTCAAACTATTACAAATTGAATTATAAAAATTTTCAACCATTCAATTTGTACTAGATTGAATGAAAGTTTTATTTTTTAATTCTTTATATTTTGAACAATTTTATATAATTGCAAAACGGTGTATGGTAAGCCATATTTATGTACACATATGTTTCGTGGGGTGCGCTTCTTTTAATATCAGATATCGAGTACTTTTATTAGTTCTGTATTGAACGTATATTAAATTTCACCCTTTATATGTATTTAGGTTATTCTGAATCAAAGGATTTATCCCTAGATAATACAGAGAACATATTACGAGTATTATTTTTTTTTTTTTAACTGTGAAGTTCAGCATCTTTACAAAGTTTATTTGTACAGAATCATCTTCCAATCTTTGCAGAGTTTAGCTGGATAGTAACATGTTGATATTGTATTGATTTTAGCAAAATACCAGTTATGTTTAACCAAAGAATATACAATATATAGAAAGCGCATGTCAATGGAAACTGAAATATTTTTTAAAAGAATTTCATGATGCGGGAGGGAAGAAAAAAGGAAAAGAAGCTTGCGTGTTTTTTATCTCTTTTGTTATGCTCTTGAAATTAATAAAAAAACACACAAGAAAGTCAGTCTCGCACGAGCATTCAAGCAAGAATATTGTGTTACTGCTTGTTGCTTGAGATACACTCATGAAAAATATTTGATGTTAAGTAGGAGTAATTAATATGATTTTTTATCTCTTAATTAAACAACTATCTTTTTTTAATTAAGAAATATTAATTTACTAAAATTAATTTTAATTTTTTATTATAAAATACAGATGGTGAATTGAATTTAGTATTATTCGATATTTTTTAATAAGAAATTAAAATCCTAATTAATAATTTATCGCTATTTTTATTTAATCAAAGAATATAAACAATAAACATTAAATCGTAATTTTTATGATTACTATGGTAATCGTTGCGATCCCTGGTTATTACTATTCATATTCTAAACTAGTAACGTGTATTTCCCCTTAAAAATCTTGAATTGACGAAGAAATTACCATAAAAATTATGTTATTTTTTTGGTGTATAATTTCATAATGGGACAGAAAAACAAAACATACACAAACATAAATGTGAATGTATGAGTGTGTCGATCGCTGGTGTAGTGCTTATAAAAACGTAGAAACAAGAAATTGGTTGTTTATTTACTAAAGGAGATAAAATACGATCGCCTATGTTAGTGTAGGGCATAGCATATGTGTTTTGTTGTTTTAAAAGTAGAAATACTTTAATAGCACCGAACTAGTTATGCCTTTTTATACCCTTCACCACAGGTGTAAAGGGTATATATAAGTTTGTCATTCCGTTTGTAATTTCCACAATTTTCGTCGGAGAGCAAAAAAGTTTATATTTTCGGAATCCTTGTAAGAAGCGATGACGATTGGACCATGTCCGTCCGTCCGTCCGTCCGTGTGTCGGTTGAAATGGCGTTTATGAAGCCCACCGATAACTGACATATATAATATGTATGTCAAACGATCGGAAATGCTTTCGAGAATTTTGCTATTGGAATTCAGCAAGATAGGTTCATACAATGCGGAGATATGTTCAAAAAACCGGTTTTTTGAACCGGTTTTCCAGTTTCTGAAGCCTCTGTATACACTACGGACTTCGTTTTTACAAAGAATTCTCGGACATTTTTTTCTGAATTTTTGTTCTGAAAAAATGAAATAAATCGGTTCAGTAATAACTGAGATATCGGACAAAACGCATTTTTTATTTTTTGAAGCCTTGGTTTAAGCTATAGATTTTTATTTTTATACAGATCGGTCACAAATATTTTTATAAAATTTCAGTTTTTTGAATCAGGAAGATCGGTTTATAAATGGTGGAGATATGCTTTAAAAACCGGTTTTTAGAACCGGTTTTTTAGTTTCTGAAGCCTCTGCATATACCAGGGACTTCGAATTTTTAAAGGGGGCTCGAAAATTATCTTCTGAATTTTTGTTCTGAAAAAATTAAATAAATCGGTTCAGTAATAACTGAGATATCGGGGAAAACGAATTTTTTATTTTTGAAGCCCTTGTTCAAGCTACAGATTTTTATTTTTATAAAATTTCGGTTTTTTTAATAAACCAAATTCGTTCATAATCAACAGAGTTATGGCCCAAAAACAAATCTGTTAAGAATATAAATACACCAACAAACATGTATATTAAGCATTGTAATGACTATTAGTGACGTTTTTTGTTTTTTGTATAGACAAGTAGTTTAGTTATCAACAGCAGTAATATGATGAATAACAGTGTTGTTGTTGTTGTTGTTCTTTGTATATGCAGTCTGTACAAAAATAAATAGATATGGAATTGTAGTTGTTTATTTTTAAAAACTAAAACATATCTGTTAAGAATATACATAAATACATACACAAACATGTATATTAAGCATTGTAATGACTATTAGTGACGTTTTTTGTTTTTTGTATAGACAAGTAGTTTAGTTAGAAACAGCAGTAATATAATGAATAACAGTGTTGTTGTTGTTCTTTGTGTATTCAGTCAGTTTGTACATACAAAAATAAATATATATGGAATTGTTGTTGTTTCTTTTTTAAAGCAAAGCCTGTTATGATTGTTTTTTTTTTTCATATTCAAATTTTCGTAGTTTGAAAAAAATTTAGATTTAGAAAATATGCAAGCATACGTTAAGGCGAAAATTTTATTAATTGTCGGTAATATGGTAATATGATGTCGATAAGATGGTAAGATGGTAATATGGTGAAGGGTATCAAAGATTCGGCACAGCCGAATCTTTTTTCAATTTCATTTAAAGTCATATTAGCTTATGTAAATTTACTTTCAGAATATCAAATTTATATTTTAACATTTGATTTGTGTAGTTTTGTTACTTATGTATTCAAAGTAACAGATGTTAAAGTTAAGTATATTAATTAACAGGGCAAGTTTTTCAAGCTTTTCGCTTGGAAAGTAAGCATTTGCATATTTCAAAAGAATTTCACAAAAAATGCTTATATTTTAAATCTTTGCATAAATTTGCATATAATGGATACAAAAGTTAGTTTTCTTAACAAAAACACAATTTTTTGGTGATTTTTTGGAGTTCAATCGAAGGATCTTTAAAAAATTTTTGGTGAGCATTTTGAGTACATTGTAAATATTGCAAGGAAAAAAAATTCGGAAGCGTCAAATATGATACTTAAAATTAAAATAGTTTTATTTTCATAAACATCGTAATCTATTAGGGATTGAAAGTTAAAAAATGCATATTTGTGCATATTTTCTACACATAAATATATAGGTATGCATAAATTCATTGGTTTTTATATACATATTCATGCTATTTTTGCATATTTCTGTGCATATTATACCATTTTTTCGTGCTTTTTCAAGCGCATATTTCAATTTTTTTTGTGCATATAAAAACTTGCCCTGATGATGAATAACAGTGTTGTTGTTGTTGTTCTTTGTATATGCAGTCTGTACAAAAATAAATAGATATGGAATTGTAGTTGTTTATTTTTAAAAACTAAAACATATCTGTTAAGAATATACATAAATACATACACAAACATGTATATTAAGCATTGTAATGACTATTAGTGACGTTTTTTGTTTTTTGTATAGACAAGTAGTTTAGTTAGCAACAGCAGTAATATAATGAATAACAGTGTTGTTGTTGTTCTTTGTGTGTTCAGTCAGTTTGTACCATAGTAAAATAATAAAGTACTCGCACATCTACAAAAACAAAAATTGCTTGTATTTTGTTAGTGTAAAACTACTGCCCACAATGTCAGAATGCTTTGAACGGAAAAATGAGAGAACGAAAGAGAGCAAGAGAAAAAAACTCAAAAAATATTTTACATGTGAATACAAAAACAATTTGACAGTACCGCGAGGTTTGCCAATGAAAAAATTGTAAAACAGCTGGTCTTACGAGTATACTTTATTATTATACTATGGTTTGTACATACAAAAATAAATATATATGGAATTGTTGTTGTTTCTTTTTTAAAAGCAAAGCCTGTTATGATTGTTTTTTTTTTTTCATATTCAAATTTTCGTAGTTTGAAAAAAATTTAGATTTAGAAAATATTCAAGCATACGTTAAGGCGAAAATTTTATTAATTGTCGGTAATATGGTAATATGATGTCGATAAGATGGTAAGATGGTAATATGGTGAAGGGTGTCAAAGATTCGGCACAGCCGAATCTTTTTTCAATTTCATTCTTTAATAATTTTGTTTTATTCTGTAAAAAAGGTGGAATTCTATTGAAAAAAGATCTTTTGTAAAAAATATTTAATTTTTATATACCTACTATATAAAAAATTGTTATGACAAAAATAAATAAATTAATAAATAGCGATATTTCGCGAACCACTTGAAGAAATTATCTGAAATTTTGACAAGAACCATGATTGTACCAAATATTATCAAATTTGGAAGAGGTGAGAAAATCAGCTGTATGGTTTTAAATGCAATGACTCTTCTTTATTTTTCAAAATAAATGTTATTTCTAAAATATATATAATTTAAAAATAAGTTTTAAAATTAAAATATTAATATTATTTATTTCTATAAAAAATATATATTTTAATAACAATTTCTTGTTTCAAATAAAATACAACTCAAAAACTTGGAAAAAATCACAAAATAAGTTTTTTCCGAAAAAAGGAGAAACTTTTATTTATTATTTACTTTGTTTTTTTTTTTTTTTTTTCTAAAAATTGGAAAAAATATGTACTTTCCTCTAAAATTAAAAATTCTCTAAAAAAAACATTTTTTTAAATAATAATAAAAAACACCAAAAGCAAATTATCTGCAATTTTATGAAATATATAAAAATATAATATATATAAAAGTAAAAAATAACAACTAATAGTTTATCAAAAATATAACTATAAAATATAAATTGACAACTTCGAAATCATACAAATATTTGTCATGTTACAAAGAAAGGTATAAGCACGTCGGTGCAGATCAAAGTATTTCTACTTGTAAAACAACAAAACATGTATGCTATGCCCTACAGTAATATTAACGTTCATATATTTCCATTAGTAAATAAACAACTAAAATTTCTGTTGGCACTTTTTATTTCAAAATAAAAGAAACAAATATTGTTTCTTTGCGCATTCTATATATGAATATTCTTTGGTTTAACTCTTTTAATACTTATTTTCAAAATATATATAAAAATAGAATTAACAAAAAATATTGTCATTCAATTTGTAGTAGAAGGGAATGAAAGAAAAAATATATCATTCAATTGAATTTATTTTTTTAGGGAATTAATTCTACATATTTTTCATTCATTTTGTAAAAGAATGGAATGAAAGAAAAATTGAATCATTCAAATTGAATCATTCAAATTGAATTGTAATTCTTCAAGGAATTAATTCTCTAGGGAATTAATTCAATACAAAGTTAAGCCTAAAGAATTAAGTCTAGGAATTATTTTCTGAGGAATGATTTTAAAGAATGCTAAACTAAATTTATATAAGCTGAATTAAGTTTATTGGTGAATTAATTCTAAATAGAACTCATTCTTTCGAAGCTCTGTCCTTAACTCTAATAAATTTATCATATGCAAGTAAAATTATAATAATAGATGGATCCACTGCATTCATTTCTTCGAATAAGATAGAAAAATATGTTTTTTTTTTAATTTGAATAAAATTTTAAGCATTTCAGCGGCTGATTTTGAGCAGATGAAAACGGCGGCGGCGCATGAAGTAGAATTATACGGCGGCGGCGCAAAACCGGCTTAGAGCCGCTCGGCTTTTATCTATGGTCCGACCATATGATACTCTACACCATTGCTTACATCAAAATTTGGGGAGTTGTCTTTAATTGGACTTGGTACTCATATTAAGTGTAAAATAAAACTTACGAATACAGAATATTACGTCAATACTTACATTTATATGAATTTATTTACTTTTAGGTGATTCCCGAAAGAGGGCTTTATATGGAAGCTATTGTAAATTATAAAATCTTTGAAGTACTTTTCGAGATGCTCACGTACTTACATACATATATGTATATGTATGTATATATATATATATAAATGAATACATTTAAAGTGTTCATGGGGAATTGTACGATTTGTGATCGATGTTCGTCATTATTATTGTTGTGATTTTTTGTAAGATATCTACTCTTAACTATTTTTGTACTGACATACGTAGATGTGTATGTACTTACATATATATATGTGTGTATATTCGTGCATGTATATATGTGGGTATAAACATCAATGTACAACACCTTGACACCTTCGATTCGGACCAACTATTATTATACCACAATTGGTTATGGGGAATTCATGCGGCACTCACAGTGGGGTTTATGTTCCAATGTATGTGTGCATTTTAAGTTTTATTTGGTTTGCGGCATTTGTTTCTTTTTTAATCACAACATATGCGTTAATGTGTACAATTATTGGATTTGAGCAAAAGTCATTTTTGTGCTTAACAAATGTATAGCATAAATCTCTCAGTAGTAGTAACAGTTTGACATACTTGGACTCTTTTTTTTTTATATTATTTTTATTGATTCGTATTCGTATGTATGTACATTATTAGGGTTAAACTTTTCGCAATTGTTTCAAATAACTTTAACACCATAGCAAGGTCCTGTAAAGTATTGAAATAAATAAAGTAATGTGATGTTAATTTTTCGCGAACGATAAAAAAATCACGCTGGAATGTTTATATATTGTTTTGTAACCAAATCATATACTTTTTAGTCACTTTTTAGTGGCCGATTTTGATGCAAAATTTATAAACAATCAAATTTAATTTAATTTATTTATTAGTTAATTTATTTTTTTAACGTGAAATTTAAATTTTTTGAACATTTATGATGTAAATTGGAAAAAAATGAATTCCTGCCAATTTTTATTTTCCAAATTACTTGACCACAATGTTTATTTAGGTTTTTCATACGATACCTTTAAATTTTCGCCTCAAAAAACGTTGTATCGGAAATATTTTGGAAGATATTCGTATTTTCTAAAAAGACAATTTTTTATATTTTTGAGATATTATAAAACGCGAACTATCGCGGTAATCAAACTAAAACTCAACATTTGAGTAAATATTAATATTCTTGCCAAATTTCATTCAATTCGAACGATTTTTGGAAGTAATTGGCGATTTTTTTGTTTTATTATAAACAAAACAATACAAATTGAAATAAATATTTCGTATTTATTATGACGGTTGTTGTCATAATTTGTTAAATATTGCGAGTCCCAGAATGCCACTTACCACGGTTATAGAAAACATTTTCACCATTAACATATATTTTTCTAAAATTTTTAAAAATACCATTTTTCGAGATATTTACCCGCGAACTAAAAATCTGAAGATATGGACCATTTTGATGTTGAGATAAAAATCATGTTGTACGTCATATTAAAGGTAATTTTGATACCTTTAATATGACATCTCAATAAATCGTATATCATAAATATTTTAAAAGATATTTGTAATTCTATGTATACAACTTTGTACATATTTTTAGCTATTTTACACTTTCAAATCGCGATTTTTCGCGAACCACTTGATGGAATTATCTGAATTAGTCTTAGTTTTGACAAGCATAATGTCTGTACCAAATATTATCAAATTCGGAAGAGGTGAAAGGTTATGCCATCCCAGCAAAAAATGGTGCTTACTTGGAAGCAATAACATTGCAATTAAGTATGCAATATGTTGCTTCCATCAGTTGTATTGGATCCAAGTCAGTAAAAATTTTTTGCTGGGATGGTAATGCAAAAATAGTTATAACCCTAATGCATAAATGTATTTACATATTAATTGAAGTAAATATACATATATGTATAGCTATGTACATATGTATGTTTATGAACATATATAACTTGAAAATGAATGTTTTTATGCTATATTTTAACATTAAAATCATTAGAAAGTATAATATATGAAAAATATTTTTACACTCCATTCAATATTAATTATGCAAAACCGAATGTACATATGTGTATTAGAAATGCAATTTCCCGGGAAAGCTGGAACAATTTTTGGATATACCGGGATCCCGCTTTAAAAATAATATTTTTCAATAATTGATATTGAACTTAACATTAGAATATAGAATGTGAATCTTTGCATAAGCGAATTTAAAACAAGATTAATAAACTCTATTATTAATAAACTCTATTAAAAATTACTAAAAAAAAATTGGTGAATTTTTATATCGGAGCTTATGTTTAATACGAGCTATCTGCAAATTTTTCAAAAATATTTTTCTTTTTTTTCCCTTAATATATTTTATCAAATTTCGACAAGACAAATTCACCATGTTGTTAATTTTCTGACAAGTTTGTGCCATATATTTTGAATTCCAAAAATACCCAGCAAAAAAATGACAAAGAGCTTCCAAAAAGAACATTTTCACCACTTCAAAAGTACAACAAAGCGAATATTTTAAACTTTTTTGGAAGTTCTTAATAATTACTTCCAAAAAAGTGAAAATAAATGAAATTTTAGCTGGAAAAAAGCTTAATAATTTCTAAGAAAATTAAAATTTTATAAATTTGAATGCATTTTTATTATCTTTTGATAAGGCTAAAACTGAATTTTTGTAAAAAAATTTCATAAACATAGTTTTAAAGGAAGTACTTCAAAAGAAATGAATAAGAAGCATAAAAGGAGAACATCCTACCAATGACAACAATGGGTTAAAAAAAAGAACTTCTGCAGCTCTTTTGCACCAGTAAGTACTTCCTTCCAATGCCAACACAATGTAAAATTCATGACTTTTTCAGCTCTTTTTCAGTTCCTTTTTTGCTGGGTAGTTATATCAGTCATGTATATGTATGTATGTATGTTCATTTATCGACTTTTGAATTTTGGCCATAACTCCCCTTAGAATCGTTCATTGTATTGTAAAAGATATTGTGTAAAATATTAGTGAAAACAGATGTCGTTAACCCGTGCCGTATTGGACCTGAAGTTTGTATGGTCCGTTTATATAGGAAAAATATGGCTTTTTTACAATTTTTAGAAAAATATAGCTTATTAATACTTTGCTGTGTAACAAAATATTAAAAAATCGTAATCTACACATAATAATATACATATCTATTGAACGAGACATAAAATTAAAATATCGGTTAAAAAATATTATGGTTATTACGAATTCCCCAGATCATTAATGTGTTTTAGATCTATTATGTAAGGAGTACACAGAAAAAACTATTACCATATATTTTCAATTAACAGAGTTGTTTAATTTTGCATCAAAATTTAATAAATATATTCAAATAAAACTAAAATAATAATAAAATTTAAGTAAAATTTTATTTCTCAGTTAAATTGTTATTTCATTCAATCATCCACTTAATTTATTTAATTAATATTTTAATTGGAGTTTTTTTTTGTGTCTTAATTTTTTACAATTTTTAGTAATTGATATTATCATTTTGGTGAGAGGTGAAATTTTAAAAAAGCTTTTAATTGAATGAATTATTTACTAACATATTTGATGATTGATTTTATTTTTTGATTTTTTCTGTGTATAAAAATAAATGTTTATTCTTTTGAGATATATTATCTTTTTATTTAAATTTGAACCATTATTACTCCAGGATAATTCATACCCCTTTCCATGTTCCGTATAAACATTTTTATTATATATTTTTTTTTTTTTTCAACTACAATTTCGAACTTTAAAATTTTTTATTTAAATTTCGCGAATTTCGGCAAAAAGTTAAGTTATAATGTAAAATTTTTTAGAACTGATATTTAGGCTAAACATTTGTTTGAAGTATATCGACCCATTATATATTAATTTCAACTAACAAGTTAATCATTTTGAGATTGTTTCACAGCGGAGTATTTAGGAATGAACTGAAACTGTTAGTAACTAAAAATAATAATAAAGTTTATGAGCAGCTATTTATATCATATGCCGATTTTTTTTGGACTGGATTGAAAAACTAAAATAAAAGATTTGATGAATACTTATTTATATTTTAACATTCCTCATTCCCTCGGTTTTTTTTTATTATTAAATTGTTAATAATAAAAAATAGTTTGTCTAACAGTCTTAAGTCAATACTTGTGGACTCATGCGTTCCGTCCTAAATTGGTCCGACGGGGATTTGAAAGACGGAAGTACGAGTGAAGAACTCGTACAAAAGAACAGAGATTTAATTAATTAATAGATGATTGTAGGTTAACTATTTTTGTTAATAAACCTTTATTTTTGCAATAATAAAAATTGTTGTAAAATAATTTTAAAATATTTTGTTATAATTAAAACTAAATTTTGAAGTTTTTCTTAAAATACAAAATGTTTTGATTTTGTTGTTATAAAATAAATAAATTTTTTAGGAGTTTTTTTAGGTTTTAATGCAGTTGGCCTCATTTTTTAAAAAATCCCCTATTCTAGCGACTTTTTATTTTGAAATCCCCTTTTTATTAACACTTTTTAAAAATTCTCAGCGGTAACACTGAATAGCACATTAAACAATTATAATTTTTTTGGTGAATATATATGGAATTCTATATTTCATTTTTACAAAAATTATTTTTATTGATTTCCACAGCTAAACAAACACAGAGAAAACTATTACCGTATATTTTTCAATTAACACAGTTCTTTAATTTTGCATCTAAATTTAATAATAATATTTAAGTAAATAAAAAATAAAAACAAAATTTAATTTAAGTAAAACTTTATTTCTCACTTCAATTTTAAATTCATTCAATCATCTACTTGATTGATTTAATAAATTTTTTAATTGGACAAATTTTTCTGTTTTTATTTTTTTACAGTTCTTAGTAATTGATATAATCATTTTAGTGAGAGGTGCAAATTTAAAAAAAGTTATTAATTGAATTATTGGTGACTTTTTTCTGTGAAACTAAAATATTTTATAATCTTCATTGACAGAAAAAAATATATATTTTGAAAAGGAAATTTGATTATTTTTATATTTAGAAAAATAAGTAAAATAAAGTTATATAATTGTAGCTGTTGTTTTAGTCAAAAATTAATTTTTTGATACAATGTGTTTTTATTAATTAGATGTAATAAAAATCCCGCACAAAGGATATAACACATAAGGATATAACACATACAAATATGAATGTAATATTTACTTTTGCAATATGAAAACGAGTGAGAAACTATAATCTATATACCATATATCTATATACCTATATACCATTCTGTATGAGCTTAAAATTAGACCTGTGGCCAATTGTAGACCCACACTTTTACTCAACGTAAAATAAATTATACAAATACAGAACAATGCATTGATACTAACATCTATATGGTTTTATGCACTTTAGGGAGATTCCTGGAAGTGGGTTTATATGGGAGCTATGGTAAATTATGGACCGATTATAAAAATTTGCCAATGTTGTTTCTACATATATAAAACTTATTTGTGTCGAATATTAACTTGATACAATCATCCGTATGGGATTTGTGCACGTTAATGTAATTTTCGGAAGAGAGGTTTATATGGGGGCTATGGTCAATTATCGGCCGATCTTAATGAAATTTGGCACTAAGATTAATGCTTTCACAAGACTTCTTTGTGCTGAATTTCATTAAAATATTGCTATATGTAAGATATTTATGACCACTAAACCCCTATTCCGGGAGGGAATTTGTATATCCAATTTCAATAGGCTTCGTCCTTGTACCAAAATAATTATTTTGCCAAATTTCATCAAGATATCTTTAAAATTGCGACCTGTACTTTGTTCACAAGGTTTACATGGACAGACACTAGGGTGATCGACGCGGTTTTCCAACCGGTTTTAAACCCGGTTTTTTCAGTCAATGTGCTGTCGGTTTTTTCAAAATGTTCATTTTTCGAATGTCGAATAGACCGGTTTTTTTAAATACAAAAAACCGGTTTTAAAAATAGCATTTTATTTCAGAAAACATGTACTAAATAGTGATATTTGAGTCGAAATTAGGAATAATTTTTAAATATTCATAAAGACTGATTTCTTATGTTTTAATAATATAGTGTCTAAATTGGAATTTATTCTGTAATATTAAACAAATAAATAATTAATAATTTCCTGTATGAATTTTTTAATCTATTGTAATATCTGTAATATTTTTACACCCAATTTAATTTTTTTTTTTATCCAATATTTCCTTTATTTTTTTAAAGGTGTTGTGTTAAAAAAGTTTCACCTGCAGAATCGTTTCAATTGAGACAGGCTTCCATATTAAGCCATGGTTTCTGTTCAGGCTAACTAAAATTTAGATGATTTTTTTCAACAATTTTGAAACATAATTATCTTCTAGTCATCTAGATATATAATTTGCTTAGCATTTTTTCTTTTTCCAGAGCTTTCTGAAGCTCCCAAACGACGTAGAAAATTAAAATTTGGCTTAATTATAAAACTTTTCGTCCAACAAATCCTAATGAAGCCATATTTTGAAATTTTTATCAGGGAGCAGATATAAGTGGATTTATGTGTCTTTTTTTTAAGAATTTTCTCTCTCTTTCCAGAGCTTTCTTAAGCTCCCAGAAGATGTAAAAAATTAAAATTCGGCTTACTTATCCTAACGGAGCCAGATTTTGGAATCTCTATCAGGAAGCGAAAATACGTGGATCTATATATATGGATTTATATATATCTTTCATAAGCATTTTTTCCTCTCCAGAGCTTTCTGAAGCTCCCAGACGACGTAAGAAACTAAAAATCTACTTAGTTATAAAACTATTCGTTCTACAAATTCTAACAGAGCCAGATGTTTCTATCGGGGACCGAAAAGTCTGTTTTGGTATTAAGAACTTTTGAGTTGCTATACTTATTGTTTGCTCTCCAAATCCTATCAAAAACTGATTCTGTATTTCGGCCACGGAGCGCATTTACGACAATTTTTTTTATTTTACGAACTTAAAACTTTAATCAATATTATCCCAATAAATTCCAACGGCTTCAAATAATTGACTTCGATTAGGTAGAGGAAGGTGTCTAAATGTTGTTCATATTTTTTTCTTTTAATTTTCGGATTTGTTTGTGTATATTTTCATTATTATATTATTTTTCCTGACATTGTCAGGCTTTTACCCTTGTATTTAATAAATTTTAACTTGATTATAAGAATTATTGATTTTTTTAAAGAAATGTAGTCTTTTGATATAAATATTAACTTCTGCAAAAAACCGGTTAACCGATTTTTTCTGAATTTCAAAAAGTGCAACCGGTTTTTTTCAAATACCAACTATTCGAACTATTCGAAACCGGTTTCTCAAAAAAGTCGAATAAACGATCACCCTAACAGACACCCAGGCAGACGGACGGACATCGTTAAATACGGTGGGGGTCAGATATCAGCACACCTATGTGCTGATATCTGACATCATCGTGGTGTGGGGTATAAAAATGATAATTTTGGCAAAATTATCAAATATTTTCTAAAAGCTTAATGGACCAGAAAAAAAGACACAATGGAAAGGAAAATAAGTCTAAATGTTGCTCAATATTTTGATATGTTTTTTATACATCTCATATTAAATTCTATGCCCAATTTTGAACTAAGTAAGTCCACATTATGGATTTTGTATTAATTAGTCCACCTTAAATAAAATAAATTGCGTACAAATATGATTAGAAAACATAAAGGTTAAAAACATAATGTAAATTTAGGCAGTTTTATTAGAGTCAATAAACACTATGGCAATACTGAATAATAAAAATAAGCATAAAATACCATATTTAATATTTGCTTGCGATTTGCAGCAGACACATGTACTCTTATAAAACATAATTTCTAAAAGAGGGTATTTTGCGTAATTTATTGAATATTAAAAATTTTTAAATTTGGAAACATTTTATAAATAATTGTTTCTTTTTCTTTTCAATTTTAATATGGCCTCAATCTACAATGTTTGAAATGGGTGGTGATCGGCCTCTTAATACGATATTCATAAATCTGGCGTCAGAATGCTGCTAATAGTGGACGGCTCTGTTAGGGAAGAGAAGTGCTCCGAATATATTCGTTGTTGATGGGAAAAGGGATTTGGGCAGGATATAAATTTTGGCATACAGATTAGGGGTATAACTTTTTACAATTTTTGCGAATATCAAAATTCACAGGGTATGGCATGAAAGAATATTAAGAAACGAGATATTACATTTTCGCGATCGCTAAACAAGTTTCCGCACCAAACCTGTTGAAGTTCTGAATTTAAAATGTCTAAGATTTTTTCATATAATGAATTATTTTATTGGAAACCAAACTATATGTCTAACTACTGGTATTGCCATCAATAAAATATACATAGATATATTTTTTTCATAAAAAACTTGTTGCAAAAATTCATAATATTTGTTCATAATTTTTAACTTGGAATTCTTTAAATATGATTTTAAATGAATGTTTTAGTCAACATTAATATTAAAATGTATTTTAAATTGATTATTTTTTATATTTGGCGCTTAAAAGTGTAGACTTTTATAAATCTTTTGAACTATACAAAAACTGAAGCAATTGTGACCAGTATGACTTACCATTTTATTTTATAGTGGTTATTAAGGAAATAATTAAAAACTATTAGTGTTTTTTGGTTAAAAAAATGTATAACCCTAATACAGATATTATTTTTAATGTATGTATATAAACGATGGAGTGTTATATCACATGCAACTATAGTTTTCTTATTTATCTTTTCTTATCGTGGAAGAATTAGACCTTTTACAATACGTCTAAACCTTATTGGTATATAAATCTGGAATCTGTTTTATGAATGAATAGTTAATGCTATTTAATTCAATTAACTATATTATCCCATATATGTAAATACACCCTGCAAACTTCAGGATCGATGCGGCACGTGTTAGTGACATACGATATCTCTAATATTTTCCACACAACATTTTTACATAAAAAATGGCAATCTTAGTTTATATATGTACATATGTATGTATTAACATATATTTACTTGTGTATGCTTTTACCTAACCACATTGAGTCCATTCAGTTTATTAAAGAATTTATGTTTTTTTTAAGAAGAATTAACGCATATAAAAGTTTTCATAAGACATTGTTGTTTTATGACTATTAACTGTTTTTTTTTATTATCGCAATGAAATAGATTACTTAAATGGCTTGGTCATGGTCTGGAAAATGAAAAACAATACAAAGCTAAATATGTATGTTTATTAGATTACCCATAAAATGTATGGATTTTACAAAAGTTTTGATTTTGCTTGCTCCACCGGCAGTTTCTGGTAGATGGGGCTAAAAAAATAATATGTGTGCGAAAATTGGGTCGATCGGTCGTAAACCGGCCAGTCGACTTTGACCTTTGTATTAAAACAAGGCTTAAAAGTAACTAATATCTTTATTGCGCTATAACTCTTTAATTTAATATATTCCGATAAAATACTATATAAGCTGTTTTATTCAGAATAAAATGTAGAAATTTTTGACATATAATTTTTTAGCCTACTATGATTTGTTGTGATGTTATAAGCAATCAAAGTAAAATTTTTTACATGAGCTTTTTTTAAAAAAGCCCTGGTTTTAATATGGGCCTAACCTGCTAGAAACGGTTTTTATTATTTTGTAGAGCAGGATTTGTAGTTTTTATAAATCGATAAGTTTTATCACATTTGCTTAATATATTTGGATATATTGGATATAATCTGAATTTAGGGTATCAATTTTTTACTTATTATACAAATATTGGTACTAAATGTAGGGTGTATCATGAAATTTTTTATCATTTCAGAGAGTATTTTTAAATAGTTATCGAATTAAATAGTTACTCGAAATTTTGGTGTTACCGATTAACCAAAAATTGTAAAAGTTGGCAGGTAAATATTTTTACATATAAACAACTTTTTTATCTCTTTTACCTTAAAAATCGGTGATATATATTAAAAATAGATAACATTTCTCACAATATCTTGGGAATAAATAAAAATATATTTTCAAGTGAACAAGTAAATTAAGTTATATGAGTTAAATTCATATAATAACGGAATTTAATTTTGTTTTGAATCCATTAGAAATATTTTTTGTCTGTTGTTGTTTATTTTTCTTTCAGAAAGTAACAATTATGCAATTTATTTTATAATTTACCTCTATTGAGGGAACATGACATAATAAAGGATAATTAAAATAAACCATTTTATTTCCGTAATGCATTGTCTTAAACACTTTAATTGTAATTTTTAATCTCAGTTCCAATGTATTTATCAAGAAGTACATACATGGTATTTAAATATTTACTTAAATACATGGTTTTATAAACAAATTACTTCCATTCTACATTTAGAAATTCCTCATCATCATTTGTTGTTTTAATTTAAAATTTTTACTAATAATAATGAAAAATATCACCGATTTTTAAGACAGAAGTAATAAAAAGTGTTTTAAATGTAGAAATATTAACATGTCAACTTTTACAATTTTTGGTTAATCGGCAACATCTAAATTTCGAGTGACTGTTTAATTCGATAGCAATTTAAAAATACTCTCTGTAAAAATTCAAAATTTCATGCTATACCCTACATTTAGTACCAATATTTGTATAATAAGTAAAAAATTGATACCCCAAATTCAGATTTTGGTCCATCTACCCTAATATATTATCCAAATGTGATAAAATGTATCGATTTATAAAAACTACAAATCCTGCTCTACAAAATAATAAAAACCATTTCTAGCAGGCTAGACCCATATTAAAACCAGGGCTTTTTTAAAACAAGTTCATTTAAAAATGTTTACTTTGATTGCTAATAACATCACAATAAATAAAAAGATTATATGTCAAAAATTTCTGCATTTTATTCTGGATAAAAAAGCTTACATAGTATTTTATCGGAAAATGTTAAATTAAAGAGTTATAGCGCAATAAAGATATTAGTTACTTTTAAGCCTTGTTTTAATACAAAGGTCAAAGTCGACTGGCCGGTTTACGATCGATCGACCCAATTTTTGCAAACATATTATTTTTATACCCTTCACCACAGGTGTAAAGGGTATATATAAGTTTGTCATTCCGTTTGTAATTCCCACAATTTTCGACGGAGAGCAAAAAAGTTTACATTTTCGGGATCCTTGTAAGAAATGATGACGATAGGACCATGTCCGTCCGTCCGTGTGTCGGTTGAAATGGCGTTTATGAAGCCCACCGATAACTGACATATATAATATATATGTCAAACGATCGGAAATGCTTTCGAAAATTTTGCTATTGGAATTCAGCAAGATCGGTTCATACAATGCGGAGATATGTTAAAAAAACCGGTTTTTAGAACCGGTTTTCCAGTTTCTAAAGCCCCTGTATATACTAGGGACTTCGTTTTTACAAAAAAGCCTCGGACATTTTTTTCTGAATTTTTGTTCTGAAAAAATTAAACAAATTGGTTCAATAATAACTGAGATATCGGACAAAACGCATGTTTTATTTTTTGAAGCCCTGGTTTAAGCTATAGATTTTTATTTTTATACAGATCAGTCACAAATATTTTTGTAAAATTTCGGTTTTTTGAATCAGCAGGATCGGTTTATAAATGGCGGAGATATGCTTTAAAAACCGGTTTTTGGAACCGGTTTTTCAGTTTCTAAAGCCTCTACATATACCTGGTACTTCGAATTTTTAAAGGGGGCTTGGAAATTATTTTCTGAATTTTTGTTCTGAAAAAATGAAATAAATCGGTTCAGTAATAACTGAGATATCGGGGAAAACGATTTTTTTATTTTTGAAGCCCTTGTTCAAGCTACAGATTTTTATTTTTATATAGATCAGTCATAAATGTTTTTACAAAATTTCGTTTTTTTTAATAAACCAAATTCGTTTATAATCAACAGAGTTATGGCTCAAAAACAAATCTGTTAAGAATATAAATACACATACAAACATGTATATTAAGCATTGTAATGACTATTAGTGACGTTTTTGCCTATAAGACAAGTAGTTTAGTTAGCAACAGAAGTAATATAATGAATAACAGTGTTGTTGTTGTTCTTTGTATATGCAGCCAGTTTGTATATATACACATAAAAAAATAAGTAAATATGGAATTGTTGCTGTTGTTTATTTTTTAAAAGCAAAGCCTGCTATGATTGTTTTTTTTTATATATTCAAATTTTCGTAGTTTGAAAAAAATTTAGATTTATATATGTGAAAATATGAAAGCATACGTTAAGGCGAAAATTTTATTATTTGTCGGTAATATGGTAATATGATGTCGATAATATAGTAAGATGGTAATATGGTAATATGGTGAAGGGTATCAAAGATTCGGCACAGCCGAATCTTTTTGCAATTTCATTTTTTTATCCTCATCTATCAGAAACTGCCGGTGGAGCAAGTAAAATCAAAAATTTTGTATTCATGGGTAGTCTAATGTTTATGTAGTGTACGTAAAACTTTTCGCAATACATAGGTAAAATACAAACTATAACAAAGATGGAATACCTAAATGATTTGAATGTCTCTTAGGGAATAATTAAAAGTTTCTTTGTACACACACGCAAAGAAAAAATATGGTGAATAGCAACTATAATCGAATACTGTCATATAATGGTTGGATTTTATGGTTGTTTGTAAATTATGGTTGTATCACAATAAAAATATTGTTGATCTGCAACCATATTTTTGTTGTATATGTTCTTGATTTATGTATACATCAATAATATGCTTAAATCACAATAAAAATATTGTTGATCTGCAACCATATTTTTGTTGTATATTTATTTATTTATTTATTTTCAGTCTATGGAAATACAATCCTTACAGACTATTACAATATAAGCATTAAGACAAAATAATTATAAGTTTAAATAAACAGTAAAGATAGCTTAATTATTCAGATAATAAATTATATCTTTATTTATAGCAATTAAACTTTTATTAAAGTCGATAATGTGATATAATTGATTAAATTCCACACAAATACGGCGAAGTGGATCAGAATTTTCGTAATTTGAGCGGAAGTATTTAACAATTAGGAATTGATAATAACGCGAGATGCGATGAGGAACATTTACATTGATTTTTTCTAAGAGAAATTCAGAATGTAAGTTGCCGTTTATAAGGTTAAGAAGAAATGTTACGTTCAGCATTTTTCTACGACTGTGAAGCGTTGGTAGCTTAATAAGAGCCAGACGACTCTTATAAGATGGTAAATGAAGGTTAGGGTCCCATCCAAGACCGCGTAGACAAAATAATAAAAATTGTTTTTGAACCGATTCGATTTTATCAGAGTGGATATTGTAGAAAGGATCCCATATAATAGAACCATATTCAAGAATAGGTCTAATCAAAGAAGTGTATAGTTGTTTAGTTGTATAAGGATCAGAAAACTCCTTTGCCCAGCTCTTGATGAACCCCAGCATACCAGTTGCTTTATTAACAGTTCTGGATATATGATCACGGAAATCTAATCTTCTGTCCAATAGCACACCAAGATCGTTAAATGTTTGAACCAATTCTAATCTCTTATCATTAATCGTATAATTGCGATTCATTACCAACAACCTAGAAAATACCATATATTGACATTTCTTGACATTTAGGTCCATTAAATTCGTCGAACACCATCTTGTAAAGCTATCAATATCCATTTGGAGCAGTTTTTGATCAAATTTGTTGTTAAATGATAGTAATATTTTGACATCGTCTGCATACATTAGGCACTTCGAGTAGTGGAGGGAAGAAGGAAGATCGTTAATGAAAAGCGTAAACAAAAGAGGTCCCAGATGGCTGCCTTGAGGAACACCAGATGTAACATTTATAATATTGGAAAGATGATTACGAAATATTACTCGTTGCTTTCGGCCATGCAAGTAGGAATCAATCCATTGTAAAAGCGACAAACCAAAACCCATATGATTTAATTTGAACAGTAACAGATCATGATTCACTTTATCGAACGCCTTACTGAAATCTGTGTATATTGCGTCGGTTTGTTTCTTATAAATGAAACCTTCATTAATAAAAGTTGTAAGTTCAAGTAAATTTGTAATTGTTGAGCAAGATTTCCGAAAACCATGTTGTTGTGAACAAAGAATAGAAGAAGTTTGATACGATAACGTCTCTGTGATGATTTTCTCAAATAATTTTGGAATTGAACTTAACTTTGCAATGCCTCTATAGTTTGAAATCGTTGATTTACTGCCAGACTTAAATAATGGTATTATATAAGAATCTTTCCAAACATCAGGAAAATAGGAATATTTTAAGGATGTATTAAATAAAAATGTTAGAGGTATGTATAAGAAATTTGCACAACGTCTTAAAATACAATTCGGAATACCATCCGGGCCAGCCACATAAGAAATTTTAAGTTTCAACAAATTGGCTAAAACTGTTTCATCTTTAATATATGGGATATTAACGTTTGCTTCAGAAATATGATAAGGATATTGTATGTTGTTGTTGAAAACTGATGATGAGTATGTTGAAGAGAAAAAATCTGCAAACAAATTACTTATCGATTCAAAATCAGATACTTCAATGTTATTAAATGTCATTTTGTTAGGAAAGTCAGCTGATCGCCTTTTTGAATTGACAAATGTATAAAATGATTTAGGATCGTTTTTAAAATTGTTCTTTATTTTGCACAAGTACGTTTGATATGACTTTCGATTTAACTTATTATATTCAGATCTCACTAAAGTATAATTAATATAGTTAACAGCTGTTCCATGTTTTTTATATATCTTGAACATTTTGTTTTTCTTATTTTTAAGGCGAGTAAGTTGCTTGGAGTTCCAAGGAGGGCCATTGTTTTTAAAAGGAATAGTTTTAGGAACAGTATAAGAAAAGCAGTTGAATAATATTTGATAAAATGATTTCACCATAAAATCCAAATTATCATTGTGTGAATGGAATTCATCAAGCCAATTAATTGTTGATAAAGCAGCATTGAGTCGGTTGAAATTTGTTTGTTTAAAAGAAAAGTCTTTTTTGTTTTTTTGGTAATTGTTACTTACTGAAATCGAACAGAAATGTAAAATTTCCAAAGTTGGGTGATATCGATCTTCCGGAGTGGTTATTGGATTTGTTCTTTTTACACAGTAATCCGTTGGTTCTCCAACAAAAACAAGATCTAATAGTTTACCATATGTGTTAGGAACACCGTTTATTTGAAATAGACAATTAGTTGACAATCCATTAATAAAGTCAGCAAGTAGTTCAGAGGAAAATGATGGCAGTAAAACATTTGAATCTTGAGTATCAAACCAAGATACTGTTGGAATATTAAAATCTCCAATCAAAAGATAAGAATCAGACGGTTTTAGTAGTTTTAAAATTTTATCAGCAACATTTTTATGTTCATCATAAACTTCGATAGAAGACTTTGGGGGAATGTAAGAACAGATGACATATAATGATTTATATTTCAACTTCACTTTTACACAAATGACCTCGATATTCAGGGATGTATTTATTATTAACTCTTCAGCCAAAATATCAATCTGCACAGCAATCAAAACTCCTCCACTTTTGCTATTACCGTTATTTCTATCTTTTCTAAAAACTTGGTAATTAGGACTCAAAATTTCGGAATTATTTATGTTTTTATGGAGCCAGGTTTCAGTAAATATAATGATATTTTTATTAAAGCCAAAGCTGTCTATATACAGAGATGATAATTTAGTATTTAAGCCTCTAACATTTTGATATACAATTGATATTGAATTTATAGGTGGACATATTAGTTTTTTGGAGTTTGAGTAGGAATGGTGATTTTGGGTAGGTAAGCAATATCATTATTCGGTTTGTCTTTATAAATATATTCACGTGTTATAGAGTTGGAAGGCCAAAAATGTGGATCAATAACAGTGTTAAATAGTTCTGCAGGAATAACAATTTTAAAAGATGCTTTGCTGCGAGGTTCAGCATAATTAAATTTAAAAATTTTTAATGGACATTCGTAACCCAATTTTGATATGACATAATTGGAAACATCATCGACGGTAGTTTCGGAAGATAATCGAGCAACAAAAATGGTCCTTTTAGAGTTATTTTTATTTATTGAAGCTTGAGGCAGAGCAGAATTGGAACTTACTGATGGAACCGAATTAACATTTACATCTATATCTTTATTTTTGTTAACCATTGTTGTATTTGGCGGAATATATGATATAATTGGCGATTCAGAAGTATAATTTTCATTTACATTTGTTACTGATAGTATTGGAACAGGAGAGTTATCTTCAGTATTAATTATAGGAGTATCAGAAGATTTCGGTGCAAGACGTTTGGATGTTCTTTTGCGTTTTGGGGAATTAGTATTCGATTTGTCTAATGAATTAAAACTGTTGAAAATATCTTCATATTTTTGTATCATAGTGGAAAGTACAACAAATTCTTTTTTAAGATCAAGAAACTTATCCCGATGAGATTTTACAAATTTGTAAAAATCGATATCAATTTTCGTACAGTTATTACAACACCAACGTAAACCCAAATTTCTATTAACATCATCAGCAACATGGGAAGGAATACAAATACATTTAGTATGATATATCTGATTACATATCCAGCAAGCTATCATATTATCGTTGTTTTCAGAATTTGTACAGATGGAATGTGAGCAAGACAAGATTCATGTATATGTGTGAACTGCAACCATATTACTTGATTCATGTATATAGCAATAATATAGATAAATTACTATAAAGAAATTGTTGATCTGCAACCATATTTTTGTTGTATATATACTTGATTCATGTATACAGCAATAATATCGAGAAACAATTATTATGCCTAAAAATAAATAAAATCAAATTAATTTATCGTATGGCAGTTTTTATTAAAACTAATTATAATTAAGTTATGTATAATAAATCACTTTGGTATAAAAAGATAGATTCATCACCGGTGAATGATGAAACCTGAGAAATTTCTTTAATATTCGTACAAGGTGACACATTTTTTTAGAACTCCGAAAATAACCTATTATGTAGTTTTCTTTGTATATTATCCATTTAGTTAAAGTATTTTCACAATCTGAAACACTTATTTATTTCTAGTTTAATTTTAATTAAAATAATTTATTTTAAATAATTCACTTTCTTAAATATACATTCAGCAGATTTTCTAATACATTTTTAACTTGCCGACAGACAACTAGTTCTATGCAAGAAGTACACTAAAATGAATAAAAATCAGCAAGTATACTTATTGTCAAGTACAGTGAAACCTCGATTATCCGTAATGGTCTAATAATCAATTTTCCCGGTTAATTGAGTAATAATTTTGAGTAGTATTTTAAAAACATGTTTTATTTGTATAATTCAATTACTCAGGAATTTAATATAAATGTTTAAATAATATAAGGAAAAAATAAACAGTGATCAATACACAAGGATTTCATTTTACGTAGTTTCTTAAAAAAATCATATAATGTTGTTTGTTTCTTCTTTTTAAAAATCATAGTTTCGTAAACTAGCTTTTCATTAATGCAGTTAACTTGGATTTTACATTGCTCTGACTCATTCAAATGAGGGAATTACCCTTTTTTGTTTTATTCACATTGTGTTTGATTGTTCAAAAGCAATTGAAAAAAATTATGCTTAGAAACCCGGATAATAATGGTAATACGGTTATTCGATGCAAGAAAAATAAAAAATTAAAGACAACAAAAAAGAAAATAATTACAAATTTTCTTTTCCGGATAATCGACGTTGCCGAGTCCCTACTGTACTATATTGTTGCCAATACAAAACAAAAATGTTGTTGTCAATTCAAATACAAACACAATAATTTATTCAGGTATTGAAAATATTTTTTTGTACATGAAATTTTAACAACAATAATGTGGTTTTAATTTAAACATATTGCTTAACATGTTGTGCCAACAATATAATTGTGAATTGAGAACAAATGTATAATGGCAACAACAAAATTGTTTTTAAAATAAAATATATTCAACGATAAGAATGTTTGCGATTAAAATAATATTGTTGGGGCAACGATATTGAGAAACGTTTTTTTCTCTGCGTGTACATATACATTAGGGTGTTCCAGCACTTTTAAACGTACCTTAAATTATGTAAGGGGATGTCACTTAGAACATACTTGCCAAATTTCAACTTCCCACGATGATTTGTTTCTTTGTCACACAAATTCAAAGGTTCAAAAAAGACTTTGTAGGTTTATAGACAACAGTATAGAACATAAAACTAAAAAAGAATTAGGTCAATAAATTGTATTACTAAGCCATACCTTCGATTTGAATTCTCAGAATTTTGGCAAAAAGAAATTTTTTGCAGTTTTTTAGATATAAATTATTTTTTTTAACTAATGTTAAAACTTAACAAAATTATTATGTAATAAAATAAAACATTTATCAGGAAATACAGAGGTCAAATATCAAAATTATAAAAAAATTAAAATTTTTTAGGAAAACAACGAAAAATATTTTATTTTTATCTGGATTTCGATGCAATGATTTCTACGTTTAATTTTGATCATTTGCCATGACTTACTTGTTAGAATTAGGTAATTGTCATTTTATTTGTTTAAGATATTAATCAATAAATTATTCTTTGAACATATTTATGAATAAGGGCATTTAAATAAAGCTGAGCCCAAGCTCAGTTGATGATTCAATTTCCATTTTTTACTGTTATATAACCCTCAGTTATATTTCCATTACATTTCATCGAAATCCATTCAAAAATAATTAATTTTTCGTTATGTTTTGTACATTTTACATCTGTATATATATACATACATATTTAGTGTACTTACATACATATGTATGTATTTAGAGAATATATTTGCATTTTAAAGCGTACTTAATTAACATTATTAATATCTCCATCACCAGTAGTAGGTTTTACTTTAAAGTTTCATTCACATGAAGTTGATGTTGCTTCTTGATTATCTAAATTTGGACCTAGGTTTTAACGAGTGCTGTCCAGTCAAATGTGGATGTATACACACGTCCATTTATACAAATGACATTACTGTTATTGCTGGTGGATTTGAATGTTTTGCCGCAGGTGCACCACAGAAACAGCTCAAATGTCATAAATTTACAGATGACCATGTTAATAGCAATGACGATTGTTGTGGCCATAGTTATAGTAGTTGGTATTTTGTTATAACTTCCTGCGGTAGACTACAAACACTGTTTGTTTATTTTTTGTTCATCTTCTCCTGTGTGTACATATATAGTATGTATGTATGAGTAAATGCGTTGTGTTGTCAAAAGTTTCGTTTTGTTAATAATTATAGTTACATATTTTTACTCTAGTTGTTTTTGTCCATATCCATGCAAACATACTAAAAATGTACTAATAGTACAATTATCCGACAATGGGCTATAATGGATGACAGGATTGTTTTTTTTATATAAATATTTACTGCAATAAAAAAACACACACACACACACAAATTTTATATTCTTATAATTAATTTGAATAAACCTTGAGTGTTTTAAAATATATTTAGATAGTATCGTTACTGACTTGTTAATGGTATAAGCCTATTGTATTGTTATTTAGATACATATATTTTTCTTTAAAGGACTGAGAATAGGAGTCTTAAATTTTGTAGTGTTAAATTTAACAATTGCAAACGATTTACAGAATTATATATGTTATATTCTTTGATGCAGTTAGTTTTCAGGTGGGATATGACTCAGCATGTACAAGGTCTTATCAAAGGCTTTATAATATTAACCAGGCTTAAGCTAAAACGATTGTCATCTTGATGATGGCTGATTTTTAAAATTAAAATTTAATTTTTCAAGAAGAAAATGTTTTTAAGTCAAAAACCGGTTTACCGGTTTTACTTCTTAAAAACCGACCGGTTTTGAATAATATTACATATTTATATTTGAATAATTCGACAGGTAGTCTTTTTTTTTTTTTTTTATCTTTTATGAATGAACCCATATTTCCCATTTTTTATATTTGCTCAATAAACCTTATTTAGGGCCTGATGCATAAAAATAAACAAATTGTTTGAGTAGTTGTCATATAATTTTTTTTAATTCACTTGTACTCAATCAGGGTCTGAATTATTTGAAAGTGTTTTTCAAAGTATTTATCAAAGTATTCAAAGTCTTTTTCATATTTTTAGTTTTTTAAAGCAATTTTTCGAACAACTTGAAAACCGGTTTTTTTTGATTACATTATCATTGATCTTTAATTCTGAGAACTATTGTTTATCAACAAGGATCTGTGGAATAGTAGCGTCAAAACATGGAAATCATATCCAAGCTAATTACACGCAAAGAAAAAATATGGTTCCGAAATGCTCGCGGAAATCAAGTGATGTTCCTAAGTATTTTATATGGCTAACACAATCAAATTATTGTGTTTTAGACTAAGCTGAACCAATTATTTTTTGTTCTGATCATTTTAACATATGGTACTTTGTAATATTATAAAGTCGGTGTACTAAAAGAATAATATGTTTCATAGTAACATATTATTTCAATGAAATATTTGTATGTAATATTTTAATGCGAGGGGTGACAATGTTACGCTCGTCTTTACTGTTATCTCTCTTTCGAAATAATTTACTCATTCAGTAATGAAATCTTAAATGTGACGGACGTAAAGTGAAGAAAAACGTTTAAAAATGTTCACAAAATTTTTATTAAAAAACTTTATTATTATTATTTAATAACGAGATCCACGAAGTGCTGACGGAGCAAATCATCAATGGGCAAATTTCAAATTGGAAATATTTTTCGGTAAGTACAATAAATATCAATAATTCAGTGCGGTCAAATATAAAAATAATAATAAAAAAATGTATTTCTACAAATTTTCTTTTAGGTGTGTGAATGTGAAGATGAATTTTCTTGAACGAAATCGTCCAGTGAAGGTTGTGGTATTTGTTTTTTAATTATTTTCTATTCGAAAAATTTAAATTAAAAAAATAATAATAAATAAAAAATATATTTTAACCGTATGCATAGTATTATGATTGGGGGTATTATAATATTTAATATAGGGATCATGTTATATTTATGAAGTATGGTTGTGAGGACTATCACATATAAATGTTATGATTGTGAGGTTCATATAGGATAGGACAATATTATGTTCACAAAAGGGTATAATAACTGATATGATTGAGGGAATCATAAACCTAAACATTAATGATAGTTACCGATTATGATTTGACCAACCATGTTTTTTCTTTGCGTGTATAATATACAAAAATTAATCAATATAGTTATATAATTTTATTTGCATTTAATGGACAGCACTCAGAAGTAATTTGAAAAGATTCAGGGTAAAAAAAGAACTATTACTTTCCTGGTAGATTTTAAACCGATTTAATGGAATAAAAGTTCCCGAAGACCTGCCTTTTAATTTAAAATACAATTATTTAATTATAGTTATCGATTTCGGTACTTAGCATTTGTTCGAAACTTCAATTTCCCCATTGTCAAAAATCTTTAATTTTTGGTGTTAAAAAAATTGTAGATTTTCTTGACATTAAATTCCATTTTTAAAAATATAGGTGCATGTATGTAGATGTATTTTTTTGTGTACTTATTATTCTGTTCAAAAAAACTTACTGAGTTATTCAAATAAAACATGATATTTTCAATGTTTGATGATATTAGTGAATTATCCCTGCGGGAAATTTGTGACAATTGCAGTAATGGTCCGGTTCCTCTGTACCAGTTGAGTACCAATTGACACCTAACTCGTCACCAAAGTTCCAATTGAGAACCAGTTGACACAAACACACTCACTATTTAACAGTTGAGCATTAATTTACAACATGATCGTTAAGTGTGCAGTCAGCAACTCGCGCGCAATAACAATCAGTGGTTGAGTGGTAAGCGTTGAAGACTATAAAACATAACAAACGTCAGATGAACATGGGTTCGAGCCGGGGTGCCGCCATCGACATTAACGAAAAATTATAAAATTAAAATAAACATAATTTAATAAAGATAATAATAAAAATAATGTTCAAAAAGTAAACAATTACCGAATTTTTATTACAATAATCGTTACTGAACCTGTCCTCTTGGACCAGTCCTAGGACCTATCCTGTGACCTGTCCCAAGGGGCTAATTAGCCACCTCCAATGACAACCCCATATAAAAGTGACAGGTTCTTCTGTGTTTTAAAATCTTTATACTAAAAAACGCAATTTTAAAAAAAGCTTTTCTAAAAATTATGTTTTCATCTAGTTATTTCTCAATATATTATACGAACCTATATTTTATTCAGGTTTATTACAAAGAAGTGCTATTTAATATTGTGATGCTTTTTTAATCCAACTAAGTTCTTTTTGGTCCATAAAATATAATAGCTTTCGAAATTTTTTGGTGCGCTCCTGCACTCCCATTAAAGCATTAGAAACCCCTTTTAATTATGCCAATTATGGTAAATTTCGTACTGCCCATGCGATCCAAGTGTTTAATTTTCAACTATCAATGACATTTAAACTGGTCGGCAAAAACAATTTTTTTTTGTTCTCCTTCAAACCAGAAGGACCAGATGAAATTCGAATCTGCTTTCAGTTTTTATCCATCATGTCAGGATTTTTTGTTATGGGCGTGTCTAATATACCGCCCTAAATAAGCCGATTACTGGCATTTTTTTTATTTTTTATTTTTTTTTTTTGAGGGAAAAAACTGAGAGCAGATTCGTGTTTAGCACATCATATCCATTAAGTCCAACCATTACTCTATATATCATCATTCTTATATAATTTTTGCATAATTTTTAAAAAGTCCATAAAATGTTTGCATTAAAACTATTTTGAGTACGTCTTCGATTTTATAGTGAAAAATTACACAAAATTAAGTACACGCAGTAGTCAATGCTAATCGATATGAAATCGCGAATGTGTCTGCATTTACGGGAAATAACACATGATATGTATAATAACAACAAGTACTAATCCCTGTTTCAAATTTATATTCAATTGAGGTGAACCAAAATATTTTGAAAGTTCAAAGATTTTGAGATCAAAGTTCGACTACTCTGTATGTAACTGTTGAAAATCTGCACGATAACAAAGAAGGACTAAAGTTGATCACCAAAATCTGAATAGTCTATATAGGATCAAATGAGATCAACGAAAGGATAAACGTGCGAACAAAAAGTGTAGAAGAATGTGAAAAAGTTAGGTAATTTTAAAATCTTTTACTAAGCTTTTGAATATTTATTATAATAACCCATATAAATTTTAAAAGTGCTCTTTGGATGAAATAAATAGAGGAACTTTTTACCTTCGGAAATTAAAAGATATATTCAACGTAAAAAAATAAACTTTCAAGCTATTTCATAAAAATCATACTTGAAGTTTCTAATACCCTCAAATATTATTTTACTTGGAAGTAAGTACATTTATTATATTATTTTTTCTACTACTTTAAAACAAGGCCTCATAAATAAAAACATAGTCGCATTGCCTCAAATCTTTTGGATATTTTACTAGACAAACTATAACAAACGCTATTAATTTCCGTTTGAATGTTTTACCCCCCACAAACGATGACCCTGAATTTTCGCAGTATTAAATTTATAGTGTTTTATGTAGAAAATGCTATAGAAATGAATATTATACAATCTCAATTTGCAAGTTACAGGTAATGCATAAACATTTAATATCCTGAGTTTTAGTTTTTCCTACTCAAACGAATAAATTTACTACTAATTACGGATGCCGTAAAATAATGATTGAATTTAAAATCGAACAACAACTAATTTGCAATAAGTTGTTGTTAACAGCTGGAATATTTTAGTTTTTTCTTAACCTAATTAGCGAATAATGCGATTCAATACGCTGCAAACCCACAGTATCTACTTAGCAGACCACACATCTAAAAGCCTCTAGAAAAATTAAATATTTCAATTACTTTTTATTATCAGGTGCTTAACAAGCATCATTTAAACGTTTGCTATTGTTTTTCATTATGTTTAACAGTGCCCAATAAAAAAGTTTATTTTTTGTCTTAAATGAAAAACATTTTTATTTTGATTCATGTAAATTTAATTTTAAGAACATAACAAAAAATAACAATAATTTAATTCAATACTATTTTATTTTTTAAATAATTTTAATATTAAAATTTCACCTTATAGTGGAGGTAGGTGGTAAAGTGGGTGAATCACGCTCATTTTTATTTTCGAATTTATATTGGCCCTTGAATTATTTGTACAAAATTTCGTTGATGTTTCACTTTATATGGGAGGTCGGTAAGGTGGACGGATTGTACATACTTTTGTTTAAAAGACATCAGTAGAAAAGTATGAACTGAAGTTACAATAGACACCCTGTGTTTCTAGTATTTGGATCATAACTTTTTTGTTTAAAGCCCTATCCTTCTTTCAACAGAGAGGCGGACGGACATAGCTAAATCGATATACTAGGACCCAGAAAATATATACTTTATAAGACCCCATAAATAACTTTTTTGATATGTTACACACGGAATGACAAACCCAATATTGCCCCCATATTTTTGATGGTGGGTATAAAAATGCTTAATGCTTAAACATACATTTTTTATGATGAAGGAACCATAGATGACATTCATCGCAGTTACAGGAAACTTCTTATGGGACTATAATAAGAGATGTGAATGCTGGTGAAAATATTTTTGTTTTGGACTTTAACTTCTTGTTTGGATTGTGTAATTTATATTTTTTAGAATTTAAAAATAAAAATGTATACAAATTTCTGTATAAACCCTATAAACATTTGGAAGATTTCTTCCTAGAAGATATTTACGCAATATCTTCTTTTTATTTTTGGACAAAAATCATCAGTTTAAAGAAAATTAGACAATAAAAACATTTTTATAAAATTAAATACAAATTTTTTAATTATTTTTATCCTTGGAATATCGGTCTTTTTCAGTAATATGATTAACACCTCCGCAATAAATTGATGAAATCCTATTGAAAAGTGGAACAAAATCTCATGGGGAAAATATAAATTTATTTTTCCATAACAAGCTTTAAATTACGAATTTTTTAAGACCTATTTTGTGAAAAACTCTTCCTTTTTTTTTGTCAAAATGTACCAGACTTGAGATTTTCAATAGCTGATAGGGAACGGGAGATGAGTTTTATGATTTTTTTTCCATACTCAGTTAATAAATATGAATAGTTTGAGGGATTTTCCTACATCGAAATCACAAAATTTACTATATTATGATTATAGTTAATGATAAAATACTCCAAATATAAATTTTGAAAAAATTCTACGAATTTATTCTACATACAGAACATAAGCGATATTCATGTTTTCCAGAAAATTGAAATATATATTTTCTTTTTTTTCAGAATGGACTTGGGCCAGACCCTCTGCCAGCTAAGGAGGTGAGTAATTTATTCGTTGACAACGAATCTTAAAAAAGATTGAAACATTCCATTTCTATGTAACTTAAACATTTATATAAAGTTTTTAGTGCATATTTCAACAGAAGTGTTTTACTTTCGACCTCTCAAAATAGCATTACTAATTTATTGTTTGCATTTGAAATATTTTTGGCTGTATGAATAATTTTCCAAGGGTCACAAAAATGGTCTATGAATGTCTATATAGATTTCCGTTTTCAGATTAGCGAAAATCGGAAAACTCGATTTTATTTCGCTTTTTCACTTTCTAAAAAACTTAAAAAATTTCAAAGGTATACAACTTTAAGCAACAATATTTTTGGGAAGGCTTTGTGGAAATCAATGATTTAAACGGCTTTTGAATTGTAAGTATATCAGCTTCAACACGAATATTTCATAAATAAAAAATATTTTTTAAAAATGCATTTTAATGCAATTGCATTTTTTAAAAGCATTTTTCGTTAAATATGCTACAAAAATTTTTTAGTTTTGTAACATATTTGGAAAGCATGGAATCTTTACATTAAAATGGAAATCTCAAATTTTTGGAATGCACATATATACCCACCAAAAAAAAAAAAAAAAAAAAAAGAACTGAAAAAGTCATGATTTTAACATTGTGTTGTCATTGGAAGGAAGTACTTAGTGGTGAAAAAGAGCTACAGAAGTTCTTTTTTCAACCCATGGTTGTTATTGATATGATGTTCTTCTTTTATAATTCTTGTTGATTTCTTTTGAAGTACTTCCCTTAAAACTATGTTTATAAACTTTTTTTAAAAAAATTCCGCTTTAGCCTTATTAAAAGGTATTAAAAATGCTTTAAAATTTGAAAAATTTTAATCTTGTAAGAAATTATTACCATTTTTTCCCGCTAAAAATTCATTTATTTTCACTTTTTTGGAAGTAATTATTAAGAACTTTCAAAAAAGTTTAAAATATGCACTTTGTTCCACTTTTGAAGTTGTGAAAATGTTCTTTTTTTGGAAGAACTTCATCGTTTTTTGCTGGGTAAGTACTATGCAAAATTACGCTTTTTCTTCAAACAATTTAAATTTTTTCATATAAAAATTATAATTTTCTGCTATTATTTTTAAAATATGAGTAGGTTTACATATTTTGTTAAAAAAATTTATTGTGTTACTTTTTAAAAATTCGTTAAAAATAGTAAATCTTTATGTACTAGACTAATTATAATAAACAATTATAATAAACAAATTATAATAAACAAAAAATTTAATGAATTCACAATTATTAAAAATGCATCTATAAATTGCATTTATATTTTGAAAATATTTTGGAACGAAAAGAATTTTTTGGAAATGCTGACTGAAATACTCTAAACGAACACAATAGTATTTTATATGCTTTTTAAATTACAGATATATGTTTTGTTAACTTTTATACAAATTTAAAACAAAAATTGGAAAAAAGAAATTAATAAAAATTAGATTATGATACTAGATTTTCGCGTCCCTAAAATTTTACAGTTTTATTTTAATGTAAAAATTCCAAACATTTCAATTAAGTTAAAAAATTTAAATAGCATATTTAATGAAAAATACATTTAAAAAATCCAATTGCATTAAAATGCATTTTAAAAAAATCTTTTATTTTTAAAATTTTTTCATTAATGTCGACATATGCAAAATTCAAAGCCCGTTTAAATTATTAAAATTCACAAATTTGACAAAAAAAAAAATTGACGAAAAATCGAAAATAAATTAAATTTCTCTGATTCTGACTACTTTTTTTTTTTTTTTTTTTCTTCATAAAGTTTTAATGGTAAAAAGTAAACGTTTTTGAGTGCAATTGAATATAATTAAATGCCTTCGAAAGCCTTTCAGGAACATATTTCCCTCTAAATCCTTTTTTTTTATAATTGTGTAAAAAAGAAATTTATGTATCAAAGCCGTTGTCGGACAGAGAGTTAAAAACTCTTCCGCCGCACAGTGGGTTGAGCTATAGCGAAAGAGGAGATAAATGCCTGGAAGCTTTAATTTAGAAAATATATATTTTTTTTATTAATGGATATTCATAAATATGTAAAATACTACAATTTAAAATAAAAATATTTTTATTTTTTTATATTTTTTTAATTTTGTTTTTCTCTCATTTTGTTGTAACTTTTGAACTAAAATCTATAAATTAATAAATCAAACTGTAAATTGAAGTATACTTATCATTATATAATATCATTTAAAGAAAAAACTGACAAATGCGTTTTATATCAGAATTAATGTTATTGAAAATATTAAAAATGAAGGCAATTTTTATTGAAAACGGAAAAATAATGTAGAAAATCAAGAAATTGCGATATATTTCATTTAAGATATATTTTAGGCAAGTAAGAGACCTAAACTTACGAGAAATTTAGTAAATATGTTTTTTTTACACTATTAATGGCTACAGTTGTTAAAAATCTTTTTGAACTTCCTGTGATTCATCTGGTATTGTAATATACTATGGTTTTTGCATAATTTCAACTGGTTTATTATACCCTACACCACCATAGGTGGTTGGGGTATAATGCGTTTGTGCTGATGTTTGTAACGCACAAAAATAATTATCGGACCCCCACCTTAAAATATACCGTTCGACTCAGAATCACTTTCTGGTACAGGTCGCAATTTTAAAGATATCGATGAAATTTGGCACAAATAATTATTTTAGTTCAAGGACCGATCATAACCTATTGAAATTGGTTATGATCGGTCTATTATTTCACCTGGCCCCCATACAAATGTCCTCCCGGAATTGGGGTTTAACGATCATAAATGCCTTAAATATAGCATCGAGATCGGTCCATAATTTATCATAGCTCCCATATAAATCCCCTCTTCCGAAAATCACTTTAACGTGCATAAATCCCATACGAATGATAGTATCAAGTTAATATTAGACACAAATAATTTTATATAAGTAGAAACAAAACTGCTAAAATTTATGAGAATCGGTACACAATTTACCATAGCTCCCATATAAACCCACTTCCGGGAATCGCCCTAAAGGGCATACAATCATATAGATGTTAGTATTAATGCATTGTTCTGTATTTGTATATTTTATTTTACATTTAGTAAAACTGTTGGATTACAATTGGCCACAGGTCAAATTTTTAGACTTGTGGCACAATGGTGTAGGGTATCATATAGTCAGTCTTGACCGACTATAGTTTCTCTCGTTTTAACTGCATTTAATTCACTGATGTGTTTTTTATGTCTTACCATCAAAAAAAAAAACTCTTCAAATGGTCTAAAATCGATTTTTTTAAATATCTTAATATCTTATCTTAATAAAATTTCGCATGGTCAGAGCTGAGGTGTTTCCGAGTTGATTTGGAGGAGTACAGGCTCATAGCGGGTCACGGGGGTAGAGTAATTTATAAAAATAGTGCGAAAAAATTATAATATAAAATTCGAAAAATTTTAGATTGATTTAAAAATGTTATACAATTTTTGCAAATTAATATTTTTTGCGCCACTATGATTTTAAAATATAATTTAGTAATAGTTTTTCATTACGCGATGCTTTAGGTTCATTGAAATTATAATAAAATAAAATGTTTGAGGCTGAAGGTCGGCTATATATATATTTATACCCTACACCACCATAGGTGGTTGAGGTATTATGCGTTTGTGCTTATGTTTGTAACGCACAGAAAAAATCTTCGGAACCCCACACAGTGCTTTGTTTCATAGACAAAAATAAATTTATAAAATTAAATATAAGTTTTTAGAAAGGTAACAATATAGATCATATAATTTAAAATTTTTTTTTGGAAAAACTTATTTTTGTGGCTACTAGAGGGCGCTAAAGTCAGAGAATTTAAAGTAAAAATTAATGAACCAAAAAGCTGATTTTTATCTCTTTTAGGAAAAAATTTCAAAAATTAAACTTTTGGTGAAATGCGTCAGTTTTGTTTTTTCAAATTTTTGTAAATTAGAACTATTATTTTTTTTAAATATGAGAGATTTATAAAAAATGGCAATTTTTACGGAAGGCATCCAATTTTGTTCATATTTAATTATCTACATTTTTATTTTATTCTTTTTTTTTTAATTTTAAAAAATTCGCGAATTTTATCACGATTTTGATTTTTCGAAAAGAAAATCGGAAAAGTGTGTAACTTTATACATCAATATCTCTAAAGGTTGTAAATGGATTTTAATGATTTAAACTGCATATAGAAGATGAATATGTCCTCTTTTAATATAGTAATTTAAAAATAATATTTTAATTTAAAAATGTAATGTACCAATGTAAACTCGGAAACAAAAAATGGGCGTGGTCCGCCCACTTTACTGCCTACTTTACCGCCCCCTCCAATATAACGTAAAATTTGAAAGAGTTGATGGTGGGTATATAGATTCGGCCGGGCCGAATATAATTCGCGCTTGTTTCATGTTGTTTTTAAAGATGTGTGTATGTATACCCTATAACCCAAAGTTACCCCAGCTGTTTGCTTTTAGCTAATAATTCTAACTTGCATATAATTTTATTAGATGGCATATTTAAGTGTAACTTCGAGTGTCTCAAAAGAATACATTTTAAAATGAAAATTCGTTTTTGTTCAAAATTAAGTTTATTTTGATTCTTAAAACCTTAAACACAATAATAAACTTATTGAATTCTTACAAAAATAGTTTTTACAGTATCTTTAATTCTTTATGGTTTAATTTTAATATTAATTAAATGTTTATCGTTTATTTGTAAATTTTTAAATTGTTTTGAGATTGTCACTAATGCTAACATATTTTCTTTTAATATGACACACGATTAAAACATGATGATCATTAGACCATGATAGTTGTTGCACTTTATGTACAAATTAAGAAACATGAGAAAAAGAAAAACATCTGAATGCTTCGACAAATTGCACAAAAATCTTGTAAAATATTTCTTGTGCTGCAATTGATCGTAAATTAATCAGAAAATTTGTTGCAATTGCTTGTTGTTATTATTGTAATTGTAAAATCGCCAACATGTGCGAATATGCACAGAACGTAGAATTCAAGTTACTAGAATCGTTAATTTCATTTATTGGCGATATATACGTATGAATGGATCGATAGATTTTCATATCTATCTGTATACAGATGAATAGCGGGAAAATATGATAGTCCTTCACTGTCCAGGCCTTTTATAAATGCTTTCGATGAACATTTCTCAATAAAGTTCTAGTGTTTCTTTCCTTAATCCATAACAAACACTTGTCGTTGAATTATTAACTTATAAAATAAAAAAAATAAAAAATATTTGTAAACCTGATACCTCAAATATTTTATATTTATATATTTTAAATTTAGTTCATATGTTTTCACACTTTCTTTAAATATTATTGCACATTTATTTAAGGGAAAGTGATAACTTATTCACTTTTATTGGCACTCGAATAACATGATGTGTTAAGTGGGAATGAGTTTGGAATATGTATATCGTTTTAGGAGGGCCTTCAAGTACTTCTTTTCCCGTCGGGGATCACTGTACATGTGTATGTATATGTATGTATTTTTGTCTTGTTTATTGTATCGTTCTATTTCATATCTAAACTCTTATAAATTTATTTATATCGTATATAAGTGCGTGATATGTTTGTTGCTGCTACAATTTGAAACTTTATTACTTACTTCTTTAGTGTATCAGTAGTTAGTGTGAATTCATGCCACGGTTAGTGGAAATAGCAATATATTAACGCAATAAAATTGCTAATATAAATCACTTTGTTGATGCTGAATTTCTTTTATTTTTTTAATTTTGTTTTTTGGTTTTCTTTTATCTTCTGACCACTTTTTAAAAATACAAACTTATTCATATAAACCAATATCATAGAAAAAGACAACTACAATAGAACGGAAGGTTTACGTTGGAAACATAACTTAGTTATAGAAGTTCATTCAAAATATAGCTACTTGCTCGATTCTTCCATTCTAGGCTTGTATTTTTCTTGGTCCAATATGTTGTTTATATATGTGTACATAAATGCTAAAATAAATATTTTGTATGCCATAGAATGAATGTGTTTGCTTTCGTACATAAATATATATTACTACTTCCATTTAACGTCATCTATATTAAAAGCCAATTGATTATGGATCTTGTAAAACATGTTTTCCTTTCGTTCATTTATCTAAACAGATTGATATTGATTGCGATTTTAAATGAAATACATCCACTCTGATACCACTTGCTAACTGCTTCTAATATGAGTCGAATCTACTACTTGCTAGTTGTACATACTCACACTCTTAGCAACTAAATAAAGGAAAATATAATATTGTTTGTCAGCTATGGCAACATCGATGGCACATGTCCGGAAATAGATGTGTGCGGCTTTAAACTATTTGTAAAATGTGTTGTTAAATTATTGAATTCCGGACGGCTTTATTCGTATTTGTTTGAAAATAAAGAAAAACCAGTAATTGGTAAAAAAAGGGAAAAAATAGGGTGGTCCAAGTTCTCTTTTTCGGGCTACATTTTAATGTAAATAAAATTATAAAGAGGACATCATTTAGAACATTTTGGCCAAATTTCAATTTCTTGAGATGATTTGAACAGGATTTAGACTTCATTTCCAACCAATATTAATGATATATCTCTTAAAATATTTTCTAGATTTTTACAAAAAGTGACAAGCGTAGAACTGGATGAAAAAAATTATACATACTTATATAATTGATACTTTCTATATATCATTTTAAAGTCATACAGCCTAACCAAAAGAAATTTAAAACTTGATTTTTTCAGAATCAATTTTATATAAAAATATAACTTTTTATAACCATAAAAAATGTTTTTAAAAATAGCTTTTTAAAACTCATACATTGAAAAATTTTAAAATATTTTTTAAAGAATACAATCAAAAAGAAATTATTACAAGTTCGAATGTTATATTCGGCTCGGCCGAATCTATATACCCACCATCAACTTTTTAAAATTTTTCGTTATATGGGAGATGGGCGGTAAAGTGGGCGCAATATTCACACAGCCTAACCACAAAAGTTGGTTTTTCCTTACCATAAGAAATATTTAAAAATGTATTTTAAATGGTTTTTAAAACACATCCATTGAAATACAGTACGGGCTCGATTTGTTCAACCAATATCAGACCAGGGTTGTTGCAATGATAATAACAGATTTCTGAACAAACAATTAAGAAGAAATGGATGAAATATTATGATGAAAATAAAAAATTGCACTTATCGAGACTTTTTTTTTAAAGTTGCACTTATAAAGACTTTAATGTAAAAAAATAAGCGGTTGCGCAAATAGGTTAGTTGCAATAACAGGTAGTTGCGCAATTCGAGCCCGTACTGTATTTGAAAAATTATAAAAACAAATTATACATGAACTTTAAATATAATAAAAACCAAAAAGCTTAAACTTTAAAATTAAATTTTTAATTTTGTTTTAATAAAGCTTTGTGGTAAGATACTTAAAATAATAGTCGACTTTTGGGATTAAAATAGAGTTTTTTGCTTTTGAATTATGCTGATAAACTTTCAAAACAAAAAGCTTGTTTTTAACATAAAACGAAATTTTAAATTTTGGTTTGGAAAATATTTTATGGTAAGAAATTGAAAATAATAAAAAAGACTTTTTAGCTTTTGTGTTTAGGCTGAATATCCTTACATTTTAAATGACACTAAAATTAAAATCGGAGATATCAAATTAAAAAATGTTTTTTTTTTCCTGATTGTTTAAATATGGAATAATACATTAACGTTATTGAGTGACTTACTTATTCAATATCGCATAACCCAATCGACAAAAGGTAGAGTTTGTCCCACAGTAGAGTTCGTGCAATAGTATTTTAGACGAGGAATCATTCCATCTGCAATTGACTGCATGTAATAAGTGTAATAAAATCTACAAAGGATTTTTCACTGGTAGAAACAAATTTTTTGTGACCTAGAAACTTTTCTATTTTTGCACCAAGGTAGTCTCAGATAAATCGAAAAAAAGTAAGTATAGTTCGATGCTAAATAACTGTTACATAAATATTTGGAGCATATTTCATTAGAACTTTCAATTCACTTACCTTATAGCGGACCATTTCTAGTCCATTATTAAGTAACGACATGATATTCGATCAAAACTTGGACTTATTGTGTTAAATGATAGTAGAACATTTTAACCCAATAAACACAAGTTTTAATCGACTTTTATATAATTTTTTTAACGAACTAGCAATGACCTCTTATAATGAGAGAGAGAGTGCACTAACCATTTGTGTTAAATAACTGAGCTTCGAACTAAATTTATATTACTTATTTCCATTTATTTAAGACAACTTTGTACATAAAGAGAAAATAAAAGGTCATAAAACAAAAATTTTGCCAACAAGGAAAAATCCTTTCGAGAGTTTTTTACACTTATCAAGAGCTATCAATTGCAGATGGAATGATTCCGCCTCCACGCGATTATCCTAAATTTGTCGCATAGAGTTATAGTTAGTATAATTAGTTTGGAAAAATTAGATTTTTAAAGGAGGGTCATTTCTAGTTGGACACTTAGGAACTATTAATTCTATCTTACGAAGCTGAAACTCGGAATTAGTTGAGCTATTTACTAAATTAGTTACAAATGAAATATTCATATCAATAAGCTGTACTCGATTTTCATATGTTGGTAAATTAATAGTAGAATTCAAGAAAATATTACAAAGACAAAAAAAAAGAGAAATTGTTTCTGGACCGATTCAATTTTCATTATACGTACTTCGTATTGAAGTTCATAGACCACGGGCGCATATTCCAAGATTGGTTTTACAAGAAATGTGAATATTTGCCTGGAAACATAAGGATGATTAGTTTCTTAACGCCTGAGGAAACCAAAATCTCTCGAAAAATCGTATGAGTCATTCCATTTACTCGAAAAATTATAAATTATGCCCTTACCTCTCCGAATTTAATGATATTTGGTACAGTCACCCTCGAACTATAAATCGCGAGATAGGGACTATTTTAATGTTGAGAAAAAAGTCATGTAATTAATTAATTTTGATATCTTTAATGTGACACCTTAATAAACCTTATATCATAAATGCGTTTAAAGATATTGTTATTTAGTGTAAACAGCTGAAATTTTGAATCAGCCTTAGTTTTGACAATGGTAATGACCAGGGAAACCAAAATATGCAATTGCATGTTTTTTCCTGGACGTTGAATAAAGTCATCGATTAAATATTTATCCGTTTCAGAACAAATAAATCATTTTGGCATCGATTTGTTAGAGCATATTTTTGTATATTTTACTTTAACGGCTTATAATTGCATTTGGCGATTTTTAGCATATTTTGTTATTTTAAGGTCATATTTAACAATTTTAGAGCATATTTTGATTTTTCAAGGATAATTTTTTTATATCTCATGAAATGTTTTTTGAATTTGATTTAAAAAAAATGAGAAAAAAAAATTAAATAATGGATACCATTTTATCGTTGACAAGCTTGTCTTGTAAAAAAGGCTAAATCTAGCCTTTTTATTTTACTTTTAGCCTCAAAATTTTCGTTTTAGCTTCTAGCTTTTTTCTAGCCTTTTTTAATTATTAACATAGCTTTAAAAAGGCTAAAAAGTTACTAATTTTATATTTAGAGAATCATCAATTTAAGCATTTTTGTGTATTAATCCACAAAAAAACGAAATTATTTATACCTAACGAAAATTTTCGCCTGCGGCGCTTCATTCTACAAAAATACTTTTATTATTTTTTAACAAACTTTATTACTCATAGCAATTGTTTATGTTATATTTATAAATTCACTAATATATCTTTAAGAAATACGAAAAACTAATGAGAAGAAAAAAAATAAATACGTTTTCAAATAAAAAAATTTATTAGCTTTTTTCTGGCTTTATTTTTTGGGGCATTTAGCCTTTTCTGACCTTTTTTAAAGCCCAATTTAGCTTCTTTTTTTCTCAAGTCCTGGCAACACTGATTATGATTGAAGTTTATGTTGTAAAAACAAGATTTTCTTCATGAAAGCATATCGAACCCTATCCGCTAAAATGTCGTAAGTGCAGAAAACAAAACTTTAAAACTTAAATTTTCAAAAATAAAGAGAAAACATAAAAAATATGGTACAAGACTCCTTTGGAAACTTGTTAGAATTTGATGTCTATTATGCCCAGACAAATGCAGAAAGTTAAGATATTAGTCCTTGTTCAATTTTACTAAATAATTTTTAATAACAACCTAACTAGTTTTAAATATGTATATGTATTTTTCTTTTAAGTGTTAATAATACATATTATGTGCAATTACATACATATCAATGCAATTACGAAATAAACATATCGAGCCCTAACCGCGAAAATGTCGTTAGTGCAGAACACACAACTTTAAATGGGAAGCATTTTTGTGTTTGTTTACACATTGTTATATGTATGAAAAATGTCACTTACGATAAAATTACTTTCGCTATAAATCTGAAATGACACTTGATACTTCGATAAAATTTTGACAAATGATCTAAATGATTCTAAATTATAGATTTTCAAATTTTCAAAACACGAATTTCGAAAATGTTGTTGGTTACGATATTTTGGCGGTCAGTGATCGATATGATAATTTTGATAATTTCTGAACTGATAATAGTGTCTAGAATTAGATGGGTATGAAAATAGAAAATCAGTAACGTTTTTATGAGATACAGTAAAACTCCAGTAAAAAATGGGGAATAGAATTTCGACGCGATTGATAAATTTCAGTTTTGCCTTATTTTATAACGTTGAAATATTAATAAAACCCTTTGTTTTAATGAAACGCATAATTTTGTTAAAAAATTATACAAAATCTTTGTTTTTTAAGTGCATATTTTCGCTTTTTTTTGAGCATATTTTTTGATTTTTACTGCATATTTAATGCGCATAAAACCCATTTTTTAGAGCATATTGTGGTTTCCCTGGTAATGACTGTGCCAAATTTTATCAAATTCGAAAGAGTTGTGGAAACCAGCTGGTTGGTGTTAAGTGCAATAGAATAGATATCGGATTATTTTGAAATTTTTTTAAAAAAATTATACCTATATTATATAAAATTATATTATAACTCCAAGTTATTTAAGAACGCTCCAAATTACTTTAAGAAACACATACAATATCTATTTAAAACAGTGCTTGCCACTCTGAGAACGCATCTTATTAACATTGTTTTTTTTTTTTAATTATAGGTTTGGTATTGTAAAAATGAAAAACTAAGAGAACATCCGCACATGTGAGCCACTTTGGCAAGCAATGATTTAAAAGCATTTTTCATAATTTTTGACTTATGAAAGTCATATAGTATATCGAGGTTCATAAATATTTTCTTCTTAAAATTCTGAGTTTGTAAAAGATAGAATATTAAGCTTTTATATACTCTCTACTTCTCTCGCCAACGAAGTAAGAATTGAAGCAATACCATTGCTGAGTATGAACCGATTATTGACAAAAAATAATGTTTGAACATTTCAAATCCAAAACTTATTTTTGGAATCGGAAAAGGTAATGAGATGAGATTTTTGCAACATAATTCACGCTTTTGTAGTTTTACTAAAGAAAGTTTGTAGGAAATACTACGGAAATGAATCAGATACTAGTTCTTTAAATCAATGATTTGATATTATTTTTTGTTAAACTCTCTTGAAAATTATTGAACTCTATTTTTTACACAGATATATGAAGAAATTTTTACTTTTTTTCGAAGTACATAGGTTTTAAAATGTTTGTAATTTTGAGCATGTTATGAAATTCATATATTTATATGAAATGAGACAGATTATAATTCTTAAATATTAATAGTAGTTTTTTATACATTAAGTGTTAAATATATTATAGTTTTCTTTCGCTAGTATGTATTTCATTTAGAAAGACATGTAATAGACAAAACGAATGTTAAAATCAAGATCGATTACCAGCATTAAACAGGGTAATTGCACAGTTGCATGTGAAGTGTACGTACGTAATATATCAAGTAATATAAAAATGTTAAACAAACATACTTAAGCACCTCTTATGTTTACGAATGTTTTTTATACATGTACATTAGACTGAACCAAAATTTACCAACTTTCGAGTTTTGAACGTAACTGCGCCTAGAATCATTCTTTGGGCTGAAATATTAGTGAAATCGTTAACCTGTGCCGCATCAGTTTTGTAGGGTGCGCTTTTTACAGATTTTCTAAAAATTTTACTATTAAATACTTTGCTTTTCAGCCAAATGTTAAAAAATCGCAATCTACACATAGTTATCTATCAAATATGATATATAAAGAGAAAATCTGATAATTCACACAGTACGTTTTTGCAACCCAAAGAACGATTATCGGGGGAGTTACGGTCAAAATTCAAAAGTTGTTAAATTCGTGCAGTCTAATATACATATGTATATATGTATGTACTTTGGAGGAAACTAAAACAAACTCCTATTTATTCATTCATTCATGCATACATTCAGTCAGTCATTCGATCATGTTTTTTCTACATACATACGTACATACAGTGTCGACCAAAACTTACTGAACAAAATCTATATTTCGAAGATTATCTTCGATTGAGCAGAGTAATATTATTTTCTACAAAAATATTTATTAATATTTGATTTGTTTTCTGCTCTAAATAAAAACATATAAATTGTAAAAGTTTTCTTTTCTTTGAAATATGTACTTTTATTAAGTATTGACGCAACTCTTAATAAGGCGCGACAAAACATGATTTTTTATGAAGGAAAATTGTAAATAATTTATCCTTATATGAAATAGTGCTAGAAAAAATATGTAATATTTGAAAAAAAAAAAAAAAAAATAAATAAATTAAAAAATATTTATTAATTTTGAAAAATTTTTTGAACAAATTAAAATGACGACCAAATTGGTCAACTCAATAATGGTAAATTCATTGTTAGAGGAAGTCAAAACCATCATAATAAAACTGCTTCAAGTGGTCTGAAATCGTTCAGCATTAAAATAACCGTATGTACAATCCTAAGAAGAGCAGGTAAGATCATAGTAGTATTCTACAGGTCTGCAAAAGCCACTTAATATCAAAAATTAAAAAAGCCCAACTGAATTTGGGTGAGAGCACTTCCACTGTACTCGAAATCAATGGAACAGAATATTTTTTCTCAGACAAATTGATGTTAATATAAGCACTTTGAATGAAATTGGAAGTGTTAGTTAGCCCCTATATCAATTATGAATTCTATGATCTCAGGGTACTGAAAAGCTTGGGGACGTAAAGTAATAACTTCTGATGCTTTTCGGGGCAAAGGCTAGATTCTCTGAAGTGGTCAAAAGGAAAGGATGGTAACTGGTGTTCAATCTATTAATATTAATAAACATTTTTCTTCAAAACGAAGGAAATTGAGGTTTATAAAAAAATTAATAAAAATGAAATGAATGTTTAGTTAGTTTTGGCCAACACTGTATATTTGTTTGTATCAATGTACTACGCACTGTATGTTTCCATTCACAAACATGTTATTTCCAAGACGGCACATGCTTCAATCAAATAAATACGCCTTTGCATCAAATTGCTTTCCACAATGAGATATTAATGCCTTACAGTTTCACATAAAAGTCTAGTGCAATTTTATTTTTAAATTATATTCATATACTTTCATGTGTGCGATTGGGTAAATAAACGAAGTACCTGTTACACATATTCTTAATTTTAAAATTTCATTAAATAGTGAACACAATAAAATTATGTAAGAATGCTATCTATATTAAGCTTGGCCATCATCTGCCGTTTTTGTACCACCGTAATTTAAAAATTTACTTTATATGGGGTGGGCGATAAAGTGGGAATAGAAATTGGCGAAGTGTGAAGTAGAGTTACTAATTTTTTATAGTATTTGCCAATTTGCTATACCTAACAAACCTTATATAAGATAAATATTTGGCCAAAATTGGTCCACCCTGAGATCTATTCAAAAGGCAGTAACCACACACGTAAATTTTTTTCACCAGAAGCAAAAAGCGTTAAAAAATGCAAAATGCAAAGGCCGTAGATGCAATGTTTACTTTAAAATTAAGCAACTAAGTAAAATTCAGAAACAGATAACACTTTTCGAAATATTTTGTGATTTTGTTTTGGATGTGACAAATGCTAATGACCTCTGTTCTAATCATACACCAATTATACTACATTTAAATTATTTCATAAATAATTTAAATGTGTTTAAGAATATACTTACGGTCTTATTCATAATAAATTCTTATTTTAGGTTTATTGTACAAAATAGATATTAAACTGTTTTTCCTTATTAACTTCTCATAAAAAGAACATTATTCATAACGTTTTAGAAACAGTTCAATAACTATTAAACAGTTTTTGTTTTGTTCTGGCAATGCTATGTTTATTTTCTCTCATTTTTCTATTAGTGATAAATAAAATATTGAAAATTTAATTAAAAGAAAAATTTTAAGTTTTTTTTTTATTTCATTTTTTTTACAAAAATATAAACATTTTTTTTTTTTTTTTAATATGTCCAATGCTTACAATTTAATAGTTTATGGAAGCAAAGGGATTTATGGCCTTTCTTTGGTATATTAATTTGTGGAATATTTTAAATACTCGAATAATTAATTTGTTTTGATTTTATGTACATCACGAATTTCCTATTTTGTTTTTAATTATTTTTTTTTTTTTTTATATTTTATGAATTATTTATAAAAAACCCCTTCCTAGTCTATCGACTGACCACCGGGTGTAATCATTCTGAAAGGAAGTGTAAGGATTCAAAGCCTGATTTATGAAATTTTACATATAAAACGTTATGTTATTGAAAAAGTTAAAGTTTATTAAGTTAAAATAAAATGCGCCAATATAAATCAACAAATTGCATAGTTGGTAGACCTATATATTTTCAAGTAGTTATTTTTAAAAAAGGAACAGTGATTGCAATTAGGAAATTATTGCTAATGCAATTATTTCATTAAACACAACACTCACACATTCCACTTTGCAAATGAAGCTATTAGCCCTTTTTCATTACTGGCAAATAACAGTACGAGTCTGTTTAGACTATAAGCATTTTTACTAACACTTTTACCAATATATGCAATTTTAATAGATCCAATAACAAGTAGAACTCAATGAAGAATTATATGGAAGGTAGGCGGATCACACACACTCTTCATTTTGATAATTATTAACTATTTATACAAAATCTCAATGGCTGTTCTTTAAGAGATTTCAGCGGAAAAGTATAAACTAGAAATAACACGGTCACTTAATTTCGTAGTATTTGGCCAGATAGTAGCTAGATCTTTTTGGTGGTTGGTTTAAAATAATACGAACCTTTTTGGCTTTAGCAACAAGTAAAGCATAAGTTCATTTGGTCTTACTCTTAACAAGCTAAAAGAACGTTGATGTTTTGTTCGCAGAAATATACTGTGCATTTTTTAACGAAATGTTTGCAAATATAGAATATATATAAGGGTGGGTCAATTTAAAAGATGTATAGCAAAATCGAAATCTACATAAAATTCTAAGAAAATTACCCAAAGAAAGTATGGGTCTAAAATGAAAACCTAGCTCCCGCCGAGAGACATGAAGATTTTATTTTAAGGTATTTCAAAAAGATTTCATACATTTAATGGAAAACAACATGTTGTCACTAAATCCAAACATAGTATTAGGGTGGGTCAATGTGTTCGAGTGAGAAAAAACATGACCAAAATCGAAATCAACAAAAAACATTTAGAAAAGTGTATTTTAGTAAAAAAAAAAGTCTTAAAAAAACGAATATTTTTTTCCAAGGAAAATACAATGTTTTATTTACCTGCCGCTATGTTTTCAAATATCTCAACATCCAAGAAACTCTCTATTCTAAAAACTTAAGTAGTATAGCAAATATGTATTAATATACGAATTTTGGCATAATGTTCAAAATAGCGTTCGAGATATAGCTTTCTGAGACTTAAGATTTAACCAATGACCTTTAACCTTTATTTATAAAAAATGTGGAATGCCATTTTGAAGGTGCTTTCATTACTTATTATTTGAAACCTAATTCGGATCTGTACCTTGAGTAGTTTTTGAGATATCTGCAATTATATCAAAACACTGTTGTTAAATTGAATGATTTTTCCCAATTTCCATGTCTCTCGGCGGGAGCTAAATTTTAATTTTAGACCCATAGTTTCTTAGATACGCCTATCCACTAAAAGAATTGACCCACCCTAATATATATACTTAAAATTTGTTTGCAAAATATAGTTCCATATGTATTTTATGCAACAGAAAGATATAACACTTGTATATCTAATTACTATCTCACTCTATGGAACTGTGCAATAAGACCTAAATATAAAGTAATATATTTAAAACTATGCAAAACTTTTTTGTAAATGCATTCAATTTGCTAAAAAAGTAATATATTTCTAAAAATTTGTTTTATCAAACTGTTAAAGTAGGTTCTCACCAACAATAAAATTTTAAAATTTTGTACAGTTTTATTAAATGCTTATAAAACAAAAAAGTGATTATGAACAATAAATTTTCAAAATTTCTTATTAACCTTTAATAAAACCTTTTATAAATTGTTCAAAATGATTATGAATAAGGCTATTAGTATATAATAAAGTATATTGGCTGATAATTTAATTAATAAATAATTTTTTTTTAAAGTCATTGGCCACTATTATAAAAAAGTTATGCAAATAATGTATATACCACTTCGAACATATACTGCGTTTTAAAAAATGTTTATAATGATTTTAAGCAACTACCTACACAGAAAAAAGTTTGTACATAAATATAAAAATTTAGTTTCATTGAGTTTACGTCATAATATTTAAGAATAATTTCTTAAATATTCAAACTTTTTTCTATATGAAACAAAAGTCAAGAAGACTTAAACAAATTATTTAAATTTTGTTTAATATTTTCATTGGCAATGAAATGTTTGAAATTTACTTTGGAAAATGTCTAGTTTTTGTTTTAATTTTAGGTACATATTGGGATTATTCAACAAAATAGAAGCGGTGTTAATAAAATAATAAAATTATATACATATGTGCTGCAAAATGATATCAAATTTGTGTAAATTACTTAACATTATTTTCCAAAAATTTTTCTTTAAAATTTACATTTTTTATGAATATTTTCTATTATAACCCTTTTTATTTAGCATTTGCATTAGAGTCTTATACAAATAAATCAAAATTTTTGCAAAATTCCTAAAATTTTCATAAAGAAACATTTAATAGTATCTATGAACCAAATTTTATTTTTTATGAAAAAAATTTGGGAAAAAGTCATGTTCGATTCTTAATATTTATGAACAAAATTTTAAAATATATGTATTATTTTTTTCTGTGTACTTCATTATATTTTAAATCAATTTAAAATAATTTTTGTGTACAAATAACCAGAAATTTTCGCTCTTTATTTTTAGTGTTAGTTAAAAACTTAATCAATTTTTAAACACAGCGCCAAAGCCGATGCCACAGTATTAATTTGGTAAATTATTTAGTCTATGAAGATATATATCTATATATTAGGGTGGTCAATTCTTTTTGTAGATAGGCGTATAGCAAAAATGTAATATACAATAAATTCTAAGAAAACTTGTCTAAGAAACTATGGATCTAAAATAAAAACTTAGCTCCCGCCGAGAGACATGATAATTGGGGAATATCGTTCAATGTTTTGATATAATTGCTGCTATCTTAAAAACTACTCAAGATACAGATCCGAATTAGGTTTCAAATAATAGGTAATGAGAGCACCTTCAAAATGGCATTTCACATTTTTTTTATAAATAAAGGTTAAAGCTCATTGGTTACACCTTAAGTCTTGGAAAACTATATCTCGAACACTATTTTGAACATTTTGGCAAAAGACGTATGTTAATACAGATTTCCTACACCACTTAAGACTTTAGAATAGATAGTTGCTTGGTTGCTGAGATATTTGAAAACATAGTTGCAAGTAAATAAAAAAATACACTTTTCTAAATGTTTTTTGCTGAATTGAATTGACCGACGCTAATATTATGTTTTGATTTAATGATAACATGTTGTTTTCCACTAAATCTATGAAATTTTTTTGAAATACCTTAAAATAAAATCTGCATGTCTCTCGACGGGGGCTAGGCTTTCATTTTAGACCCATACTTTCTTTGGGTAATTTCCTTAGAATTTTATGTAGATTTCGAATTTGCTATACGCCTATTACGTTTTTTCTCACTCGAACAAATTGACCCACCCTAATATATATACATCTCCAGTATCACAAAAAAAAGTTTGTACATAAATAATATGAATTAATTTTTTTTTTTTGTTTTGCATTACTAATATATAAAAACTTGTTCAGGAAAAGTATGATTTTATTTTTTAATTTATTTATTAAAAAATATATATCTAAGTTGCTTGAAGAATATTGTAAAATAATTTATAAAATTTAAAAATAAATTTTTACAAACGGGATTTTTTTTTTTTAATTTGTAAAAAAAATAAAAATGGATTTGAATGAAAATAGTATTATAATTTTAAAAAGTGTAGAAGAGGAAGACCTTTATAATCTTTTATCATCGTGGCAGTTAGAAAGTTTATATACAACATTAAGAGGTAAAATTATTAATAAACTTACATATTTGACACATATTAATGTAATTTAAACTTTTATCAACAGATAAAAGTAGTGAAGTTGCAACAATTACCAACATTTTTAAAAGATGTTTCCCCCGGCAAATCTATAATGTTTGAAGATAAACTTGAAAAATGGAATAATGAACAAAATATACCACTATCAGCCCAAATTAATTTCGACAATCAAATTGACAAAATAGAACTGAAAACCTCAAAACTTATTTCCGGAACATTATGTGTCCCCTCCGAGGCAGTTGATTTACAAACTGTACTAACAAATACCAAAAATGGAAAAATGTTAATGGAATATTACAACAAATATCTTTCAAAGAACAAGAAGATCAACTTTTTCAAAAATAAATCCATGAACATTCCTTGTATTCTAATTGTTGGTGACACGCATGATATTAAGGAAATATGTGTATATTTTTACAAAATAAGATACACATTTACAAATATTTTAAGAGCTTTAGACATTTGTTTCAAAATTTATATTACGTTTGATATAAAATATGCAAAAGATTCTGAAACATTTTGGATTTTTATAGAGACTTTTTTTTATGAACTAAAGCGTTCAAAAATTAATCCAACAATAGCAATTCTTTCCGATGAAATACAAAATATATAAATTGAGTTTAAAAAGTTATTTACTTCTTTGTAATTTTTACTGTTATTTTGTTCTTATTATGAATTAAGTATTTTCATTTCAGTACTATTAATATATTTTTAATAATTTTTTAATATTACTTTTTGATTATGAATTTTATTACAATAAAGATGCATTATAATACAGAAAAGTGTGTTTTTTTATTAAAAAATACATATTCAGGTATGTGATGAAAACCGATTGTTTTCAAATCGAATCGGTTTGAAAATATGTGATGAATTTCGAACGATTTTAAAAATAATTGTTCAACAATGATCTATTTTTTATTAATAACATTCAGCTCATATGAAAAATAACAATTAATTTTAGAGATATATAAAAAATTATGCAATAAAATATAATAGAAAGTGATTTAAATATAATTTTTATCAATAACAAAAACGAAAATAAAAGTACATCAAACATTTTTTCGATTTAAAATCGATTCGTTTTCGAAATCGTTTTCCATCACATACCTGATTAACTAATAATAATTTCGTGATCGAATGATAAAAATATCTATTATTTAAGAATATATTCTTAATTTTCTTTCATTCAATGTAAAAAACAATACATAAATATTAGGAAAAATTATTTAAAAATAAATTTATGTTCAATTTATAATATGTATGAAAAACCAAAAATTAATTTGAATGAAAAATATTTGGAATAAAAAGTCATGTTGAATACATAATATTTATTACAAAATTCTTAAAATATATGTTATTTTTTTTTTCTGTGATATAAATCCAATTGGATTTCTTGCTTAATAAGCTTAATTGTGGTAATCTGAAATTCTGCTATTGTTGGCTTACCTTTAAAGTGTTTATCAGGTTTTAACACTCGATGGATAACATATATAAGGAGAGCAACTTTCGAGCCTTAAAGTGTGAAGAGCAAAGAACAAAATAATAATTAAAATAACCCTTTAAATCTTTTGAGTTCATGTTAATATAGAGAGGTAGGTAGTATCTTATTTAATTATTGTAATTGATGTTTCAGTTTGATATTTTATTAGACAATTGAAAAATTATATACAATTTTTTCATTTACAAAAAACAAAATTTCCAAAGCTTATATAAAATAAAATAAATTTAATAAGTATATTTATAAACAAAGTATTTTGTTTCTACACTCCTCCTCTTTGTTTACAATTTATATAAGTCCTAAAAGTGTTCTTAATAATAACAATCGTGTTTTTGAAAGTGGTTTTGTTAAAATATCTGCTATCATTTTGTCCGTAGGACAGTATTTTAGATTTACAAAATTGTTAATACAATAATCTTTCACAAAATGGTACTTAATATCAATGTGTTTAGACCTGGCATTAAAATTTTCGTTTAAAACCATCTTAATACAACTCTGATTGTCTTCCATAATTGTAATTGGTATATTCACAATGTAGCACATTTCTTTTAGCAGTTCATGTATCCATTTAGCCTCTTTACAAGCTTCTGATAATGCTATGAATTCTGCTTCAGCTGTAGATAGAGATACACAACTTTGTTTTTTACATGACCAGTTAATAACACCACCATTTAAATAAAACACGTAACCACTATGAGATTTTCTATCAATTTTGTTTTCAGCCCAATCCGCATCCACATACCCGTATAAAGTATTATTTTCTGTTGAACTACTTAATTTTAATGACAATTTAGATGACCCTTTAAGATATTTTATAACTCGTTTAACTTCATTCCAATCCTCTTTTGATGGTGCTTGAGTTTTCTGAGCTAATATTGCAACACTTGCAGTAATATCTGGTCTTGTATTTAAAGACAAATATAAAAGAGATCCAATAGCTTTTTGATAGATTTTATTATCTATTAATTTTTCTGATTCTAATGTCTTGTTATAAGATGGAATTAACGGAATATCTGAATCTTTTGATTCTTGAAGTCCAAACTCGTTTACAATTTTCTTAATGTATTGCTCTTGACTCAACAAATAATTTCCATCTTTATCTTGCTTAATTTCCATTCCGAGATAATGTTTGATGGGTCCCAAATTCGACATGACGAATTTAGAATTTAACATTTTAAAAATTTCTTCTAAAAAGTTTACATTTTTACTTGCAACAATCATATCATCTACGTATATCAAAAGGTAATCTAATCCTTCTTTTGTTTTTCTGATATATAAACAAGGATCCATTAGACTTTGCTTAAATTTAAATTCAATTAATGCTTTATGAATACATTGATTCCAGGAACGAGCGGCTTGTTTCAATCCATATAAACTTTTTCTAAGTAAACAAACTTTATTTTGATTTTCATTCGATATAAAACCAGGAGGTTGCTTCATGTAAATCGTCTCTTGTAAATCACCATTCAAGAAAGCCGTCTTAACATCAAAGTGATATAAATGCATTTTCTGTTTACCAGCAATTGAAAATAAAATTCTAGTTGTTGTTTGTTTAACAACTGGAGCGAATACTGCATCATAATCAACACCAAATTTTTGATTATATCCTTGAGCCACGAGTCTTGCTTTATAACGTTCTATTTCTCCTTTTTCATTTAACTTTTTCTTGAACACCCATTTGCAGCCAATTGCTTTACGGCCTGGGGGGAGATCAACAAGAACCCATGTGTTATTTTCCTGGATAGATTTTAACTCCTGTTGCATCGCATCAATCCATTGTGATTTCTCCTCCTTAATTGAAATAGCTTCATTGAAATTACTTGGATCTGGTGTTAAAATCGCAGAATTTATTTCATATCGGCCTGGATGCATCCCCTTGTTAACTCTATTAGACACTCGACGAACTGGAATAGGACTTTGTATTGCATCTTCAAAAGTTTCTCCAGCGCCTGACCATTCTGAATCCGAAACTTGTCTATCAGATGTCATACTGTCTATGCTTACTATAGTACTTTCTGAAATATCATTTTCCTCAAGATTGCTATTATCATTAATTCCTCTTTCACTTCCAATTTCATTTCCACTTCCTGAAGGTATTTCATCATCTTTGCGGTTACTTGTTGGAAAATATACTATGTTTCTGTTTTTCTGCAAAGTTTTATTGTCTGTATCTTTAGTATCTATGACAACAACATCACGTGAAATCTGAACCTTATTTGTTTTTGGATCAAAAACTCTAAAACCTTTAGAATTAAAATCATAGCCAATAAATACTTTTCGAAGTGCCTTTACATCCAGCTTCTTCCTTTTTTCTTTTGGAACATGAACATAACATAAAGATCCAAATGTATGAAAATCTTTTAACGATGGTTTCTTTTCATATCTTAGTTCATATGGTGTTTTTGATATACTTCTTGAAGGTAACCGATTCTGAATGTAGTTTGCGGTCATTAATGCTTCACCCCACATGTTCTTATTTAAACCTGAATCGATTAACATACACTTTACCATTTCTATCAAAGTACGGTTCTTTCGTTCTGCGACCCCGTTCTGTTGTGGACTGTATGGAACGCAATACTGAATTTCAGTTCCACATTCTAATAAAAAGTGTTTTACATTAAAACTTATGTATTCTCCTCCTCTGTCAGATCTTAATGTTTTTGGGTAATGACCAACTTGATTTTTCACTAAATTCCAATATTCTACTAGTTTACTATAAACTTCAGATTTAGCCTTTAGTAGATAAATAACACAATATCTGCTATGATCATCAATGAACGACACGAAATATTTATAGCCACTACACGTTGAAGGAGATATAGGACCACAAACGTCTGAATGAATAAGATCAAAACAATTCTTTGATCTTGAAAAACTTTCTTTAGGAAAGGGATTTCTTGAAAATTTTCCTTGCAAGCAGATTTCACATTTTTCTTTATGATTTTTACATTCATTAATTCTTATGCCTGTTGCTAAATCATCTTTAAATAATTTTTTAATACCTTCTTCATTATGATGACCAAGAACTCGATGCCAGGAGTGTATACAACCTTTATTACAATTATTAACCGTGAAAACATTTTCAGAAGTTGCATTAAGTGTATATAAACTATTCTTAAGAAATGCCTTACAAATAAATTTAGAATTTTTCTGTAAAATACATACGTTTTTAACAAAATTTACAGTGTAACCTTTTTCTGTAATTTTTCTAACTGATAATAAATTAGAATTAAAATCCGGAACATAGTAGACGTCATTCACTAATAAAGACACATCTCCTACCTTGATTTTGCACACACCTTTGCCTTTAGCTTAAGAAGTGTTTCCATTTGCTGCACAAATTGACTGTCCATTATCGCTATAGTTGAGTTCCGTAAACAATTCTTTTTCATGGGCAATATGGCAACTTGCGCCCGAATCTATAATCCATGCAGCTTGATTTCCTTCCGAAAAATTAGTCATCAACACAAATTCAGCATCATCATCTTCAGTACTAATTCCTTCAATTATATTAACAGATTTTTTGTTATTTTTACACCATTTCTGATATTTATGGCAATCTTTCTTGAGGTGACCAGTTTTCTTACAAAAAAAGCAGGATTTGGCATCAAATTTCTTTACTGCTTTCGATTTCAACGCAGAAACGTTCAACGAATCGTCACGAGATAATTTTTTGAAATATTCTTCGAGCAATTTGCTTTTCACTGTTTCTAATGTCAAATCTTTATCTGGTCTTACCTCAAGAGCAGTAATTAAACTATCATAGCTTGATGGTAAACTGCTTAAGATCATGGAAACTTGCCAATCTTCAGAAAAATCTTGATTTCCAACAGCCCGCAGTTTGTCAAATAATTCCATCATCGAATTTATGTGCGCCTCCATATTCTCACCTTCGCCTAACCGCATACTGCATATTTTTCGCATTAGGTGCACTTTTGAACTTAATGTGACACGTTCATGTTGTTTTTGCAGCTTATTCCAAGCATCTTTGGCTAAGGTTTCATTGCGTATATGGATAAGTTGTGAATCTTCAACACATAAACTTACAACAGCAAACGCTTCCAAATTTTTCTTTCTCCAAGCATCAGAATCTTGAACTGGATCTTGAAATACTGACCAAAGGTCTTCCTTAATTAAATACATTCGCATCTTGAATTTCCAATTGTAATAATTGTCTTGATTTAGTTTTTCGATCCCATAAAAACGATTTTCACTCATCTTGAAGTATGTATTTATCACTTATTCTTGAATGTTATTTCTTTATTGATTGTTATCCTTAATATACAATATGTATCTTTAAATTATCTTGTGAAACAACAATGGCCCATAACCTATTGTAATTGATGTTTCAGTTTGATATTTTATTAGACAATTGAAAAATTATATACAATTTTTTCATTTACAAAAAACAAAATTTCCAAAGCTTATATAAAATAAAATAAATTTAATAAGTATATTTATAAACAAAGTATTTTGTTTCTACATTAATTTGACCTAATTCATATAAAATCCTTCAGTTTTATCTTATGGTATTTTTTTTTAACAATATACAAAAAAAGAGTAAATGTAACTTTCTTCGTAAAACAACTATGTTTTCCCAATGCCATAAAAAAGGCATTATCCCTGAGTATCAATTTGGTTTTTGGCAACGAATGTTCTACAATTTCAAGTAATTGTAATTGAAAATTCAAATTATTAATTAACCTCGAAATTTATGTTTTTTTCAAAAAATATCAATTACAATTACTTGTAATTGTAATTTTCCATAGATAAAAATCAAAATAAAAACGTTTTTCAAATTGTGCTGATATATAAGTTTTTAGAAAGGTAACATATACACTAAGGGAAAAAATTCGATTCAAAATCAACAACGGTTGTGGTCACATTGGTAATTTACGGTAACAGCTTTTTAATACCTTTCGTTAACAAATTTAATGGAAAACATATGTAATTTAACAATTTGATAACGAAATGGTTTCAACTTGGTGCCAATTAGGTATCGATTTTCAATAAGAATTGAACACGCAGTGTTTAATTTAAACACATACGGTGTAGATTCACTATTGACACAGAATGGTATCGTTTTCAACACGTATGTGATTGATATTTCTCTGGGTGTAGCTTATACAATTTTAAACGATTTTTTTTTTTTTTGGTAAAGGTTATTTTTATGGCTACTAGATGGCACTAAAGCAGACAAAAGCACCCATAGCACTGCTGAGCCGAGTGTTTTCGTCATTTTCACATACACACACGAATGGTAACGAAGCTAAACAATTGAGTATGAATTGAAACAAGGTATGGAAAAATTCGGATTTCGAATTTAATTTTAAGTTTTTATTCGCTCTTTTTAATATTATTCGTAAATTTAAAAATAAAATTAACTTCTTGGATTAAATATGTATTCTTTATTATTTTTTTATTCGAGTTATGAAAATAATCCAAAAAACTTTTTTTTTAAATTTGTATTTGTGGGGAAGATCGCTATTTTACGATTACAAACGATTCGGTCGCCACACAATGATGTGCGCAAAAAAGTGGTTGAAAAAAGTAAAAAAGAGGTTCGTTGTGTGCATGTACATAAATGTAGATATGTAGAAAAAACACTTTAGCGGTATGAACTGTCGAATAGAAAAAAAACATGACTATAAAAAATCCAATGATATTTGTTATTTCGTAAGTTTGTATGTATGCAAGTATTATCAATTGATTTTTTGGCTGTCATACAAATAATTATTTAAAAAGTAGCGATCTTAAAAAATAATATTATTGATTGTGTGATATCGATAAATTTTTGATTTGTATGTAAACAAATGCATACATACAAACATAGATATGTACACACATACAAACATACATACATTCATGTACTAGGGTATCCAAATTGGTCATTTTTTTTTAATGTTCGAATAAAACGAATAATTCGAATAAGCTATTTTGGTTTATTCCAAATCCATCCATCACGCATTTAAAATTATTCGAGTTATTCGAATATAAAATGAAAATTTTAAATTTTGATAAGTTTTCAAATATTTTATTGTAAAAGGAAAACAAAAACAACAGTTAACAATTCATTGTAATATATATATATATATATATATATATATATATATATATATATATATATATATATATATATATATATATATATAGATATATATATTTATATATATATATATATATACATAAAAATATATATATACACAAAAACAAGAAGTCTAAATAACAAATGTTTGAAGCGATTCCTTTTATTTTTAATTGTTCAAGTCCGAAATTAAAATGTTTAAAGGATTTGTTTTTAGAATTATAACTTTTTGCTGTAACTTTTATGTATTTATAAAAAAAGTTATCTAACCACCCATCTACAGTTATTGAAAGTCGCCTTTATTTTCAATAATTTGTAATAATATCACTTACAAAAATACAAAATTTTCAATATAATTCCATATTGTGGTTTCAATTGATGGCATTCTTAAATTTCTAGAATTTAAAAACTCCATTATAACTTCTGATTTCTAAAAGGCTCATACTGACATATTATCTTATGCTATCTTCAAGGGAATGTAGAGTTTGGTTTTTAATAAATCGCAATATTGGACTGAAGCTGTTGATGTTGCTGGTAGTTTTTATTTATGATTTTCTATTTCAATATTGTGGGACGTACGGAGATGATAATTACCGCTCTTGATGTATGTATGTATGTATTTATGTATGTATGTATGTATGTATGTATGTATGTATGTATGTATGTATGTATGTATGTATGTATGTATGTATGTATGTATGTATGTATGTATGTATGTATGTATGTATGTATGTATGTATGTATGTATGTATGTATGTATGTATGTATGTTTGTTTGAAGTCTATCGCCGCCTAAACGGCTAAACCGATTTTTTTGAATTTTTCACAGTGTGTTCCTATATGCCTGGAAGGAAAAATATGCTAGTTTTTATTTTGAAATACCATGTGGGAGAGGTGCCACGCCCACTTACTAAATAACTATTAAAAGTAGTATATCTCGGAAATTGGTAATACTAGAATCCTCAAATTTTGCACGAACAACTTTGACACCTATATGAACATTCTGGAAAAATATAGGCGAACTAGCAATAGGGGGTGTGGCACATCCCACGCCTAATATTGCTTGCCAATACCAAATACCGTAAATTTAGGAAACTATTACAGTTACATTTCCCAAATTTTGTACAATAAACTTAAGTGTCAATGTGAACATTTTGTGCAAAAATGGGCGGAAAAGAAATAGTGGGCGTGTCATCTCTCATATAAAGTTAATACCAAAATTTTTATATCTGGGAAACTATATAAGTTAGAGAGCTCAAATTTTGTACGACTAGCATTAGCTTCAATATGAATATTTTGGACAAAAATTGGTACACTAGCAATAGTATTCGTGGCACCTCCCATATAAAGAAAATATTAAATTATCATATCTGAGAAAATATAACAGTTAGAGTTCTAAAATTTTGTCGGAGCCACTTTGGCATCAATATTAATATTTAAGAAAAACATGGGCGGACTAGAAGTAGGAGGCATGGTACCTCCCATATGAATTAAATGCAAAAATTCGTATATCTGGGAAACTATTGGAGTTGGAATGCTAAAATTTTGCACAAAGAATTTTGACATCCATGAAAACATTTGTCCAATAAATTAGCGGATTATGGGAGTATGGTCCCTCCCATAAAAATTAAATACAAAAATTAGTATATTTTTTTAATCCTTTAATTACTATGTATTTCATTTCGGGGGATGGCGAAGCACACCGGGTATTAGCTAGTATTTTATATACACAAATGTTTTTAATCATACACTGCTAGTTTTATATACAACTTACATTTTTGAAAATTTTGATAATATCTAAATTTGAACGTTTTAATTTTTTAATCAATCATCAAAAACCTTTCGTTTATTTTCAAAGAAATTGTTGAAAAAATTATTGCTTACACTTATTTTTCTTCTTCTATAATTCAATATGGTGTGATATGTTAGGTGAAAAAGCTACTGGAGATAAGTTCCTGTTATAGCTTTAAAGCAAATATTAGTAACAAAAAAGCTGGTTTTAAACTGTTTTAGGAAAAAAAATTCAAAAATTCATTTTTATACGAAATGCGTCGAAGTTTTGTTTTCAATACTTCAGAATATTTGTAATTTAAAACTATTTTTTTGTTTTTAAATTGTCTGCGACATTTCCTTCTATTTGTATAAAATTAAAAACTGTATGTTAGCCAGAAATACGTTTTTCTCATTTCAGGATATACATATGTGAGGTAGGGGTGTTCAGGATTTATTTTAGAAAAGAAATTGTTCTTTAACTTCTTTATATATGGGAGATAGGCATGTCCTTGGCCGATTTTTTCAAAACTTCGTATATATTCATTTTAGGCTTAAAGTAATATATGTATTTCCTACGACAACTTCTATTTTTGTCCATCGTTGTGTACGATCAAAGCACTGTGCGTCGTATTTACAAAGATTAATTTGCGGTCCACACGAGCCTTTTTCAGGCTCGCACATTGAACAAAATGTTGTGCGCACATGCATTTGGATAGTGTGGACCCAAGTTGTTCATGTTTTGTTCTTGTTCGCACACCGTTGTTCGCACTATTGTTCGAGCAACCATGTCTGCCATCAGACGTCATTTTGTACGCGGAAGAAGAGGCACTGCATGTAAAAGTATCGAAGCGACACAGACGGCAAACAAAAAATTATGATTTGTTCGACAAATGTTCTGCCCACTGAAAACAAAATGAACAAAATTGTGTGTGTTGCTCTGCCGACGGTTTGTTCTTGTGCGAACAAAAAAAAGGCTAGTCTGGATGTAGCGTAAGTAACCATGTAAACCCATAAGTATCTATTACAAATAGATATTATACCGCAAATAACAAATTATGTAATATTCTGATTAAAATAAATTTTAAAATAAACTTACAAAAAATAAAAAAATTAAAAAAAAAATTATATGAAAAAATGTTAAGAAATATTTTTAAAATAGTGGACCATTTTAAATAGTGGAAATTTTTCAAAAATGCATCCTAAAATTGGATTTGCATTATGAATGTATTTCTAAATGATAATATCATTTTTATAGTATTATTCTTATATATGCAATTTAAATTATTAAAATCCGTTAACAATTTTTAAAGATATTGATGTTTAAAGTTAAACACTTTTTCGATTTTTTTTGACTTTTCGGAAAATCAAAATCGTGAATAAATTCGCGAATTTTTCAAAATTCAGAAAAATAAAAATGGTGATATTTAAATGGCTCCATAGGGAATGCGTATGCCAAATATCGAAAGACATAAAAAATATGTTTGGCCGTTCTCTCGTGAAATGGACGATATATATGTATTGGGGTGGCCCTCTTTTGTATGAAAAAAATAAAAAATAATTTTCAGTCTCATCCCCAAGAAATGCTCAAATACCCCAAAACCCATATAATACAAGGTTTTAGATTGATTAGAACAAATTTAGAGGTGGCTCAAAGCGATTGAAATATTAAAAATTTTAGTTTTTTTATTCTGAACACATATAAATTTGTCATTACAACTTAAATTTTATTCGGTTTCATCTTTTTGAATTCTTCAGTTTATTACCTTTCTAAAATTACCAAAATGAAGAAAATTTAACAACTAATAATATCATAGTTATTAAAATCAATTTACGTAAAACGCGTAATTTTCGACCAAATACAACCCAAAAAAAAAACCAAATCTTTAGAGAGAGAAACGAAACTTGGCATATAGTTTTGTCTTGGTATCTTATACATCATATCAAAATTTTTCGGTAATCCCTTGTCATCTGCGTAAGATATTCACGATCAAAATTCACGAAAATATCTTGTTTTGCATATATCTCACCTACGTATTTTTTGCTATTACAACAATTTTGGATAATAAAATTATTTACATGATATATAAAATATCAATAGAAAACTACATGCCAAGTTTCGTTTATCTCTTTCAAATTTTGGTTGAAATTTTATTTTTCGTGGTCTATTTGCCCGAAAATTACGTGTTTTTCGCTAATTTTATTTTAATAACTAGTATGTTTCAGAAAGCTCATAATATGGAATTCAACAAGACATAAACCCAGAAATCATCATTTTCCAAATTTCGATCGCTTTGAACTATTCCAATTAGTCTAAAATTTTGTACATCGTAGTTTCTAGGCTATTACCATATTTCTAGGGGTTGAGAACTAGAATCGGAACACTTTGACAATTAGGGCCATCCTAATATATATATTGAGAACACAGCGAAAAATATATGTATATTTGGCACTAGCAGAATTGCATGTATTTTCTGGCCCGCTATGAACCGTATTCAGCATTCTTTGTGCCTTTAATGACAATTGTTATGTAATTATTGTCCTTTAGCTTAGAAGTATTCAGAATTAGAATACGTAATTTCAATTATTATTGTAAGACCGTTCTCTCTTTTCGTCTCTATATTATACTTCTGACGTTTAAGCGATTTATTATTTTACTGTGCTGCTATATCTTCTTCAAAAAATTCGAGTTTTTTTAGTTTTCATTTTATTCGAACGAATTATATTTTTCAATGAATTGGTACATCAATTTAAATAACAGGAAGATACATGTTTAAATTTAAATTCGTTATAAACATTATTTATTACTGTAGTGATGGTTTCATTTTCATAATATATTCTTTATCCTCATTATAAGATGTTTGAGTAACCTAGTAGTCATTATTTTAGTCATCGCGCTATATTCTAAAATTTAAATAATAACAAAAAATGAAATACTGATTTTAAATACTTTTGTTTAAGTTAACACAATCCCATTAATATACATACTATAAAAAATATTTTTTTTACATACATTTGCAAAAGGTTAGAAATATATATAAGCCACAATTTACACAATTTTGATAACAATTTCCTAAATATAATTTTCCCTTGTTTATAAAAGTGCTTTTTCATTTGTTTATAAACAAATATATTTCAAAAAACCTTTTGTACTATTACCATTGCAAAAAGTCTTTATGTTTGTTCATTTAGGAAAAAATAGAAAAATTGTTTCGCGGTGTAATCCTGCAATGTTTATTTTTCTTAAACTACAAATTTCGTATCAACAATATTATTTTGCGAATATTCTCTGTCTTGCGTTTATGTTATATTGACATAAAATCTAGTGTCTTCCAGCCAAGCAATATGTTCATGAGGAATATGTTGTTGCAGTAATCTTCCAATCAGCGTAACAAGATTTATGACTCTTATTGGCGATTCATTGGATAATAAGCCACTTGGGCTAAGTTGCCACTGACAAATGTGGCTTAAAAAATAATAAAGTTTCTGTTCCATAAGTATTTCTACTTTTTATTTCAAGTCGCAAAAACAATTTTGAGTTTTAAATGTATAATTTACGAGCGTAACCCGGTGCGCTTTGCTACCCCTTATTAGGCGATATAAAATATTTGGCGTAAAATGTGGGCCAACCCAGTTCTTACATAGCCTATAACGACTACCGGCACTGGTGCTGTGTGTCAAATTGCGTGAAAATCGGTGCAGTCATTTATGAGTTTTAAAAAAGTAACATCCAATCGAGATCTTACATAGCCTATAACCACGACGTCTTACACAATGCTGTTAAAAGTCTCCGATCCGCAAAAAAAGTCTCTATTACGCTCTAAATTAGCAAATTATGCGATAATATATCACTATAATTCGAAATCGATGTGAACGTTTTATGTAAATGGTAGACCAAATTATTCAGAAAAAAAAAATGATATCCATTCAAATGTAATTTTTTATACGCGCAATGTTTCAGAGTTATTTCAAAATTAGTGTCCGAAAAAGCTGTAATTGTAGTTTAAACAAATGAACGACCGCAAGTTTTAAAAATTTCTTAATTTCCAATTTTAGTTATATTTTGCTGCTACTACTTGGAGTCTAACTTTTTAAACTGCTGCGATCATTGTATAACTATTAAGGTATCCAATCGATTAACCTTCATTCGGTTATCCGGTTAATGATTCGTCTTTCGGATGACTTGTTATATAATAAAAAGTTTTAGATTAATTTTTAAAATGTCAATATTTCTAAAACAACTGAATTTGTTTATCGTCTTATGATTAGTTAGTTTATTTTTAAAATTTTTATCCTTCATTTAACTGAATATCAAAATTTATATTTTAAAATTTTTAACTATTTATTTTTGGCAAGAATTCCCGGGATCCTGGGAAGTTTACAAATCAATCCCGATTTCCCGGGAGCGCAAAAATTCCAGGAAATGAAAAACTCTGTTACATCTCAGTAAAAATAAATGCACTTTTTCTTCTGCTTTAGAAGTAATAAAACAGGTTATAATATATAAAGAGATTTAAATGAATTGTTTTGCTATAAGATGTTGTTATCTTTACAAAAAAGGAAAAAAGACTGAAACAAATCAAAATTAAAGTTATGCATAATTTTCTTTATTAAAATAATAATAATAAAAATTAAAACTAATTTCCTTGAGTCGTTAAAAAAATTTGGATGTTCATAGTAATTGTACACAAAATTGCGAACATGACATTACACAGGTATCAACAAAATTAATTCATTGAAAATTATACGAATTTGTACTACTCCTGTATCACAAGTTCAGAATCTTACTGACTTCTTTAGATGCTTTTTTTTTTTTGTTTATTTTTTATTTATTTTGTCTATGGAAAATATTCCTTACAGACTATTAAAAATAATACATATTTTACTAAATATACAATTCATTATATAAATATAATTTTCACAAAAGTTTTGTACAGATCTTATGAGTTAAGAAAGAATAAAATATTGTTTAGGGTTAAGTGAATAATCAATAAAATTATAATATGTATTAAACTCATTGCACATTCTTCTTAAAGGATCGGTATTGGCATAATTAGCTCTATAGAAATGAACTGCTAATGGTACGAAATAACGAGTGGGGCGTCGTGGAATTAAAAACTGGATATTATTTATTAAAAAGCCAGAACTCACTTTACCATTAATTATATTCAGCATAAAAGTTATATTGAGCATAGTTCTACGGCTTTTCAAAGTAGGCAGCTTTATAAGGGCAATTCTAGAAGTATATGATGGCATATTTAATGGGTTGAAATGAAGACTTCGAAGGCAAAACAGAAGAAACTGCTTTTGGACTGCTTCAATGAGATCAATGTATTTTTGATAGATAGGATCCCATATTATAGATCCATACTCCAGAATAGGTCTTACAAGTGATGTGAACAAAGTTTTTGTCACGTAAGGGTCGTTGAACTCCTTTGCCCAGCGTTTAACAAAACCAAGAACTCCTCTAGCTTTATTTACAGTAACCGTGATATTTGAAATAAAATAAAGTTTAGAATCCAACAAAATTCCGAGGTCTAAAATAGAGTCAACTCTTTCTAGTTGATAGCCTCCTAGGACATACTATATCGGTAATCTACATTTTCTTACAAAACACATATATTTACATTTTTTAAGGTTAAGTGCCATGAGATTTATGTTACACCAGTTGTAAAATGAATTTAAGTCTTCTTGAAGATAATGATAATCATCTATATGTTGATAACTTAGAAATACTTTCACGTCATCTGCATATATCAAAATATTTGAGTAATGAATTACTTGTGGCAAATCATTTACAAATAAGGAAAAAAGTAGTGGTCCAAGGTGGCTTCCTTGTGGTACTCCTGACAGAACGTTTATACATCTAGAGCATGAATTTTTGTAACAAACAGTTTGTTTTCTATTAGTTAAATATGAGTGTATCCACTTTATACAACGATCAGTAAATCCCATTAAATAAAGTTTTCTTATCAGAAGCAAATGATTAACTTTATCAAATGCCTTGCTAAAGTCAGTGTAAATTACATCTGTCTGTTTTTGTTGGAGGAATGCACGATTTACACAGTTGATCATTGATGATTTTGTCAAATAATTTAGGTATTGTACTCAATTTTGCAATACCACGATAATTTGCAATATCAGATTTATTTCCAGATTTATGCAATTGAATAATGTAGGAATCCTTTCATATATCAGGAAAATTGCCATGCTCAATAGAATTATTAAATAAAAGTGTTAAAGGACTAGCCAAAGCTTCGGCGCAATTAATAAGAATGCAACTTGGAATCATATCTGGGCCAGAATTAGATGAAAATTTCAGTTTTTTTAACTCTGAACATAACGTAAAAGTATCTATATATAGAATAGATACTAAATGATTTATGTTAATGTTGAATGGATAATTTGCAGAGTCATCATACAATGCATCTTAATATGTAGTAGAGAAGAAATCTACAAACATGTTGCTAATAATATCATCACAACTCGATTCATTCTGATGGAATTTCATAGCAGAAGGGAAGCCAGTAGTTTTACGTTTAGAATTAACAAATTTGTAAAAAGAGTTTGTATCACGTTTAAAATTTACTTTCATCCTATTCAAATAATTAGTATAACATGATTTGTTGATTGATATTCAGCACGACTAACCGAGTACTTTAAGTAATTATAGTGAGAGCCGGATTTTTTGAATTTTTTATACCATTTGTTCTTATTGTTTTTTGCATACAACAACAGTTTGTTATTCCATTGTGGGCCTGAACTTGGTCTAAAAATACGTTTCGGAACACATAAGTCCAAAAGTTCGTACATTTTATTATAGAATAAAATTGACATAAGTTGAACATCAGCAGAAGACGATAAAAATGTTCTCCAATTAATACTTTTTATGAAGTAATTTAACATGTCATAATTAGCATGTTTAAAAGAAAATGCTTTAAAGATGAAGGCTTAACAGTTGAAGTTTGAATAGATAATTGAAGTTCAATTGTTGGATAATGGGAATCATCAGGAGTTGTTAAAAGGGATAAGCAGCTTATAAAGTAATCAGTCACATCGTTGATAAAAATTAAATCCAATAATCTAGAATTAGAATTGAAAACACCGTTAACTTGAAGGAGATTTAAGTCATATAATACTTTAAAAAATTCATCTTGATTAGGATTCGATTTAGTTTGAACGAAATGATTATATTCTGGTAAATATTTCCACGAGATTAATGGTAAGTTAAAATCTCCAAAAACAATTACCGTGTCGTTTTTATTAGCAAGGCATGACACCAATTTTATAGCTTCAGCATGTTTATCATAAATTATTTGAGGAGATGATGGAGGAATGTAAGAACATGTAACGAATATTTTTTTGTGGTTGAGTTTTATAAGTATTGATATGAATTCAATATCATTTGTGCAATCAATTATCACAGGTTCAGATACAAAACAATTAGAAACAGCAATAAGAACACCACCACTATTAAGTTTGTTACCACGATCACGACGAAAAATGTTAAATTTATTACAAAGGATTTCAGAATTTAAAAAAATGTTCATTAAGCCATGTTTCAGTAAATATTATTACATGATGTGAAATGTTAAAACTTTCCATGTAGAGTGATGATATTTTGGTTCTTAAGCCACGAACGTTTTGATAAACGAAAGAGATGTAATCTTTAGATATCTCAATTAGTTTTTTGAATTGGAAGATTCAATTTGTGGGAGGACAGCAATATTTTGTACGTTTGAATTTGTTCTGTAAATATACTGACGTACTAAGGTATTCTTGGACCAAACGTTTGGATCCAGCAAAGTTGCAACAATATCTGAGGAAACAGTGATTTTGTTGGGGTAGAATGTTATTATTATTCATAAAACATTATTTTGAGTAGAGTAAAGTAACATAAGTCGTAACACTTTCAATTATCATCTTCTAAATGTACACAAAAATATTAATTTAGACTCTTTTAACAAAATATCATTATTATACAGAAAATACATTTAAATGAAAAATTTATTAAATAAAGCGGAATTAGGAGAATATTTTATAGCATTAGCTATAAAAAATTTTTTTGACGCAAATAGGAGAAAATAATTACGAAATGAACCCCTTGTGAAAGAATTTAATCTATATTATTTTTCTATGTAACTATTTCAATAGATTTAACGCTATAATTTGTGAAATTTATATGTTTTACATGTATAACTAAGGTTATTCGGTTAATCGAATAATCGGTTATTAACCGATCAACTTTTAACCTCGATTAATATGAACACCCGAATAACTGGATACCCTAATACCTATGTTCCAAAATTAATTGGGCAATTTTAATTTTAAATAATGCTTTTTTTAACTTATTGTAGAAAATTATAAAAAAAACATTAATACATATTTCGACTAATTACGAACGTTTAAATCCTCATAATTTAAACCGTTATAAGTCTTCATCCTTAGAAATTAACAAAGTCATATTCATATTAGATATTTATAATAATCTGAAACTGAAAGACAGACATATCGACATTAGGGTGGCCCCGTTTATATGGAAAAAACTAAAGTATAGATGTTCCCAGGTCAAAATTTTGGTCCGGCCTTTTGTGAGCTGAATCAAAATGAAAATATATCCTTTTTTCATGTTTTTCGGAAATTTTTTTCATACTTCTGCCAAAGGAACAGTAAATAAATTTGATACCGCCAGGAAGACCTTTCGAGTGCGCTTAAATGTTTGCATTTTTTTTTTTTTAATTTTTATATGTGTATTTTTTACACATAAATTTTTACAAAATACGACCAAAATAATACAAAATAAAATCCTCTTTCTTGTTTGAAAATTCGAACTTGTTTGAATTTTATTAGAATTTTTAAAAACATAATATCCCTCACAAACAAATGTTTTTATATGAGACGGATATATATGAATTTAGGCATCACAATACGCGTATTTTTCTAATCTTTTTAATAATATATAACACTTCAAACTTCTATTAACAAACAACGAAGTAAATTAAGTTCGGCTTTGTTTACTATTTTTTACAGAGTAATTTGTTATTGGGTAATTCCATTTTAAATTTAAAAAATTTGATCTCTCTGAAATTTTGTCTATCGTAAGTATACCGATAGAGCTTCCTACAAAAAAATTGAAGATGGTATTTTAAGATAAACGTCTTTAAAAATAATTTTAAGAAAAAAATGTGTTCAAACAAATTTTTGTTAAATTTTTGTACAACATCTTAAAATACCAACTTTGATAAATTTATTGCAAAAAAAATTATTTAGATATCTTTTATAGAACAAAAGTTTTAGCCATTTAAAAAAATCAGTTAATCACACTTAAAGCTATAGAGTTGCCACAGTTTTCAAAATAAAAACAAATAAAATTAATTGTACATGATTATGAGTCCTCCACTATGTATGCACCGAATTTTATCCAAATCGGTAATCTAGGTTCAAAATTTTTTAATTTTAAAATTTAATTACTCTATTGTAAAAACAATAAAAAATTGCTCTCTGTTATAGCGTTTATACACACTGTATAAAAAAATTCAAATATCTAAATTTTTTGTGAAAAATTGCAAAATTTTGGACCTGGTTCTAAACTTTTGTTACGTCATTAAATGTGCCTTCCAAAAGCCTTTCTTGTCATACAAAATTTTTATATTCTTCCTTTGGCAGAAATATGAATAAAATAAAAAAGGACCTATATTCATTTTGATTCAGCTTACGAAAAGGATAAAGTCAGGACCAAAATTTTGAGAAACGGTATCTTAGAATGAAGTTAATTTTGATTTGAGTATCAATACTTTTAATTTTTGTGCCACCCTAATGGACATACATCAGTAAAGTTTTAGATGACCAAAATTTGTGTCAGTTAATTTTAATGTCTTTAAATAATATTAACTAATATGAAAAGTGATTAACATAGATAATTTTGTAAATTCTATACCAATCGACAAATGCTTTGGACTCAACCCATTTAAAACCAACCAGCTGATTTTCTCACCTCTTCCGAATTTAATAAAATTTGGTACAGACATTAAGCTTGGTAAATCTAAGACTAATTCATACTATAAATCGCGGAATATTAATATTCTTGCAAATATCATTACATTCGTGAGATTTTTGAACTAATTTGGCTATTTTTTTGTTTTATTAGAAACAAAACAATACAAATTGAAATAAATATTTCGTATTTGTTGTAATAACTCATAACATATTGCGAGTCCCAGAATGCAACATACCACGGTTGTAGAAAACATTTTCATCATTAACATATATATATTTTTTTTTAATTTTTAACAAGCGCGAATATATTCGGCCCGGCCGAATCTATATACCCACCATCAAAGTAGGCAGTAAAGTGGGCGGACAACGCCCATTTTTTGTTTCCGACTTTACATTGTTCCTTGAACTATGTGAACACAATTTCGTTGATTTTCACCATATATGGGATGTGGGCGGTAAAGTGGGCGGACCACGCCCATTTTGGTTTCCGAGTTTATGTCGATCCACCAAGTATACGTACAAAATTTCGTTGGCGTACGTGCTTTTATTGAAGAAATATCAGCAGAAAAGTATTTCACGGACACCCTGTGTTTCTAGTTTTTAGCCCATAACTTTTTTGTTTATTAACCGATTTTGCCCATTTTCAATACCAAACAAACCTTGTACAAGATAAATATTTGTGCCAAATTTCGTCTTCCTACGTTGCCCCATTCGAGCTCTAAACTGCTTTCAACAGACGGACAGACAGGCGGACAGATGGACGGACATAGCTAGATCGACTTAGAATTCAACCAGGACCCAGAAAATATATACTTTGTGGGGTCTTAAGTGATTCCCTCGACATGTTATACACGGAATGACAAAATCAATATACCCCCCATCTTTTTGATGGTGGATATAAAAAGACAGTTTTTTGAGATATTTATCCTCGAACTAAAAATATCGAGATATGGACAATTTTGATATTGAGAAAAAAGTCATGCTATACGTCATATTAAAGATAATTTTGATACTTTAATATGATATCTCAATAAATCTTATATCATACATAGTTTGAAAGATATTTGTAATTTTATGTATACAACTTTATACATTTTTGAGCTATTTTACACTTTCAAATCGCGATATTTCGCTAACCACTTGATGAAATTATCTAAAATTTTGAATTAGTCTTAGTTTTAACAAGAATAATAATTGTACCAAATATTATTAAATTCGGAGAGGTAAAGTCCGTGTTGGTTTTAAATGGAATGACTCTTTGATATGACTAAGTAGTAGGGAATCTAAATGCACAATAAAAAAAATCTAAATTTTTGCATAGGTAATTGAGTCAGGGACGACATACTCTTATACTTAAAACCTATGTATATAAATTTGGAAAAACAACACAGCTAACAGATAAAGCAATAAAATAAAGTATAAACAATAAATTTGAAAGGTATCAATAATAATGCAATTGGATGCGTAATGAATCAGTTATATAAATGTGGACAGTGCTTTATTTATTTTTTTTTTTTTAATTTTAATAAAAAATTCCTTTATTATAAAAGTTATTTGTTTTAAAATTTTGTAAGTTTACTGTGAGATCTTATGGTTTGATTAATATAAAACATTTTATATATATTTATACATTCCTTATGTTATTTGAAGCACACCATCAATAACACAGAGTTACAAAATGAGAAAAAATCTACGTCACGGGGTTTCTCAGTCAATTCGAAAATTTAAGCCCGCCAAGTTAAAAAAACTAAAAAAAGGTGAGGCTAAAAATGAGGGAAAAATGTATTTCGACCCGAATATCTTTTAAACTAAAAGAGATAACCTACACATGTAAGCGTATTTTTGGTAGAGATTTACAAGGACTATCTATATATAAAATTTAAAAAAAAGACATACCCGAGATGGGCAAGTTTGGCCTGCTAGGGGTCTGTACTCCTCCAAATCAACTTGAAAACACCTCAACTCTGACCATGTAAAATTTTATTAATATACCTCTAACGGTTCTTTAGTTACTGAATTATTTCCAAAAAAAGCGTTTTGGAACCACTGTGCAGCATGCAATTAACTATGATTGACATAATTAGTATGTGTTTGTTATGCTTAATAAAAATTCGGAGGCGCATCAAAAATTTTTGAGAGATAAACATTTTATGGACCAAAAAATATTTACTTGTGTTAAAAAAAGATCACAATATTAAAAAGCATTTCTATGTAATAAACTCTAACAAAATATATTTTCAATCAATATATGGAGAAATAACTTAGATTCGATCCAAATTTTTCCCCAAATTTTTAAAAATCGGGATTTTTATTGAAAAGAAAATTTTTAAAATTTTACTAGGAAACCCTAAAATATGCTGCACTAATACCATCAAACATTGAAAATTATTATTTGAATAACTCAGTAGGTTTTGATATTATATGTAATTTTGATCAGAATTGTACATAAACTTCTAGTTTGTAAAAATTTTATATGTTTAACTTTAAATCGCCATAACTTTCGCGCCCCTCTCATGAAATGATTAACGCGAACTGATTCTACATGCATTCGAGTCACTTTATATGTATACAAAAGGATTTTAACGTGCCATCAAAACAAATTAATATTTTTTTGAAGGGCTAAAATCAAAAATTTTTGAAAATTGCCCATATGTATATTTTTCATGTGTTTTTTTGTTTTTGTCAGCTTTTATTTTTTATTAATTATGAATCAAAAAATTTACTTTATTAATATATTGTACTACTTCAATGTCATTTATCAATTTAACACCAATGTCGATTGGCATCGTAAATACTATTATCATGACACTCTATGTGGTCGATCGATCCTAAGCACACAATCAGGGTTTCCCCAAGCTGAAGTAGTGTCTGATTTATATGTGTAAAGTATTATAGATGCATATTAGTTATTAAATGTTACATATAAATTTAATATTATACCGTAAATTTTCATATAAACGAATTTAACGGAGCCAATTGCATATTCATATTCGTATCCATATTTTTAGTACGTAATTAATAAAAAGCTGTAAAACGAGATGTGAACACATTTAAGCTAAGTAAAGTTAATGTTCAAAATAATTTACTAACTAACGTCCGACGTGTCGTCGACTACAATAATCTCTTTGCTGCTGTTTGTTTACTTTACAAAGATATAAAATAAAAAAAAAAAAATAAAAAAAAAAAATAAAAAAAAAAAAAAAAAACATGCAAAGCTTCGTATGAAGTTTAATAGCACAGTGGCATAGTGCAATAAACACCCACCTTACTTGTACACTGTAAATAAATTCAAACTAAGCAGATAATTCTCAATTCGATATTTTGCTTCCTTTTTAAAATTAATAAATTAAATTAAAAGTCATATAAAATAATATTGCCAAAATTAATAAAATAACATAATATTTAAGGTATTTGGTCACGAGAATGAAAAGTATTAATACTTTTGAAAAATAAAATATAACGTACTTTATAAGTATTTAAAAAAAAAAAAAACATAAAATCCGATAGAAGTATATAGTTATCGTAACCATAATCTAAGAGCAACATAATATGATTATATAAAAATTGTTATAGTCATAAATATGTAGTTCAGATGATAATACAAAAATTTTATAATTTTTAGTAAATTTTATTCGAACTTTCAAATTATTCAGCTTAACCATCATAGCAGAAAATTCGATTTTAAATCCAAAAGTCGACTATTATTCTAAGTTAAAATTTCATTTTAAATTTTAAAATAAGCTTTTTGGTTTTTATTGTATTGAAAATTCATGTATAACTTGTTTTTATAATTTTTTGAAATTTCTTTTTGTTATTTCAATTCATTGAAAAATATTTCAATGTATATTCTTAAATATTTCTTATGGTACGGAAAAACAAAACATCTATTTTAATATAAAGTTAACTTTAACAGAAATATAATTTTAAATTTCTTTTGTGGTTAGACTGATTAATTTTAGTCAGACTTGACTTCTTTTTTATTAAGGTATAATATTTTAGAAAAAAAAAAAAAAAAAAAACATTAAAACAAACATTTTTAAAAATATTTGGAAAACATTTGTTTGTTAAACCAATTTCCAGCACAGTTTAACTTTTTAAAAGCATTTGATAAATATAATTTTTATATTCTTATTTTTTATTTTCTTGCTAGAAAAAGGAATAGTTGTGAATTTGAAAATAATAAAAATTAAAGCCCACAGTTAAAACTTGAAATTTTAAATAGTTTTCAAATTAATAAATACTTATTTTCAAAGTTTTTTGCTAATTTAATAAATCTATTTAATAAATTGAGTTTTGTTAACTCAGAAATACATTCATTAATGATAAAAAATTAAAATCAAATATTCATAAATTTGTTTAAAACTTAAAAATACCATTTAGGTCAGTCATTCGCAGTTAAAGGTTACAAAAATCAGCTTTTTGCATACATATATCTTGTTCATTATGCATTGTACGTAGGGTTTTTAATTTCCCGACCTTTTTCAGCTCCCAGGAATCGGGATTTTATTTTTCACATTCCCGGGAATTCCCGGGTATTCGGGAAAAATACAATATTTTTCAAAAAGTATAAGAACTAAACACTAAAAGCTATATTTTTCATATAATTTGCACGCAAATACATGAATCTATTTCTACTGGATAATTAATAAATTTAATATTTCCGAATACTCGGACTTTAATCGATTTTGTGTAGGTACATTATTTTTATACCCACCATCAAAAAGATGGGGGGTATATTGATTTTGTCATTCCGTGTGTAACATGTCAAAGGAATCATCTAAGACCCCACAAAGTATATATTTTCTGGGTCCTGGTTAGATTCTGAGTCGATCTAGCTATGTCCGTCTGTCTGTCTGTCTGTCTGTTGAAAGCAGGATAGAGCTCGAACGGTGCAACGTAGGGAGGCACAAATATTTATCTTATACAAGGTTTGTTTGGTATTAAAAATGGGCAAAATCGGTTAATAAACAAAAAAGTTATGGGCTGAAAACTAGAAAAACAGGGTGAAATAAATTAAATTCTTTTCTGCTGATATTTCTTCAATAAAGGCACGTACGACAACAAAATTTTGTATGTATAGTTCGGGGGTCAATATAAACTCGGAAACAAAAAATGGGCGTTGTCCGCCCACTTTACTGCCCACCTCCCATATAAGGTGAAAATCAACGAAATTGTGTTCAAATAGTTCTAGGACCAATGTAAAGTCGGAAACAATAAATGTGCGTGGTCCGCCCACTTTACTGCCCACTTTACCGCCTCCTTCCATATAGCGTAAAATTTGAAATAGTTGATGGTGGGTATATAGATTCGGCTGGGCCGAATATATTCGCGCTTGTTTAATGCTTAGGATTTGTTTTGTATAGAAAAATATTGATTTGGATTGAGAGAAACCTGTAAATTTTTTTTTAATTTTTGTCTAATCTACATATATTTGAGATAAGGAACAAGAAAAACGTAAAATTTAATCAAAAATTTTAAAACTCCCTTAAATTTTTTCATATACATTTTTGAAAATTAACAAAATTATGTATAGAAATATTTTCGAAGCGAGACAAAACTATGATTTTAAAAAACTTATGTATTAATTGCATTATCAGATAATCGATTTTTGACTTTATACAGTCGAACACGGTTATTACGAACTCGAAGGGACCGACAAATTTATATTTTTTTATAATCATTCAATGTTTTCTTTTATTACCGAGGTTTTGAAATTGGCATGTTTTGAGATGTTTACTCTTAACCCTCATATTTTTTATTTTTAGCTGTTTTCTATAAATGTGTATACGTTATGTTAAAAAGATCAACAACTGTAAATATAAAATTCCTCTTTTATTTGTCCGATAATTTAAATTGAAATTAATGAAAGTTATTTCTGTTACTTTTTACATTTTTGAAAATTTTATTTATTTGAAAATAGTATTTGTTCGTTATAAAAGAAGTTCGCAATGACCGTGTTCGCTACAAACGTAGTTATTTCTATGGAAAATGTACGTAAAATCAATGGGACCGAAGAAAAGTGTTCGCTATAGCAATAGTTCATTATAATAAGTGTTCGTTATAACCGTGTTCGACTGTAATAGAAATACATGCTCGCATTCCACGAATTTTGGGAAGTTTTCTAAGATAGAGAATTCCATGCTGTCAAACAAATTCTGATGTTCCAAAAATGTAGGAAGTTATTCTTCATATATAAAATTCAATAATTTGGAAACGGTTGATCTTAGAGTTTTGGCTTTAACTCTTCCATTAGAGATTTGATAGTTGTTTCGGTCACTTTTTTGGAACTGTTTGCCCAACTCTTTTTAAAATCTTCCATATATTTTGGGACACCTTTTTTTTCTTCAATTCTCTTTTCACAAGAGCCCAATATCTCTCTTGTCTTAGCTCCGGATAATTTGGTGAATTGCGAAAATTCTGCCAGCACATACCATTATACAACATGAAAATTTAATTTTATTTTCCGTGTCCTATTCTTGGCTTCTAAATTTTTTGAACTTTATATGTTTTCAACTCTTTTTCTACCAGATGTGTTTGGCGTTCTTTTCAATATGCTTTCAATTTTCATGGCCTTCCCAATATCATGTGGACATTTTCTTTTCCCGAACCAGGTTTCCTATCAATGGTCAAATTCTCCTGATACTGTTTAATAATATTGGAAACAGTTTGACAACAGACATTTAATTTTTTGGTAAATTTTTTGTAGGACAAATTTGGATTTTTTTTTTTTAACATTGCTTCCGTAAAATTGCACATTTTTTAATAGTTTTTAAATACTGGGATTCCCCACAAAAAATCCCGGGAATCGTGAAGTAACAAATTGTCAAAATTCCCGGAAAATCTCGGGATAAAAATCCCAATTGTACGTAATTTGATAACATTAAATTATTTATTCAGTATAATATTTCCCATTTATTAATTTTTCTGAAGTAAATTTGTATATACAGTCATTAGTTTTGCAGTTTTAATGCATCTTTTTTAGTATCCGCTAACAAAAAAAACCATACCACCCATTATTTAAAGATACACGAAAGGAAAAAAATATGGTTGTGGTAGCCATAATCTAAAAGCAACGCATTATTATTGGATTAATTATGTGGTTTCTGTAAAAAACATTATTTTTTCAATATTAAATTTTCATTAAATACACTTTACAGCCAATTTTTTTTAAATTGGGTATCAGGCAATAAAATCGTATTAGAATTAAAAAACATATTGTTTGTGTCCTTAATATCTTATACAGTTTTCCTATGAATGCATACATGTAAAAATGTATAAAAAGGGTAAAACCTTTTCTTTCTAATGCTCCTAAAATTAAATTGGATAACAGGTGTTCGAGATAAAACACTTTAAAGACACGAAGTCCGAAAATTTGATTTTTTTAAATAACTCGATTTTGGTAGTATATGGACAATTTTAAAAATAGTGTATTAATCTACTCACCTATACCTACAAACTGCAATATGTAATATTCCAAGTGTTTTTCATAGTAGCATTTCTTTTCTAAAACATGTAAAGTATTTTTTACATTTTCAAATGTAAATATTTTAGTAGGTACATAAATACAAAAAAATTATACTTATATGTTTGTTTTTTTTTTTTTTTTTTAAGTTAAGTAACGAAAAATTTTTAAAAATTCAGAAAAATATTGAACACTTTTCTCCGTTCTTAAAAAATAACTTTTTCACTTTTTGTTGCAAAATCTAATCAGAATATCGACATTATAACTGATAGATTATGACACTGTCTCTCAGAAACGATGCGAAAAGAGGTGGAGAAAGTGCAATTTCAATTAAAAACAATATTAAATTTAAGACCTTCAACAACAACGTTATTAGTAAATTTGAACTACTGGAAACCTGCATTATAAAAATAACTTTATTAAGAAATAAAATGTTATTTATTATATCCGCATATTTTCCATCTGGAAAGTATTGTAACAAATTCACAAATTAAATAACTCGTTGAACTGTCTTGAAACTCTCAATTATGATAGTGATCACAATGCAATAAAAATAGAAATCTTGAATGTAGAAAGTGATTGCCTACCAATTTTTTTTTTCAAAGCAATAACCAATTCAAAATTCAATTTTAGTAAGGTTAATTGAAAAACAGTTTAAAAATTGTATGAGTTCTATCTTTAAAAATAATGAAATAATACCAAATTAAGAAATTCACTAATATGACTATAAGAAAAGTACAGAAAAAAGATAAATTTTAACAATAATAAAGAGGCACAATAGTTTGGAAATATTTTTAAGACAAACCGATGTAAATTTATTAAAATGCAAATTAAAACTAGTCAGAAAACTCATAAATAATAACTTCACTATTGCTGCAAATAAATATTATAACGACAAACTTCTAAAAATTGACCAACGCGACTCTTCAAATATGTTCAAAGAAACTAAAAAGCAATTTAAAAGTACTCAACCTTTAAATATAGATATTATAAAAATACCTATAGATAACGTAATGATAATTAGGAATGCAGGCTTAAACTCAAATTTTCTGGAAAAAGGATGCAAATAAAGAAAACTATTTAGTAACTGACGACAATTAGATACACAGAAAAAATTATTACCGTATTTTTTACAATTAACTCAGTTGTTTAATTTTGCATCAAAATTTAATAAATTTGTTCAAGAAAAAACAAAATAAATAATAAATTTTGGCATGATTTGTTTTCCTATACACATTTTTAATTCATTCAATCATCTACTTGATTGATTTAATTAATTTATTAATTGGGAATTTTTTTCTGTTTTGTATTTTTTATAGTTTTTAGTAATTGATATAATCATTTTGGTGAGAGGTGCAAATTTAAACAAGTTTATAATTGAATGAATTATTTTCATATATATTTGTTAATTGGTGACTTTTTTCTGTGTATTAAATACAATTGGATCTTTCATAGAATCAATTCACTCTCATAAAGAGATCAATACTGATAATGACGTACATGTTAGAGTTGTAAATTGCTTCACTAAATTTTTGGAAACAAAAAATTCGTACGAATTCTATAAATCAACTACGTATTCACAGAAAAAATTATTACGGTCTTTTTTTCAATTAACATAGTTGTTTCATTTTGCATCGAAATTTAATAAATTTATTCAAGCAAAAATGAAATAACAATAAAATTTAACTATACTTTTATATCCTATATACATTTTTAATTCATCCAATCAACTACTTGATTGATTTAATTAATTTATTAATTGGGAATTTTTTTTTTCTGTTTTGTATTTTTTACAGTTTTTAGTAATTGATATAATCATTTTGGTGAGAGGTGCAAATTTAAACAAATTTTTAATTGAATGAATTATTTTCTAACATATTTGTTAATTGGTGACTTTTTTCTGTGTTACAAAATTTACTCATTCAAGGAAGGCCAATGATTTTTCAAATTCAATAAGAGATAATTATTTCATAAGCAAAAATACAATCATATCCATTTTTAGAAATTTAAAAGATAAATATTCCTTTGGTGTTGATAATATTACCAACATTGCACAGTGGGGCAGAATCGAAATTTCTTGGAAATAAATCTGTAACTTCTGATCGGCTGGTTGGATTTGTATGAAATTTGGTATATGTATAGCAGAGAAGTGTACAATATTAAGTTTGGAAAGGGGACGGAACAGACCCCTCAAGGGCGGAGCTACAGGGGCTCAAATTTGGGTATCTCTGACGTAGACATTTTTTAATCGCTTGCCAAATTTTTGTTTCTCGTCCTATTATTTCATGTCCTATTTACACAGAAAAAATTATTACCGTCTTTTTTACAATTAACTCAGTTGTTTAATTTTGCATCAAAATTTAATAAATATGTTCAAGAAAAAATAAAATAAAAAATAAATTTTGGTATGATTTTTTTCCTATACACATTTTTAATTCATTCAATCATCTACTTGATTGATTTAATTAATTTATTAATTGGGAATTTTTTTATGTTTTGTATTTTTTATAGTTTTTAGTAATTGATATAATCATTTTGGTGAGAGGTGCAAATTTAAACAAGTTTATAATTGAATGAATTATTTTCATATATATTTGTTAATTGGTGACTTTTTTCTGTGTATCTCTTATAGTTTTTGAGTTATTTCCATTTGAATTTTTAAGTACCTCAATTTTGCATGTTCTTGGTCCAGTTTTATTCATATATATCCTTTCAATAATTAAAGAACAAAATTATCTATCGAATAAAAAAATTTGATAAACCAAAGATAAACGATTTTGAATTTGAAAATTGCAAAAATTACGACTTTTTGTGTTTTTTTGGCCGAAAAAAGTATCTACGCTCTTTTTTCTCTACAATAAAATTTTCTTTAACAACATATAATAATTTTATTATTTTCTGAAAGTTATCTTCACAGAGAAGACTTTAAGATAAAAAACAAGCCAAATAACTCAAATGCTCAAGGTACACACCCTCCCGAATTCGAGTTTTGATTTAGACTATATTTTCCCAAATCCCAAAGCACGAATCGGCAAACGGAATGCAGTTCAAGAATATGCAATATGTTGTTAAAAGTTTTCAATCAAAATGTACAGCACTTCGGAAAAATGTGGATTTTATAGCCGAAAATGTGAAAAAACCCATTTTTTTCACTTTCTAATTTTTCACGATAAAGTTTACATCCACCGAAAATTTCTTTAAGATATCTCTAATAACAAAGGTTTTATTTCAGATAAAATATTTAAAGTTTCTCAAAAAAAAAAACACTTTTTCACAAAAATTGTAATTTAATTTCAAAAATCAGAAAAACAATAAACTCAACTTTTCCCATCTAAATTACATTGCATAGCTGACGTAATTCTTTGTTACACAGAAAAAGATCGAAATCAATATCTTTTACAGAACCGAAACTATGCCACTTTAAAGTTTATTAAGTCACGGAAAAAAAACACAAAAAGTCGTCATTTTTGCAATTATCAAACTCAAAATCGTTTATCTTTGGACTCGGTAAAGATATCGACTTAAATTTTTTTTTATTCGATAGATAATTTTGTTCTTTAATTATTGAAAGAATATATATATGAATAAAACTGGACCAAGAACATGCGAAATTGAGGTACTTAAAAATTCAAATGGAAATAACTAAAAAACTATAAGAGATAAATAGGACATGAAATAATAGGACGAGAAACAAAAATTTGGCAAGCGATTAAAAAATTTCTACGTCAGAGATACCCTTTAGCTCCGCCCCTGAGGGGTCTTCCAAACTTAATATTGTACACTTCTCTGCTATACATATACCAAATTTCATGCAAATCCAACCAGCCGATCAGAAGTTACAGATTTATTTCCAAAAATATTCGATTCTGCCCCACTGCGCATTGTACTGCTTGTTTAAACGAGAACATAATGAAGGAATGCATGGATAAAAATTAAATTAATGACAGAAAGTTTGGATTTAAATATAGACACTCTACAACCCATGCAATACATATGCTGCTTTCAAACATACATTGGAATTTTAATAAGACTTTTGCCACTAGAGCTTGTTTAATAGATTACGAAAAAGCCTTAGGTAACATCTGGATTCCCGGATTAATCTATAAACTTTATAATATGTTAACCAATAAATCTTTTCAAGTTAGTGATGGCAAGAACTATGTTCAAAAAAATTTATTATTACTAATGGTCTTCAGCAAGGCACTGTAAATGCTTCATTATTATTTAACTTATATATAGACGACCTTTGCAATTTGATAGAAAATATTATTGGTTTTGCCGATGATATTATTGTTTACCACTCTGATAGTAAAATTAGTAAAATTAATGAAAAAATACAATTATAATTTCATAAAACAGAAAAATACTCTAAATATTGGCAGATGAAAATTAACATAGATAAATGCGAAACAATTCTATTCCGTCCTCCAGTGGGAAAATGTAATAATGATGTAAGACATAATTGGAAATCATTTTGCATAAAATTTAGAAATAATGTTAGTATTCTCAATAAAAAAAAAAAAAAAAAACTGTGAAATACTTAGGTGTACATCTAGATAAGTATTTTAACGAACATATTAATAATCAATTAAATTTTTATTTTATTGAAAATTTATTAAAACAAGAGTAACAATAATTATGTATCAGATTCTTATTAGTCCAATATTAACATATTGTTGTCAAATTTGGTATAACATATCGCCATCGTATATGGAAAAAATGAGAGTATTTGAAAAAAAAAAATGTTTAAGGAATTGTACCTCTCTTTACAGATCAGCAAGTAGCAATTACAAAAAATATATTTCAAATAGAAAATTATATAACGTAGTTAAAATTAACAGAATTGATAATTTTATTATTCATTTAATAAGGGAACACATTCTGTCTTGTACAAATAATTTTGAAAACAATTTAATTATGGCTCCATACTATGTTGAAGATTTATATATATCTAGCTAGAACCCTTCAAAGTGGATTTGTACCACCTGAACCATTTCTTTTTCTTGTTAAAAATGGATATATCCAGAATGAATCTCGTATACCTTTAATTTATCATATTTATAGGTGAGCAAATATTAAAGCAATAACAAACAACCAATTGACAACCGAAAATAGCAGATTCGACACAAGTAGTTATTTAGAGGATAAAAACACAAACCCAGACATAAATAATAGAAAATATTGGTGGCTTCACAAATAATTTTTCACAAATTTTATTCCTTGACCATTCCCTTTTATCTCATTATTATATGAATATAAATTTTTTTGAATTTTTGCCTATAATTTAAATATAATTATTGTAAAATTTGTATACTATAAAATTAATAATTATTATTGAAAATTTAATATTATACTTATCTAGTGTACTTGAGAGTCCGATTATAGTTAGTTATAATATATATAATATTTGTTTATTTGTAGTAAATATTATAAATGAATTGAAAATAAATAAACTTTAAAAAAATACACTGTCTTTTCTTTGTTGTATCATCTACTAACGGCTTCTTAGACTTAAATTTGGTTAATTCTGCATTAAAAAAAAAGAAAACCGCCCACAAATAAAGTAAAAAAGCGCGAATGTTATATTCGGCTCGGTCGAATCTATATACCCACCATCAATTTTTTCAAATTTTACGTTATATGGGAGATGGGCGGTAAAGTGACCACGCCCATTTTTTGTTTCCGTGTTTATACCCCCATCTAATTTAAGCATTTTTCTGTATTACTTCGCACAAAAAATCTAAGTTATTTATATTTAACGAAAATTTTCGGCTGCGGCGCTTCATTCCGCAAGAATATTATAATAATTTTTTTTACAAACTTCATTACCCACTATGTTATATTCGTAATTCTCAACAAAATACCTCTAAGAAATACCAAAAACTAATGGGAAAAAAATTAAATGCGTTTTTAAATAAAACAAAATAAATAAAAGCTTTTATTTTTTGGGGCATTTAGCCTTTTCTGATCTTTTTTAAGGTCCAATTTAGCTTCTTTTTTTCTCAAGTCCAGGCAAACACTGATTCGTAGTTAAACTTTACTGATTTTGGTAATTTTTGAATGGCAATTAGAAATTATTTTCGTCTGAACAAAATTAAAAAAAATGTCAAGTAATATACTAGTTTTTAATAATTTCTTAATATTCAAATATTTCTATAGGGTAAGACCCAGAATTTTAAACTCATATATGTTTATAATATTCAGATTTAGACTGTATGCATATATATTCTCAAGACTACAGATTCAGAAACTTTTTAGTATTTTCTATTACTATATATAGTGGGTTTAATATTTGCATGTTAACGTTCAAACAAAATGTTGTAAACATGCTATATTTCCATAACATGTTGTGAAAAACAATAAGAAATATTTTTTATTAACTAAATTATAATAATATACTATATAAATTATAATAACAAAATTAATATCCTATATTGTTTAAATCACCTATATGACCATACTTTGTCTACTTATACTATTTATTCATATATAAAATAAATCTGAATTATAATTAAGTTATTATTATTTTTTTATTAAAGTAAAATACTTACAATGAAATAATTGGGGCAAAAATAGTTCAATATTTGTGGAAAACCAAATATGTTTAAAAAGCAAGTAAACTATGATTTGTTGAACCACAATATGTTCACTTGTAAAAAGGTAGCATATTATTTATATAGTCAACTCGCGAAAACGTGAACACTCGAAAGGGTTAACGTCTCAGAAACGTGAACATTTTTTTACACAGACTATTCTAAAACGTGAACACAATTCGAGAGGTCTAAAACGTGAACACTTTTTTTAGATTTTCGTTACTTTTTAAACCTGTAATTTTAATTTGGGAAATCTCCAAATAAAGTGTTCAGTTGTTTGATGATGTTACAAAGATCTTTTTTCTTATTGCATGTGTATGTACTCATTGACCTGTCAGTTGTTTTTTGACATTGCTACGTAAATGTTGAAAGTGTTTTATTCGTAAAAGTGAAAAATGTCATTAAAAAAACCGAAAGTGTTATCTTTAAAAGATAAAGTGTATATTCCTGAATTATTGCAAACGGGTTACAGTGTCAGTGGTTTGGCAAGAAAATATGGTGTTGCTAAATCAACCGTTTGTTCCATTAAAAAGAAAAATCGGGAATTAACAAATCGTGTAAATAATACTCTTTATGGTACCGGAAACGTAAAACATTACGTGCTTCTGAATTTCCGAAAATGGAAAAAACCCTTTATAAATGGTTCCTTAGCATGCGAAACAAAAAACTTTCCAGTAAGCGGACTGATGCTAAAAGCAAAAGCTTTGGAAATTCACCAACAAATCAAAGAAAGTGATCGTGGTTTTAATACCAGCGATGGATGGCTCCAAAAATTTAAGCAGCGGTTTGGTGTTCGCCTTTTGAAAATTTCCGGAGAAAAGCCTTCTGCTCAACCACAACTTGTTGACCCGTTTAAAGAAAAATTAAGAGCAAAAATGGATGAACTCTCTCTATGTGAAGACCAACTTTATAATGCTGACAAGTCCGGTTTGTGCTGGAAGCAGCTGCCAGATAAAACATACGTATCATCATTAGAGAAAAGTGCTCCAGGCGCAAAGATAGATAAACAGCGATTAACTTTCATGAGCTGTTCGAATGCGACGGGAACACACAAACTTAAACTACTGGTAATTGGAAAATCTAAGAATCCTCGATGCTTCAAAAATTGTTCATGTCCAGTGAATTATAAATTCTCAAAGTCAGCATGGATGACAAGTACTATTTTTTACGATTGGTTTCATCAATGCTTTGTTAAGGAGGTACATATAATTTAAAAAAATTATGAACTGATAAATTAAAAACAAAGTTTGCTTTAGGTTACAGAGTTCTTGACCAAAAAGAAGCAACCCGTAAAAGCCCTTCTATTAATTGACAATGCCCCTTCACATCCCCCTGAATCGCAATTAATTTCAGAAGACGGATCCATTTGTGTAATGTTTTTGCCACCCAATGTCACGTCATTAATTCAGCCAATGGACCAAAATATATTTAAAATTACAAAATTATATTACAGAAACAGCCTGGAAAACAAATAGATCTGTTAGATACTATTAATATGTTATCTTTAAAAGATGCAATTAATCTTTTAAACTCAGCATTGAGTCGAATTTCAAAAGAAATTTTAAACAAAGGCTGGAAAACATTTTAAATTTAGTTTCAGACCAAGATGACCCCGATGAAAATTTTCCTTTAAGTGTCCTAAGAGAAAGAATTTCTCCGCCAAAAATAAAGCAGCTAGAAGAAACTTCTATTAGACTTTTTCAGGCACTAAATCCTCAGGTTTTTCTTATTATAGGTTTCCGTATTTTTTAAGAATTTAAATTAACCAAATTCATCTTATTATTGTAGATTGAAGCGACCCTTTCCACTATTGAAGAGTGGAACAACAATCCTGAAAAAACTGCACAGGGGTAGATCATGTGGAAATTCCAGAAGATACCGACGATTCTATCATATATCAGCCTCAAATTAAAATTAACCCAAAGGAAGCTGTAGAAGCTCTCGATAAGGCTGAAATGAGATTGTCGACCAAAATGAGATACGGGTGTTAAGAAAAAGCTTTGTTGAAGATGTCCCAACAAAAAACTTACCAAAAAAAAAAAGACCGATTTTTTCATATAAAATTTGATTTACCTCTTTGTTCAAAAAAATTTTCCTATTAATTTTATGTGTATTTTTTGTGATATTTATCATCATTTTTTGTTTGTTTATCATATGCAAAGTGAACTGAATATATGTATTGCATATGTTTTTTTTTTTTTTTTGTTATTAAAAATTTGTTTTGTGATACTTCTTTAATATGTTTTATTAAAATATCATTTCTGATGCTGAATAGGGGTGTTATTTTTTTCCAAATTTTAGCATTCGATAACGTGAACTGCCATGGCAAAAATTAGTTCACGTTATCGCGAGTTCACTGTATTTGTATTATTTTATAGTTATTGAAATAATAATAGGTTTGTATATTATAATATATTTCAGTCAACCATATTAAAATATTTAATTGGAGTAATCGTATCCATCTTTGAACACAATATAACTGAAATTACTTCCTTGTTTCCGACTGTTACTGTAAACATAACTTAGTTGACGTAATAATATTATCGGTTTCATGTTCGAATCAATATTAGTGTCGAAATAAGCCAACAAGCTAACAGCTGTCGGATTTCATTTACGTGTTTTCGTTTTTTTAATATTTTGGTAAAAGCTAAGAAAATTCATATTTATTTTATAAAAAATAATGAATATTTTTTATTTAAGTTCCAATTTAGCTTCTTTTTTTCTCATGTCCTGGCAACACTGGTTATAATGTACGATTGGAATTGTGTATCCTGATGTTATTGAAGAAAAAAAAACTAATCAAGGCATTTTGTGTTGTTACAGGTAATCGATAATCACGTGTGTGCTAGCAGAGTTTTTCGTGGTTAAAGTTGTCAAAAATCAATTACAATTATAACATTACAACATTTATAGTGTATACAATTTGCGAAAATTTTCCTGTATTAAGTATTATACCAACCATCAAAATGACCATATAGGTATATATTTTAATGTAAAATTCAAAAAAGTTACTTTTTTATTAAATTTTTGATTAAAAAAGTTCGATTTAGTACTTCAATTATTACGGCAAGTAAACCAAGTTCGGAAAAACAAATTTATTGTGTAAAAGTTTTTAAAAGTTCTTTAATGTTCAAAAGGAAACCTCCAAAACAAATTGTTCATTTTTGTAAATTAAATTTTTTTAATAATTAATGAAAGAATATCACCTTAATCGTTTATATACAAAAATATTTTTTTAAGTGTAAGTCCAATCAGATAAACATACTACGGGTATACTCTTTTATGTAGCTACATTAAAAATATACACGTTATTGTCAATGGAGTTTTTGTTGGCAATTGCCACAAAGGAACAAACCAGAGAACATTGACGAACAAAGGGAAGTAAGTAAATTTTGTTATTGGTTGGTTGAAAAAAAAAAAAAAAACAGTGGCACATAAACCCTCATGTGCTGCACTGCTGCAATTTATTGTATCGATCAGAACACATGCTGTGTGCTACAATGATGTTAAGCATTGTGAATGTGAAGACAATGTTTGAGATAATTTTATTATTTATTATTATGATTATTTTTATATTTATACCCTACACTATATAAACCATAATACAAATCGATATATGTATGAATCTACAGCTATAGATACGTACATGCCAAACCTAACAAAAAATCTTATACAATCGTTAGTAAACAATAAAAAAATTAATGCTACTCATAATCTGCGTTACCGTTATATGATTTTTGCGAATATTTGTTATACTTCTAATAACACTGATCGGTATAAAAATTTTACCTTTAACATGAATAGTTGAACTATATGGAATTTCACGTGCTAAACATGAATCTGCTTTCAATTTTTTTCCATCACGAACTGATTTTTTAAGACTAATTTGACCACTTTTTTAGCCGGTCACAATAGTATAACTCAAAAACGGTTTGTCCAATTTAGATAAATAAAATTCCAAGAGATATTGTTATTTTAAAATTATTATTTTTTATTCACTCAATACCCAGCAAAAACTTGGTAATGACATGTTGTAACGTATGTACTACCTTTCAATGACAACAACATACCGTCTGTATTACATGGAAGTAATTTACTAACTACATTTTTTCTTTGACCTTTTTGCGTTTTGCACTACAATTATAAAATAAAAATTCTTTTAAAAAATATTGTAAAATATTCTATCAGCTTGACCATAAAATCAGAAAAGTCGATTTTAATCCCAAAAGTCGACTATTTTTTAAAGTTTTTTTACCATAAAGCTTTTTTTCAAACAAAATTTTAAAATTTCATTTTAAATTTTAAAATAAGCTTATTGGTTTTTATTGTATTGAAAGTACACGTATAATTTGTTTTTAAAATTTTTTGAAATTTCTTTTTATTTCGTTTCATTGAAAAATATTTTCAAATATTAAAAATATTTGAATATTTGAAATATTAGAAATATTTTCAAAAGTTTTAAAAAGCTTTTAAAATAGATTTTTAAATATTTCTTATGGTATTGAAAACCAAAACTTCTATTTTAAAATAAAGTTGACTTTATATATAATATAATTTTAAATTTCTTTTGTGATTAGGCTGTATAATTTTCCGAATTATACAAAAAAAAAAAAAAAAAAAATATTATGTCAATTCAAGAAGGAACACAGCAGACCTCCGCCTAAGCTAAACTCCTTGATTACATATAGTTTTTCGTCCGACAGTGGTTGGACTTAATATAAATTAAGATTTAGAGTTAAGATCTGAATACTTATTGTTAGTTCACTTAATTTTGTGAAGACTCAATAAATAAATCTAGATGATAAAAAAAAAAAAAAAATTCAATAATTAGAAAAAAAAAATTATTTTCAAATAGATCTAAAAAATTGCAGTTTTTGGCCAAAACAGTAACTTTATTTATTTAAATTTTTAAAGAAAAAGTTTTATATTTTCTGACATTTTCTCAAAGATTGCACATTGAAAAAGCGTATGAGTATAATTTTTGAAAATTTTAAACGTGTACCCAACTAGGATTTAAAAAAGTACTATTTTTAATTTTTTCTCATGCTAAGAAATAGTCTGTCACCAAAGTAGAATTCAGTAACGGCATTTTGCTGTAAATCTCCTATTGTTCTTTGTTTATTTCTTCTATATTTTCGACGATTTTAGCAATATTTAAAATTTTAGCTGCTGTGGAAAGTACGTTAGAGACGTGACACATTCTACACTTTTGTTATATTATTTCTTCTCTATAAAATACCGGACTAATAATTTGATCTATCTATTACCCAGAAAAATAAATAACATGAAAAGTTTTTTGAGGTCAACGGGTTAAAAGTGAGATGTGATGGAAATGATTTCTTTAACATTTTTACTATATTTATGCCCATAATTTCCACAAGTAGATAACTATAATTATAATTACCTATTAGATATCTTTAACTAACTGGTAAAATTGAATTGGTAATCTCAAATATTTTTTTTACCTATGAGTTTCTACCGAACAAATTATGTAGAAAATATGGTAACATTCGTTTTAAATGTCAAAAAAATTACACATTTAACAAATTTATATTTCCTATTTTTATGTCAATAATTATAATGAAATATTTTTCCGGTACAAAAAGTGCGAAAAAACTTGTAAGGCTGTCCAAGCCATCAAATAAAAGACAAACATTGTTGAAATTACTGCCTTTCATTAGAATACTTTAATCGCACCGCTGTTATTTAGAGACACGTTTTTTCGCACTTGGCGTTTTGAAATTTCCTGTTTTGGACAATTGGACATTGTTTTCATACCCTAGAGTATCGTATTTGGTTGAGGTATTACGCCTATCGCAACTCACATTAAAGTACTCTGGGCAATTTGAAAACACTTTCTGATTTAATATAACGACGACCGTCTGTATGTCTGTTTGTTCATGTAAACATAGTTGTTTTGACCGCATTCGAGGGTCTTCCCAGGTATTAACACCATTAAGTTTCCCAAATATGTCAATATTGTTCATAAGGTTTGCCATGCAGAAATCACAGTTTAGAGCTCCCATTAAGAACCACCTGCAAAAATCATTTAAAATTACACGCATAAGTTTTATAAAATTACATGTAAAATTTTAAAATTCGCTAGAATATGTGCCAATTGACCGTAGAGACTCCCTTGCAAAATATGCAATTTCAGGTAATATTTTAGGACTCAAAATTATGCATTTCTCCCAAAAATGTTTATTATTTATTTACTTAACACATTATCCAAACAAAAATTTATGGTGAAAAAACACTACTGTAATCTATTCGGTAATTCATACCTACGATTTGAAATTACCGAATTTAATTTACACCATAGATATCCATGCACTGAAAGGTACTATTTGTAGAAATTACGGACATTAGTCTAAGGATTAAGAATTAAACAATATTATTCACTATCACCGTCTTTTGAAAGCAGGAACGGGATAAGGTAGGGGGATGAAATTTGGCACAAATGTTTGCTTTATATAAGGTTTGTTTGGGATTGAAAATGGGCAAAATCGGTTAATAAACAAAAGAGTTATGGGCTAAAAACTAGAAACACAGGGTGTACGTTTTATACTTTTCCGCTGATATTTCTTCAACAAAAGCATGTACGACAACGAAATTTTGTACGTATAGTTCGGGGATCGATATAAACTCGGAAACAAAAAATGGGCGTGGTCCGCCCACTTTACCGCCCACCTCCCATATAAGGTGAAAAACAACGAAATTGTGTTCAAATAGTTTAAGGACCAATGTAAACTTGGAAACACAAAATGGGCGTGGTCCGCCCATTTTACTGTCCACTTCACCACCCCCTCCCATATAACGTAAAATTTGAAAAAGTTGATGGTGGGTATATAGATTCGGCCGGGCCGAATATAACATTCGCGCTTGTTTTTTGTTAGTTTTGTTATTTATTATTTAAACTTGGATTTTTATTTTTTTTTTTCAAACTTTTGATGTTTGCGCATTATCGGTCAATCCGATTTTTAAAATTTAAACATTTTTGAGATCTGCGGTCTTGTAATAGTTATATAAAATACAAATTTCCTCTAGGGGCTATGTGTTGCAAGTTGGAAATTTTACTTATACTACATTTTTGTTTTATCGTCTACCAAGAAAAATATGTAACCTATAAATTCCTTAGAGAAGCATATTTTCTTTGGTCGCCAATGGGTTAAAATTGTTACTTCATGAAATAGTTTCATTTAACTTCCTAGAACAATAAAAATTCCATTGAAATATTCGCGAAAAAACTTTTTTTTTTGTCATTTTGTTGTACTGTGTAATTGGGAGCAAATCAAGCAAAAATTTCACTGTTTTTGGAAGTAGATCCAGCAAAAATGTCCCTGTTTTAAAAGCACTTGGATCCAAAAGCACCGAATTGTTATGGGTAATGAAAATGCCAAAGTTAAATAACAAATAATGGGATCTATTATAAGCTGCTAAAACAGGGTGAAACGATTACGATATCGCCTGTTCTGAACTAAGTTGATTAGTATGACAAGAGATTTGAATGAAAAAGTTTCAAAATATGCGACCAGACATAACTTTCCATCATTACTATGCTCCGCCTCAAGTTGCGCGACCAATTTTTTTATTAAAATACGATGGGAATTAATGCACATGAGGAATTTCAAACATTTTAAGTAAAAAAAATTAAAATTTTTCTTCTGACACTAACGTTGATTTGTGGTTTTATTAACAACTATTTATGTATACAAAATTTGTTCGCGTTATCAATGCGCGCAAAAGTTATAGAGGTTTGAATTTGAAACTTTCAAAATAATCTTAAAAATAGAGCTTTGGCTTTATCAAAATCAATGCAATGCGATTTTATAGAACTTCTAGGGAGCTATCAACACATTGCAGTTATTACAGAATCTTCAATATTTATCGAAATGCACTGAAATTAGTTCTTAAAATATTTTGATGCCACCTGAATTTTAGAATTAATAAATAAATAAAAGTACTTAAGTCAGCAAACTACCAAATGTAAAAATTCGCCGTGTAGTGCTGGGTATATCGTTCATATTGGGCTTAATACATGGTGAAGTCGAGTCTGAGTACCTCCTGAATAAAATCCATTTTAACGTTCCTTCTAGACCTTCACGAAACTTCCAGTTAATCAACTTAAAATACTGTCGATAAAATTATGCTAATAACGACTTCTTTCGTTCATTCTGTGAGAACTCCAATAAACAGTTTCACTGTATAAATCTTTCTGAATCTAAAGAAGTCCTAAAAAGAAATATTTTGTATTTAAATAGTTAAATATAACTTCTGTTTTATATGTATACTTATCTGTCTGTAAGGATTTGTAAATCTATATAACAAATAAATAAAAAAAAAGCGAAATAAGTTGGAAGATGAATGCCGCTGTAGCCGCATAATATCAGTTTTATTCATAAGGATGACTCTTTAAAAGTATTTTTCAAAGGTCTAAAATCAAAAAATTCGAAAAAAAATTTAGAAAATTGGTGAAAATTTTCCAAATTGCATAAAATTTTTACATTTCAAAATTTTTTTAACGCCATTTTGACTCGGATGTGCCATTTAATAACAAATCCCGTTACGTAATATTTTGGACCATTTCTATAAAGTCGTCGAAACTACCCCATCCTATAGAATAGATTCGCCAAGTGCTGGGGGCAGAATCGTTTTCCTACATATCATGGTTTTTTTACTTTATTTTAATACAGCAATTGAAAAAAACAAGCAAAAATTAATATGTTTAATTGAATTTTATGAAAAATAAATAAAAATTTTATTAACAATCGCGACCCAAAATCTATGCATGTGAACATCACTAAATTATGTTTGTTTGAATTAAATTAATATAATATAGACTATACAATGAAAAATCTACTAATAATGAGCGCTTCGTATCTGATTATGACGTTCCTGGAGGATAAGTTAAATGTGTCTACCTGCAGTTTGGCGAATGTATCCCAGTAGGAGTATTGCGCACAAGACATAATTTTTTCACACTTCAATTCTTGTTCATTTTTATCATGTTTATAACATAAAAAATATTTGATCAATTCAAAAAAACAAATATACATATGTATAAAAATTATCACAGAAGATACCCACAGTAAAATGTTTAGAAAAGTATTGAAAAAACAAAGTTGTCAGAGCTCAAGTGCTTACAATTTTCTTTAAACGCTGCAATAATACTGACAAATTCAGTCTACATTAGATTAATTTCTATCGAGATAAAATTTTGATGTCTGTCTTGATAATAATTTGCCTAATGTAATGATTTAAATCTAAAAGACTAAAATTAAACAAAAAATCCTTAAGATATTTATTTATTTCCTGTAGTTCCGCGGGGCTTCACTCGAATAACCTAAAATTTTTGATTTCTTAGTTATTTTGTAAGATCTACTGAAACTCATCAATACTTTTCTTACTTTTAAAACAAACTTTGGAAATACAATACTTTAAAAGTAGGTTTCAAAAAGTTTCGATTTTTTTTAATTACTCATCAGCATTGTCAGTTTAGCATTTTTAAAGCTAAATCTAGCCTTTTTATTTTGCTTTTATCCTCAAAATTTATGTTTTATCTTCTAGCTTTTTTTCTAGCCTTTTTTGATTCTTAAACTAGCCTTAAAAGGGCTAAAAATTACCTAATTTTATTCTTACAGAACCACAAATTTAAGTATTGTTGTGTATTAATTCGCACAAAAAAAAAAAAAAAATCTAAATTATTTACACTAATATAATTTTATTTTTTAATAGTTTTTATGGGTAATATAGTTTATTACCCATAAAAACTATTTATATTATATTTTTAAATTCACTAAAATATATTCCAGAAATACCACAAACTAGATTCTTTTTTTCTCAAGTCCTGGTAACACTGTTCCTCATATACCAATCAATTTTCTTGGCACCCTGTAAAATTTTTTTTACTCATTTTGCATTTGTATTATTAAAGATTTCAAACATGTTTGTAGGTCGGCGGGAATATGAATAATTCCTGAAAAGGTACCCGAGGTGAGTTATTGTGGGAACCTTTGCTTTAAGAAATAAAATAACTTCATACTTGTTATAGCATTTAGAACTACCACAGTTCTCAAATTGTGGTGCGCAACAAACAGGTGTTTCGTGCAAACACGGTTTATGGGTGTTTTATCCCATTATGGGACAAACATTTGATAATAAGTACTTATATGATTTTCAACTTTTTTAAATGCCAGTGACAATATTTATCATTTAATAAATAAAATATTTTCAGTATTAAAAATAATATGGGAGTATAACCTTTTATGGAGCGATCTTCACACAATTTGGTGTTATAAATTGAAAGTTTTGATTTATCTCCGATTTGTTTTATTTAATAATTTATAATACTTTTAACGATGAAATATTGATGACAAATTTATGACATATGTTTCTGTAAAATTGATTTAAATTTGTCTTTTCTTTTTATACCCTTCACCACAGGTGTAAAGGGTATATATAAGTTTGTCATTCCGTTTGTAATTTCCACAATTTTCGTCGGAGAGCAAAAAAGTTTATATTTTCGGAATCCTTGTAAGAAGCGATGACGATTGGACCATGTCCGTCCGTCCGTCCGTCCGTGTGTCGGTTGAAATGGCGTTTATGAAGCCCACCGATAACTGACATATATAATATGTATGTCAAACGATCGGAAATGCTTTCGAGAATTTTGCTATTGGAATTCAGCAAGATAGGTTCATACAATGCGGAGATATGTTCAAAAAACCGGTTTTTTGAACCGGTTTTCCAGTTTCTGAAGCCTCTGTATACACTACGGACTTCGTTTTTACAAAGAATTCTCGGACATTTTTTTCTGAATTTTTGTTCTGAAAAAATGAAATAAATCGGTTCAGTAATAACTGAGATATCGGACAAAACGCATTTTTTATTTTTTAAAGCCTTGGTTTAAGCTATAGATTTTCATTTTTATACAGATCGGTCACAAATATTTTTATAAAATTTCAGTTTTTTGAATCAGGAAGATCGGTTTATAAATGGTGGAGATATGCTTTAGTTTCTGAAGCCTCTGCATATACCAGGGACTTCGAATTTTTAAAGGGGGCTCGAAAATTATTTTCTGAATTTTTGTTCTGAAAAAATTAAATAAATCGGTTCAGTAATAACTGAGATATCGGGGAAAACGAATTTTTTATTTTTGAAGCCCTTGTTCAAGCTAAAGATTTTTATTTTTATATAGATCAGTCATAAATATTTTTATAAAATTTCGGTTTTTTAATAAACCAAATTGGTTCATAATCAACAGAGTTATGGCCCAAAAACAAATCTGTTAAGAATATAAATACACCAACAAACATGTATATTAAGTATTGTAATGACTATTAGTGACGTTTTTTGTTTTTTGTATAGACAAGTAGTTTAGTTAGCAACAGCAGTAATATAATGAATAACAGTGTTGTTGTTGTTCTTTGTGTATTCAGTCAGTTTGTACATACAAAAATAAATATATATGGAATTGTTGTTGTTTCTTTTTTAAAAGCAAAGCCTGTTATGATTGTTTTTTTTTTTTTCATATTAAAATTTTCGTAGTTTGAAAAAAATTTAGATTTAGAAAATATGCAAGCATACGTTAAGGCGAAAATTTTATTAATTGTCGGTAATATGGTAATATGATGTCGATAAGATAGTAAGATGGTAATATGGTGAAGGGTATCAAGGATTCGGCACAGCCGAATCTTTTTTCAATTTCATTTTGTATAAGTTTTGTATAATTTTTAAAATAGTAAAATTTTGTACACATAATTTTAGAAAATACATAATTTCTTTTTAACAACTATTCAAACTTTTTACCATTTATTTTGCAAAATGCTTAAATAGGTACATAAGTATTTATAAATTCCATTAAATGTGAATAAAATCTATATTTGTGCACCAATTTTCATAAGATATGACTTGTTTTATTCGTAGCATTAACAACTTTATGATAAAAGATTTTTATGGAAAAAACTCTTTAATTTCGCATAAAAAATACTATAATTAGATCTGAAAATTTTCAAAACTATTGAGCAGATAAAAGAATTATGTAACGATAATATAAATACAATTTTATCATTAATCATAATAAATTAGTTAAATTTTAGGACTGCTGTGAGAAATTTTGAACATGTTACGATAATTTTGTATGATAATATGATAAAACTGAACATAATAACATTATCAAATATTTCGATACATTATAAAAAAATTATAAAGTATCATTTTAAGGTTTTATTATTTATGAACACAACCATTTTTACTGCAACTATATAATCCAAACAAACTATGTTTCTTTTAGAATATGGATACAACAACTATTAATACATACATATCTAAATCTTAAAATTAGATGCAAAATTAAAACTATTTTTTTTCTTTACAGGCAGAGGGCCCTCCCGTTCAAGTAGAACCAGTAGATTTAAGTTTACGTTCACCCAGAGGTAAGTTTATCACAAAAATATATTATCCCAAATTAAAAATATTTAGGAAATAATGAAGATTTAAACTCGGTTCTTCTTGAAAACACGTCTGCATCCCTATGTGGGAATTTCCAATACATAAGTAAGTATGTATGTATACAAGACGAAAATATCGACTTTCGAACGTAACTCCCACTAGGATTGTTCTTTTTTTATGTAAAAATATAGTTTGCAAAATATTAGGTGATCTGGTGTTGCTAACATGTGCCGCATCGACTGTGAAATTTTTAGTGTGCATTTATATGAGAAGATTTAGACTTTTTCAGTTTTTTGAACAAAAAAAAAAGAAAAAATGCTTTTCTCAACTCGTTTTAGCAAATTAGTGTAAATGAACCGTAATCTAGATAAATTTATTAAATAAGATAAGAATAGTTAAAAAATTCACCAGACCATCAACGTGTTTACTTAAGAAAAATGTAAAATTAAAATTAACTGAATTACTTTTATTTAATATGAAATAATTTTTCTCCCATTAAATTAAAACTTTTGGCCAGTATACTTCTGGCTCTAAATTTATTTTATTTATATTAAGTCTGTTCGTTTGCATACTATTTTTACTAGTTTTACTATTAACTCAAAAAGCGTTTCTGTGCACATAAAAATAGTAAAGAAGCAAACTTTTCAAGAGAAAATATTTTCCTCTTTTGTTATATTTTTCTTGAATATTTTGTACGAGCAAAATTAGTCACAAATTTTATTTTCAAATTCTTATTGAATTTTATTTTGAAACAGAATAATTAGAAAATATGTTTAATTTTTTAACGTTTTTTGTTGAAACCTGTGGCTAATTTTGAATGAAGTATTGCAAATATTGGATTTATGATTTATGCTTTTAGAAAACTTAAGTTATATGTGCAGATTCGTCCACATTAGGCTGCACCAAAATTTACCAACTTTCGAATATTGACCGTAATTTCCCCTAGACTAGTTCTTTGGGTTGCGAAAACTTACTGTGTAAAATATTATCGAAATCGGACAACGTTAATCTGTGCCTCATCGGACTTACAGTTTGTAGGGTGCGTTTATATGGGAAAAAGTAGGTCTTTTTAGAGTTTTTATAAAAATCTTGCTATTAAATACTTTGTTTTGGAACTCAATGCTAAAAAATGTAATCCACTCATAATTATCTATCAAATAAGATATAAAAAATTAAAATCAGTTTAAAAATGTTAAAGTTATTACGAATTCCCCAGTTCATAAATGTGTTTTAGAACACTTTTGAATTTTGATTTTTTTAAATAAATGTTTTAAAAATTACATTTGAACCATAATTTCTGAAAAACATGTTTTTGTTTCCACAGATATAAATTCAAATTTGTTTGAAATGATGTTCAAACAAAATCATTATATATTAATGATAAAGTAAACCATATGTCGAGAAATACATTCTGAACCTTAAAAAAAAAATTGGACAAGGATAACCTTTAAAATATGGAGGTCTTAGTTGAAAATTAGAAAAAACTAAAATTTTTAGTAGTATTATATTAGGACTTATTTCATTTATTTTTGGACTTATTTCATTGGGAGTAATTTCATAAAAATTTGATACTTATTTTTTTTTTATTATCATTAAACTTCTAAATATTGGAAATTATTTCATTTATCCCTTTGGAAATTATTTAATTTTTTATTTTTTTATTTGGAAGTTTCTTCATTTTTGTTGGGACTTATTTCATTTGGGAGTTATTTCACGGTACATTTTACTTTTTATATCGATGACACTAATATTTCACCAAAATCTTTTTCTAACCTAAAGCACAATTCTAGGGGGAGATAAGGTCAAAATTTGGAACAAGGGTTACCAAATTCACATGCTTCATTTAAAAAGCAGACATAATAAAAAAAATAGTAATTAAATTAGCACCACAAGTTATTTGTAGTACTTATACAGTTACCTCAGTAAATTCTTTCCGAAAAAAAAACTATAATAATATATTACAACAAATGTATGTCATTGTAAATCTAAACGATTTTATTTTTAATAGTAAAATTAACTAAATTTTTAAGATAAACTATTTAGCGCTAATTAAGGCACTTTTAATTCAAATAGTCTGTGTTAGTATTGATGTGAGTTTTCGCTCTAGGTGACACTAAAATTGTATCAATAAATTCTAATTTAATGAAACTGAACACAGTCGTCGAATTACATCGTACATTTCCTATATTTTATTTCAGTTTCTTCTTGTTTTTTCTTTTAACTACAACTACTGTTGTCATTTTCTAGTGTATAAAAATGCCAACATGTAGTTTTGGTGGCCAATATAAACTGTCATTTATACAATGACCAGCGGTCGTGTTTTTCTATTTATTTGACTTGTACGTGGTTATGATGAACAAAACCGAAACAGAGTAGCAAATCTAAATTTGTTAACTGACTACGAATACTATTAAACAGCAATCGCGTAGAATACTACCCAACGGTATGTTTAACCTGAATTATATATAAAAATTTAGGTATTCATTCTTCTATGGTAATAGATTCTTGTTTCTTCATTTATTGAGATTATTAGGGTTTCTATTCTCCGCGTTTTTTGACATCTAAAATTAAAGCTACTTCTTATAAATTAAACAGATATTTACTACCCACCAAACAATTTTTAAAATAGTTCAAAGGGATGTTAAATTTTCATGATTTCTTTAGAACTTATGTATTCATATGCATTCCTTATGTCTTCTTTAATCCTAATAAATTGATCATTTATGATCTCATGAAAACAACGTTCAATGCACGCATTCAACTCTAGTTTTGGAATTGCAGTATTTGACTTTAACTCGATTGTACTTGTAAATTGTTTAAGATTATGAATTTTATATATTTAAATTAAATTGTAAAATTGAGTGCTATTTATTTGTTTAATTTTTTTATAAATTCCGGAGTTTAATTTATATCTGAAATATTTTTTTGGTATATAAATATTCTCACCAATGAAAAAACGAATTCGAATCATCGAACTTTCATTTGTTTTAAGCACTCATTTTAATGACGAGTTGTGTCTCCAAAATGAACCCATGCACTCCAATGACACGTCAATGTTAAAATCATGCATGTTTCACCTAAAAATAAACCAGTGCATTATCACGTGCACTCATGCATTTACTACTTCTTTTGCATGTCTTTTTATGCTGGGTAACTATAAGATATCTGGAATAGTATGTGATACAAGACATCGATGTAAGGGATTATATTTCTTCAACTACTTCTCGACGTAGTGTAATTGATCAAACTATATGCATTAATATGTATTTAGGTTCTGTGGTGTAAATAGTTTTATGAATAAAAACTATCTTAAATCTTAACATATATAAAATTCAATAAATTGGAAACAGTTGAGCTTAGAGTTTTTACTGTTTTTATACTTATTTGATATTATACTACAGATCACAGAAAAATACATACGTTTCGTCGTTCTTCATATAACTTAAGTATTTTTGAATGAAATTTGATTTTAATTTTCGTGCCCTCTAAATTTTCTGCAGGATTGCAGTCTGGAACTTTTTGGACTTTATATGTTCTTAAATCCGCATTAACTTTAACTTTTCGCACCAAATAGTCATTGCACTGAGCCAATCGGGCTGCTTTTGTACCAGATCATTTAATCATTTTATTCTTTGTCCAATTATTTGTAGGATCAATTAGAATTTTTGAAATTTTTTAATAATTTATAGCACGTAAAACATTTTCGCCACTCATTTTGATCAAACTCACAACAAATCAACATGGTTGTCATTAAAAGTAATAACCAGGGAAACCAAAATATGCTCTAAAAAAATGGGTTTTATGTGCATTAAATATACAATAAAAAAATGAAAAATATGCTCTAAAAAACGCGAAAATATGCACTTAAAAACAGAGATTTTGTATAATTTTTTTAAAAAAAGTTATGATTTTCATTAAAACAAAAGATTTTATTAATGCTTCAACGTTATAAAATGAGGAAAAACTGAAACTTATAAACCTCGTCGAAATTTGATTCCCTATTTTTTATTGTTTCTCATAAAAACGTTATTGATTTTCTATTTTCTTACCCATCTAATTTTGGACACTATTATTAGTTTAGAAGTTATTAAAATTAATATTAATAATATTATAATAAATATCGATCACTGACCGCCAAAATATCGTAATCGACAACATTTTCGAAATTCGTGTTTTAATGAAAATCTATAATTTAGAATCATTTAGATCATTTGTCAAAATTTCATCGACGTCATTTCAGATTTATAGCGAAAGTAATTTTATGGTAATTGACATTTTTCATACATATAACAAAAAAAAATTATAAAATATATATAAAATTATCCTTAAAATATCAAAATATGTTCTAAAAGGGTTAAATATGACCTAAAAATAACAAAATATGCTATAAATATGCACTAAAAATCGCCAAATGCAAAAATATGCCGTTAAGAGTAAAATATGCACTAACAAATCGATGCCAAAATGATTTATTTGTTCTGGAACGGATAAATATTTAATTGATGGCTTCATTCAACGTCCAGGAAAAAACATGCAATTGCATATTGTGGTTTCCCTGGTAATAACTGACATACATATTTTTCAATGATAAATAGATCAAAAAAAATATAAATATTGCTTCGAAAATAAGTTATGAACCAAAATGTGTGTTAAGATTTTTTCGATCGCACTCCTTAATGTCTTTGTTGATTAGACTTGTAAAATAAACTCCATATAGGCTCGAAAATCTAATAGTATTATTTTAAAGAACTTGAAGTTTTCTCCTAAAAAAAATCTACAATTTTGCAAGAAAAAATTGTTTTCGGTCACTAATTTCTAAATAACTAAATCAACGGTTCTTAAATGGGGGTCCGCGACCCCCAATGGGTTCGTAAAGACATTTGTGAGGGTCGCGAAGAGATTCTAAAAAATATTCTTGAACACACAATTTTTTAATTTTTAAAAATGGAAAAATATTTTTATACAAAACATCATTAAATTAAAGACAAAAGTAAATATTTTTTTAAATTAATTCTTTTAAGAATCAACTAACATTAACTGCAAGAAAACCAATGAAATCTCGTTCTTTTCGTTTTAAGCGCATCAAAATCCATATGGTCCAACTATTCGACTTTAGAGGATTTTTTTTTTTTGCCGACCAGTAAAATAACAAATAAATTTATGGTAGTTTTGTGTTTAATAAAATAATTTTGAGTAAAAAATTTGCATCTAATTTGAGATATGCTTGAAATATGTTTTCTCCTTCACGTATTTTACAATATTGGATAGTTTTTCTTATCAAACAATAAACGTCAAATAAATGCGCGTAATGTGAACCAAAAATCAGCACCGTAGTTAGTTGCAAAAACTTCGAGGAGACACATATTTCGTTTTAAATATTTGCTTATTCTGAACTTAGCTTTAATCTTACTGCTTTAAAATATTGGTTCACCGTGCGTGTTCTTAATTTTATATACATTAAAATTACATGTCTTGCTTGTAAAAGAACAACCATTTGTACTGTTTGAGCTAATTGTTTATTTATAAAGGCAAGAGAATTAAGAATATAATATATATTTTTTTTATGAAACAACAAAACTTTTCTAAGAAAATAATAAGAATTCATTTAGTTGTGTTTAATGCTTTCTTTGAGTAGGTTGTGTTTTCCAAAGTTAATTTTATTTCTAATTTATAGTTTTTATTATAGATAGTTAATTAAGCCCGACTATATGATACCCTACACCATTTTGATCCACATAATTACGTATATGTATACAACTTACTTGTGTTAAATATTAACATAATACTAACATTTGTATGGGATTTATGAACGTTAGTGATTTTCGGGAGAGGAGTTTATATGGGAGCTATGGTCAGTTATGGACCGATCTTCATGAAATTTGGCAGACAGATTTTTGCTGATATAAAACTTATTTGTACTAAATTTCATTAAAATAGTCCTATTTTTAAGGTATCTATAAGTGTTAAAACTCTATTCCGGGAGAACATTTGTAAGGGGGCTAGGTGAAATAATGGGCCGATCATAATTTGGTACATAATGGGCATATGTATCGACTCAGAAAGTGATTCTGAGTCGAACGGTATACTTTAAGGTGGGTGTCCGAAGATTTTTTCTCTGCGTTACAACTTCTGCACAAACACATAATACCCCAACCACCTTTGGTGGTGTAGGGTATAAAAAAACAGTATTTACAAAATTAAATTGATTTTAAAAGCGGCCTTAGGAAATAACCCAAAAAAACAGGTTCTGAAACTGTTCCCTAACGCTTCTATAGAACTAGTTCTGAATGTGACAATTTCGAACAAAAATCATTGATTAAAGAACTAGTTCTAGAACCGTTCCATAGAATGGGTATTTTTTTTAGTAAATTTTATAAATATATTTGGGGGATTCCCAAAGTGTGCTATCATGTCGTATTATCATAAGTCCTAAAATATTTCAATGTATTAAAATATTGTTATTGCTTTTCCTTTGTAAAATTTTATGACATTATGACAATACGACATGATAGCACACTTTGTGAATCCCCCAATTGTTTTATAGTTCATATCTTTTAAATAAAATTAATTATTATTATTTTTTTGCTTAATATTGTGTTGATACCTACAAAACTCTTTTTCAATTTTCAGTACTTAATTATTCGCTACATTTACAATCTTGTTTCAAATCTGTTAATGCAAAGATTCGTGTCCTATTTGAGTATCAGTTGATCAGCTAATGAGAATAATATTTATAGTTTTTAGTCCGGGATCCCGGGAAGTCGAAAAATTTTTCCCGCTTTCCCGGGAAATCAAAAAGTCCGGGAAATTGCGATCCCTAGTCGTAATGCCAAAGTAGAACAAGTACATGCTATTTTCATGTGTTCTGGAACCAGTTGTAGAACTAATACAATTTTTCCTGGGTTTTTACAGTAACTAAAAATAAAAATTGTTGTTTTATTTAAGTAGAAAAATATTCTATTAAAAAGTGTAGAATACTTGTTTAAAGCTTTTCTTCAGAAGGTCTGTTGGCAGTCCTTCTTCAGAAGGCCAACATTTGGGAGATTTATAATAATAAAAAAGTAAGTCTCAAATTTAATGAAATAACTCCCAAACAGTGTTGCCAGGAGGTGAGAAGAAAAATATAAAATGGACTTTAAAAAAGGCCAGAAAAGGCTATATGGCCCAAAAAATAAAGCCTGAAAAAAGCCAAATTTTTTTATTTAAAAACTTTTTTTATTATTATTTTTTGTTGTTGTTCTCATTAATTTTTGATATTTTTTAAAGATATTGTGTTAAATTTATTAATAACACATAGAAGGTACCATGAAATAACTCCCAAATGAAATAAGTGTCAACAAAAAATAATTAATAAGTTTAGTAGTTTCGGAGTTGCATGAGTTGGTTTTTCAAATACCAGAAAGCTATTTTGCTAAGTAAAGTTTTTTTTTGCATAGCGGCTATGCAGAGAATATTTACTTTGCGAAGCCGGTGTTTGAAATACCATAGAAGAGGAAGTCCTTTTGGCACACTATCGCGAATATCATCAATGTTTTGCGGAACCAACTGGACGAGCATGCACAGTTGTTTTCACATTTCCTATAGAACCGGTTTTTTGAAATCTGCGCACAATTCTCCCAAAAAAAATCACGAAGTGCACGAAATGCTTTTTGATTTGAACGGCCATTTTCGTAAATGGCTCCAACAATCTTAATGCGCTGCTCAATTGTGTACCTCTCCATGGTTGAATTTGTCAAACAGTAAAACAATGAGATATCAAATTAAGTTGGACAAAAAGCTTGACGTTAAGGTGTGACTTTCAATTAACATCGTGCATTATGATTGGACTACCCTTAACTACAGAAGAGAAAATTCCGGCCGAAAGCTGGCTTTCAGAAAAACTCAACTTAGCGAAGCCGGTGTTTGAAATACCACAGAGAAAAAGTCCTTTCGTTCGGCCAAAGGCCAGCTATGCAGAAAACCTTTAATTTCAAGCAAAATGAAATAACTCCTAATAAAAATGAAATAACTCCCAATGATATTCATTTACTTAATTGGAAATTTTACATCCTGATGAAATTATATCCTACACCACCATAGGTGATTGGGGTATTATGTGTTTGTGCAGAATTTTTAACGTAGAGAAGAAAAATCTTCGGACTTTAACGATGTCCGTCTAGTTGGCTAGCTAGATGGCTGGCTGTCCAAGTAAAGTTTATGCGCAAAGGACAGGACACAATTTTGAAGATAATTTAATAATATTTGGTACACGGGAATTGAATTTGGTTATGACCCAGCCATAATTTTTCCTAGCCCCCGTACATATATCCTCTCGGAATAGAGTTTTGACACTCATAAATGCGTTAAAAATACAGAAATTTGACACAAATAAGTTCTATATAAATATAAATCCGTTTGCCAAATTTTATGAAGAGCATGGCTGCAATATAATGCTTACTTCGGGGAATTATCTTAAATGTATAAATGTTAGTATTAAAATATTGTAAACGTATTTTTTATACATAGAAATATATATTATACTCTCCAAATTCCATGTTTTTAGAAAAATTTCTCTATAAAATATTTTACTCTGTAATAAAATGTTAAAAAATAAAAATTCGGTTAAAAAATTAAATTTTAATTTTCGAATTTCCCAGACTATTAAAGTGTTTTGGATCACTTGTACATGTAGTGTAAGTGCGAACAAAAAAACATAATATGTAATTTGTAAATGGAATTTTAATTGAAAATCCAAAAGTTCCAATTACAAGTAATTTTAATTGAAAATTGTAATTAGTAATTAACTTCGAAATGTATAAGTTTTTATAGAAATAATTGTATGGCGTTAAAAATATGCAAAATTACCGGAAATAAAAATATGTTATGTTTTAATTTTAAAGGATTTAAAAGTGTAATTAAATACAATTATTTCCAATTACATTGTAATTGAGCAAATTAAGAAAAATAATATAATAATCTCTTTTCTATGCAGATCGACAATTCAGAGTCGTTTATCAGTACTTATTAATTAGTTGACTATTTCAATATTTAAATGCGCAGTTTATTTACTGATTTAATTTAACTGACTATATACTATTCGCAATACATTTAATCTTCCCCGCAAATTCAAATTGCAAAACACTACATGTTGGTGGGGTACTTGCACATAATTTCCATAAATTTTGCTGGTTGGTATTCGTTTCTGCAAATGTGAAGTGTGGAAAACTTAAATACAACAGCTACAAAACAAAATGTTAAATAAAGCAAAAACAAACAAATAAAAAAAATAAAAGAGAATAAAATGTTGTTGAGTGGTATGCAAATTTAAATTGATGATTAATAAATTTAAAATTGAAATGTTGTGGACATAAGTGGTGAACTGTTAGTTTGTTTTGAGTTTTTATTTCGTTCACTCTTTCTGTTATTTACTTAGTAGATGTAGATATATAGAGTACTTACTTACTGCTCAGTGGTTTGCAGTCCGTTAAAATGCCAGTGGGTTTTTCGTTGTTGTTTGTTAAAACTTTATGAGTTTTTAGATTGAGTGTAACATTTATTGGATGTTGTTTGTTTAAGGCAATATTTGTGGCAATTGTTGTTGTTGTTAGTATTGCTCTACTCTACTACTGCCATAGTTTTTAGTTAGTGGCGTTATTGTTATCATTATTCGCTACTTTACATAGTCAAACAAGTAATCACACCGTTTAAATCGTATAATTGGTATTCAGTTTTACGATTTATAAATATGTATTATCATTTACTAACTTGGCAATTGATTTTATTCTATTAAATAGTTCCGGTTAGACACATTAGTTCTGTTCGACAATATTCTGGGTAAGTTTAGACAAATGAATGTAAAAAAAAAAAAAAATCACAAAAAATTTTAGCCCAATATGTTAACCAGAGTTGCTTGTTAAGCGTTTTTAGCACTACTAAATCAAGCCTTTTTATTTAGCTTTTAACCATAAAATGTTCGTTTTTTTTTAGCTAGCGTTGTAAAATGCTCTTGACAAAAAATCATAATTGTTCTGTAAAAATCAATTTGATTTCAAGTTGAACTCGGTTATCTAGTTGATTTTAATAAGACTTGGCATATAATTAAATCCTCACCACTAATGTTGCGAGTGTAAGTTCACATCTGGATAATTTATGTTTACATCGATCCTAAAGAACTTTAATTTATAAATCAAAAAAGTTCAAAACATTTTTTATGAAATCATTTTTACACTCACACATAATGTCAGTTTTCCTAGAGTTCAAAGAAGTTTTTGATAATAATAATAATGAAGTCCCTCCTATTATGACATGATCACATAGTAAACTTTAGAAAGAATTTAATGATAAATAAATAAAATACATCAACTCATTGAGCATTAGACAAGAAGTCTGAAATGTTAAACAATGTGATTTATAGGAGGCGCATTTTTATGCGTATATTTTTTTAAAATATGCTCTTAAGAAATGCATTTAAAAATTCAAAATATACCCATGGTAAGCAATACATTTCGTGTTTAAAAGTTAAAGCTATGTTTCAAAATATCAATGCTAATTCTTAGTACTTTTTAAAATTTTTACTCTTTCAGGTCTTAGTTAGATAGGTTTTTATTTAAATAAACAAAAATATTTTTTACTAAGTTCTCAAACGTATTTTAGCGTAAAAAATTTTATACACTCAAAAAATTATGTAGGTAAATTCAATGGAAAAACTTTAGAAACAAATATATATAAACGGATCGCTTACATTTCATTTGAATCAAATGTGTTTTTCTATTATTTTTAAATGTTGATTTTTAAAATTACAAGTTCTCTTATAATAAATGATTTTTCATTTTTTTAACTAACAAATTTTTAAAATACAAATCATTAAAAATGAATGTTTTGTCAGTAGTTTTAACTGACAATTTTCTACTTACAAAAGCCTTAAAAACTACTGATTTTTTCATTTATTTTTACTCATAAAAAATTACATACCGAAACAGTAATAATTACTGTTATATCATTTGTTGTGCATAATAAACATTTAACCCCCAAAAAAAGTCAAATCAAAGTTTTATATACATATATGTATATTAGAGTGTCCTGAGAATAGCGTTTTTCGAGATTTCGATGTAGGAACACCTCTCAAACGATGCGTAAAAATTAACTGAATATTGGAAAAATATTAAAAAAAAATTTTAAAATTGGTCTTCAGTTTCCTACCAGCGATTTTAAAATCATGGGTCCCATACATTTTGGTAAAAAAAAGTCTCGATTTTTTTATCAAAATGGGTATCAAAAAATTCGTAATTTTATGCTGGTTATGGAAAAAATATTTTAAAAATTTTTCCAATGGGATTTTTTTAAGGTATTTTGATGAAAACTTTTTTTAAAAAATCTGGAAAATTACATATTATCAACAGTTCTTACTACAATGCAATTTTTTTAAATTTTAGCCTTAAAAGGAACAAAATTATAAAATTCTTATCTATTTTTTTAAGAAAAATATCCAAAATTTTTTTTGCATTATGTACTAAAATGATGGTTTATGGACCAAAATTTTTGCGAAAATTTTTTAAAATATTTTTTCTATAATTGGCTTAAAATTATGAATTTTTTGATACCAATTTCAAGAATAAACTCAATACTATTTTTTGGAAGATCAATTTAAAAAATTTCTTTAATATTTTTCCCATATTCAGTTAGTTTTTACGCATTGTTTAAGGGGTGTTCCTACAAAATTTTTGTCTACGGGACACTCTAATGTATATGCGAAATTCTTCAAACTCGTTTACTTTTGATGTTCAAAAAAATGTCGAAAAATTTTAAATGGCACATCAACGATATTTAGTACCAATATTGCTTGGCCCTAGTGGAACACAGATCTGTTCGCGTGAATGACTTTTACCGAACGGCATCAATGTTATAACGGTTTAAGATAAACAATTTTTAAAAAATTGCCAAAATTCTATTTATAGTCCTAAATCAAAAATGATTGCATTTATGTACTCTACAATGCTGTATCTAAAATACAAATTAAAAATATCACGATAAGTATGCGTGAATATATTAGTGATATAATAATTATTAACCTTCTTATAAAATTTGCAAAATTAAGTTTTTAGTGATGTAGTGTTGTTCATATTCATCTATTTATTGCAAATTTAATCATTTATTTTAAATTAGTCATAAGACAATGCCATTTATATGCATTTTTTAATTGCACTCACACGAATCTATAAAGTAGCATTAAATAAAAAATTATACTTTTTTTCGAACGCCATATTGATTTTGATATTGGGTATTAAAGCAGCTACAGATTGACATATATCTTCGCCTATTTTGAATAGCGCCTTCGGTGTGCCTCGACGATTAATGTTAAACTAAAAACATCGCGTTCTTATCCCATGAAAGCCGTTGATGAACATTTTTAGTGAAATTATATTTTCTGCGTAAGTAAAACTTTACACATGAACTTATTTCACTTTAAAATTGATTTATAACGCCAAAATCCGCTATAACAAAATATGCGAAATTGCTGAATTCTTTGAAATAGCTATACACGTTTAGCAAATTAATATTTTAAAACGCCACAATGATTTTTAAATGTCATTTGGAAGCCTTCTTTGATAACGCTATACTCTAGCTTCACTGAAATAACGTTGCAAGTGTGCCTCGCAACGTTGCGAGTGTGCCTCCAAGTTTGGGTACCTCCTACAGCATTTCTGTTGAGGGCACATTAACAAGATATATGTCAGATGATGCATAATTTCAAGACCTTTTAGGCTATGTATTGAATTTTGAAATACCCGAAACGGCGAAAAATCCACAGCGGAAAAACTGCAAAATTTTTAAATTTTTAAAAATTTAGTTTCACGACTTTTGCACAATACAATTTGACACTGGTTAATGGCACGCTAATTAAATCCATGCTGGTCCTTTTCTAAAAGTGTTTGTAGTCTACATTAGAAGAATTGGACATTTATACTAAAATTTGTGACTACAGCAAGAAAAAGAAATAAAAAAAACTTGTTAGTTTGAAACACAATTTTTTGGGAATTTTTGACTTTGGGTGCTTGCGGCACCACATGGAACCGTTTCAGGTCTTGAATTTTTTTTCTGTCACAGCAAAAAGTGTTGTTAACATAAGTGCATTAAAAGTTGTTTAAAAAACTCAGAATTTAAAAAAATATTTGTGGTTGAAGGTCGGTTTCATAAAGGCAAACGTAAAAAGAGAATTGCCCATATGTATATATACATACATACTTATTTTTAATTTAATTATTTTATAATATTGCAAAATATGATTAATTTAAAATATTAATAACTAGATTACAAGTTTCATACATAAATACTTAAATCTTAGATATAAAAATTAATACATATGATATTATATAAATTCTTAAATAGTGAGATGTTAATTTAAACACTAAAATGTATGTTTTGAGTCCAACGTTTTTAAATTCTTATCTTTTTCTTGCAAAGGCCTTCAAACCTGTAGAAATATGAAAATAATGCTGATTAATTCTTTAAAAATGTATTTGTGGTTAACTATTACTATTTAAAAAAAAATAGTTCTTGCAAGTTCACAAACCAACGCACACCATAAAACTGTTGCACAAAATCTTTTATTTTGAATTTTTGGTATAAATATTTATTATCAAACTTAAACTCGGCATTTGCGTTACCAGCGTCAATACTAATATTCTTGCCGAATTTCATTCAATTCGAACGATTTTTGGAAGAAATTTGCGAATTTTCTATTTTATTATAAACAAAACAATACAAATTGAAATAATTATTTCGTATTTTTTATGACGTTTGTTGTCATAATTCGTAAAATATTGCGTGTCCCAGAATGCCATGAATGGTTATAGAAAACATTATCACCATTAACATATATATATATTTTTTTTTTTTAAATTTTAAAAAGACCACTTTTCGAGATATTTATTCGCAAACGAAAAATCGCGAGATATGGACCATTTTGATGCTGATAAAAAAGCATCAAAATTTGTCATACATCAAATTAAAGGTAATTTTGATACCTTTAATATGACATCTCAATAAATCTTATATCATAAATACTTTAAAAGATATTTATAATTTTGTTTAGACAACTTCGTACATTTTTTGAGCTATTTTGCACCTTTAAATCGCGATATTTCGCGAACCACTTTATGAAATTATCTAAAATTTTGAAATAGTCTTAGTTTTGACAAGAATAATGATTGTACCAAATATTATCAAATTCGGAAGAGGTGAGAAGATCAGCTGGTTGGTTTTAAATGGAATAACTCTATATACATTTGCATTTTCGAATTTTTGATAAAAATATTTTTTATTACAATTTTATTTGACATTAAAATCAATGCCCGTACATTTTTACAAAATATTTAAAAAAAAAAAATAAAAGAAATTTTATATAAGAAAATAACAGATAATATTAACTCCACAAAAAATCATTTTTTTATGGTAGTTTGTTTTTTTAACAACGTGTAGAAAAAGTTAAAAAATAATTTTTAACATAACTGAAAACTATTTAAATAAACTACAATCAGTTAGTAGTTTATTTAAATACACTTTTTTGAGTGTACATAGAAAATGATGTTTCTATGCCAACAAATGTGGTAGGACCGTATCCATAGCTGGAAAAAAAGAAGTGAGATAACTGTTCTTATCCCATGATAATATTTCTTGATGTTAATACTCGTTTAACTTTTTAATAGCATTAGAGTCGTTACCATGTAACGAAGATTATTAGTTCGTGAATAATCAAGTACCAATAAAAACGTACATATATTAGTTATTATTTGCTTCAGCCGCGAACATCATTATAACTAACATCTTTCCAATTCATGAACACACTTATTGTTATTCCATTTCAAGTTAGTGTACGTGTTGTTTACACCACATTATAATTCTCATTTAGTTTATACCATTTTTCATACTTATACTTTAAGGTTGGATGTTGCGGGCGCGGTTCAAACGAAACAAGAATTTGCCATGGTTTTGATAATTTATCGAAACCGACTGATACGAATCAGTAGTCACTGAAACGAATCGGTAATTTTTTTTAGTATGGGGCTCGGACCTAGTTCGAAAACCAAATAATACATTGTACCAGAGGCTTCGGCCTACTGTTTAATACAGAGACTTCGGTCTACTGTTCAATACAGAGACTTTGGCCTACTGTTCAATACAGAGGCTTCGGCCTACTGTTCAATACAGAGACTTCGGTCTACTGTTCAATACAGAGACTTCGGTCTACTGTTCAATACAGAGGCTTCGGCCTACTGTTCAATACAGAGACTTCGGCCTACTGTTCAATACAGAGACTTCGGTCTACTGTTCAATACAGAGGCTTCGGCCTACTGTTCAATATACCTATAATAGAATAAGTTAGATTTAAGCTCCGTATAACCCGAAGCCGAATTAACCTGATAAACCCGAATTCGTCATCCGAAGCCGAATTAACCTGATAAGCCCGAATTCGTCATCCGAAGCCGAATCAACCTGATAAACCCGAATTTATCATCCGAAGCCGAATTAACCTGATAAGCCCGAATTCGTCATCCGAAACCGAATCAACCTGATAAACCCGAATTTATCATCCGAAGCCGAATTAACCTGATAAGCCCGAATTCGTCATCCAAAGCCGAATCAACCTGATAAACCCGAATTTATCATCCGAAGCCGAATTAACCTGATAAACCCGAATTCGTCATCCGAAGCCGAATCAACCTGATAAACCCGAATTTATCATCCGAAGCTGAATTATTCTGATAAACCCGAATTCGTCATCCGAAGCCGAATCAACCTGATAAACCAGAACTATCATCCGAAGTTGAATTAAGCTGCTAAGCCCGAGCTAACAGCCGAATCAAGCCGCTGAATCCGAAGCGACTGAACCTAAAGAATTATCGTAGATTTTCGTAATTTGTTATCAATAATATAAAGATTAAATAAATATTTAATATATTTCTGAACCCCAGAAAGGGTAAAATTATTGTGTTATTACTTAAGGTTTTGTGGATCCGTAAGTCGACCCTGGACACGACTGAACTACCTCAGCCGACGACAAAACCACGTTACAACCATTCACAGTTTTTTTTTTTTTTAATAGTCAAAATATTGTTTTTAATATTTTACAGTATCAAGCCAAGACGCAATTGATTGAGGAGAAAGTGGCAAAGGTTTCATACAATATTTCTGGATAAAAAATCGTAATGGCTTTTGGTAATTTCACAATATATGGAGCCTAATTCGAGTATCATAAGAGAATTCAAATTTTAATAAAGCCCTTCCCTAACAATTTAACTGATTCGTGAAACGTACGGACAATTTTTTCGCAATACACACTTTCGAATTATACACTATTAATCAAAATTTTTCGTTGTGATCCAAAAACTCCAAAAATTACATTTACAATATACTGGCTACTAATGTCTGTGGTTTCATCCATATTTATCAATTTTTCTGATCGCTAATTCAGATGGAATGTTTTTATTTGAGTAAGTCTTTAAGAAATTCAATAAAATCGGATTAGATAGTTTTTAGAGAAATATCTGGATTATTTATGGTTAACAATGAAAATTAAAAATCGTTACTATGCGCGTCTTATCTTAAAATAAATGAAATTGAAAAAAGATTCGGCTGTGCCGTTAATAATCTGTTGATTATGAACGAATTTGGTTTATTAAAAAAAACGAAATTTTGTAAAAACATTTATGACTGATCTATATAAAAAAAAAAAATCTGTAGCTTGAACAAGGGCTTCAAAAATAAAAAAATCGTTTTCCCCGATATCTCAGTTATTACTGAACCGATTTATTTAATTTTTTCAGAACAAAAATTCAGAAAATAATTTCCAAGCCACCTTTAAAAATTCGAAGTACCTGGTATATGTAGAGGCTTTAGAAACTGAAAAACCGGTTCCAAAAACCGGTTTTTAAAGCATATCTCCGCCATTTATAAACCGATCCTGCTGATTCAAAAAACTGAAATTTTACAAAAATATTTGTGACTGATCTGTATAAAAATAAAAATCTATAGCTTAAACCAGGGCTTCAAAAAATAAAAAATGCGTTTTGTCCGATATCTCAGTTATTCTTGAACCGATTTATTTCATTTTTTCAGAACAAAAATTTAGAAAAAAATGTCCGAGACTTCTTTGTAAAAACAAAGTCCATAGTATATACAGGGGCTTCAGAAACTGAAAAACCGGTTCTAAAAACCGGTTTTTTTAACATATCTCCGCATTGCATGAACCGATCTTGCTGAATTCCAATAGCAAAATTTTCGAAAGCATTTCCGATCGTTTGACATATATATTATATATGTCAGTTATCGGTGGGCTTCATAAACGCCATTTCAACTGACACACGGACGGACGGACATGGTCCTATCGTCATCATTTCTTACAAGGATCCCGAAAATGTAAACTTTTTTGCTCTCCGACGAAAATTGTGGGAATTACAAACGGAATGACAAACTTATATATACCCTTTACACCTATGGTGAAGGGTATAAAAATTTTAATAAAAAAGTTAATTAACAAATTTAAAAATATGCATATAAATATGTATAACTAACAAAAAATATGTAAAAATATTCATTAACAAATCGAAGTAATTTTTTAGTAAAATATCTAATTCGGATAGATAACTACATAGGATAGTTTTTAAATACTCCAGATAAATTACAAACCAAACCTTTTCAATTAAAGGGTTGTTTTAAAATATGTTGATAGTATTATCGTTTTATAGATATGGGCCATTATAAAATTTTTTAGATTTTTGCCCTTCTAAAAAATATATATTTTCTTATTTGAATGCATGAAGAATTAGTTCGCGTTAATCATTTCATGCCAGGGGTTCGAAAATTAAGTTGAACATATACAAATTTTTACAAAGTAGAATTTTATTTATAATTCTAGTGAAAATTACGCGTATTATCAAAACCTACACCCAGAGAAATATCAATCACATACGTGTTGAAAACGATACCATTCTGTGTCAATAGTGAATCTACACCGTATGTGTTTAAATTAAACACTGCGTGTTCAATTCTTATTGAAAATCGATACCTAATTGGCACTAGAGCCCTGCAAACTGTGTCTTATAAGGCTGTACAAGCCACTTGATATTTTTCAAGTGTTGTTATCAGTGTGTGTGCGGAGTAATAAATACTGTTCTGCAGGCACTTAAAACCATACAAATACTGCGTGTGTGCTTCAACTTTATGAACAAATCATGAGTGTGCTATGATAGCGACCAAACAAGCCTCTCAAAGGCTTGTATAAAAAATACAAGCCTTTTGACCACTTGTTTGCTTCAATAAGGAAAAAAATTGTGTTTTCTTTTTTATTAAAATTATATGTGTGTGTGTGCGTTCATGACTGTATAAAGTAATTTCGTAAGTAAAACAGTCGTTTAAAAGTATTGTTTATAAACTTATTGTTATTTACGATCAAATAAATTATTAATGTTACTAGTTATAACAATTTAAAGAAACATGCATTAAGTTTTATTAGTAAACAGATTTTATTAAATATTTAAAGTTTTTTACAAGGTTTTTTTATATCATTTTTACATTAGGTAATAATATGTATAAGCCTTTTCTAAAAATAACTTTAGTCCAATAAAAACAGGTATATTTCTTAGTGTAAAAAATTTATTTAAAACAGCAAGAATTTGGCAATAAAATCTGTAGAAGCAGCTAAATAGATCAATAAGAAACAGGTACATATGTTCTGCACTGTAAAAAATGTAAATTTATTTTTTATAAAACCACGAATTGAGTTCGCTTACAATCTGGTAAAACAGCATCCTTTACTTGATTATATATTGAACATGTACATATGACGGGACACACAATTTAGGTAAACGTCTTAAAATATTTCATTTATAATTTTATTACAGTGCAGATGTTCCATCGTATTCTTAACATTTGGGAAAATTTATTAGTCAAGGAGTAAACGTATATGGAAACGAATTTGAAAAATGAAAAGACATTGTTCTATATTATTTCCTTTTAGTTTTAAAATAGAATGATTACTTAGTAAATATAAATTAAATGCAATAAAATCTATCATAATATAAATAAGTACAATTTTAAAATTTTTTATAAACATACAATTAATAATAAGACTAACTTTATTTAAAATATAAATAAATACTAAAGATAAAAATTTTCTAACTTACATATGTAACTGACAGTTTCAAATGTCAACTTTAATTTTTTTACTTTTTTAACTCTTAATAAAGAGTATTTTTTAATAACTTTATGAATTCACCCTTTTACATTTATTTAGAAAAGAAGAACCAACAATAAAATATAGACATACTGTATATATGTGTGTGTATGCAAGAATATTTATAAACAACCACTTTTTACACATTATGAAGATTTTTTGCCACACACAGCAACTACGTATTACAAAAAACAAACAAATCATTAAGCCCACTTGAAATCTTTAAATCATTTCTCAACGTCTTGTATGATTTGCTTTTTTTTGCCACACCACTTGCACCACTTGTTTACGATAAATGATTTGAACGCACGGATTTGCAGTCGCTCATACACAGTACACACTTGCTTTGCTTCGGGCAGCGAACAGTACGAACAGTATTTATTGTTGTTTTTGCACATGTTGGCTATGAAACACACACTTGAAATTCAAGTGTGTTTGCTTTTCAAATCATCTTGCGCAGGAGACTAATTGGCACCAAGTTGAAACCATTTCGGTATCAAATTGTTAAATAACATATGTTTTCTATTAAACTTGTTAACAAAAGGTTTTAAAAAGCTGTTATCGTAAATTACCAATGTGAGCACAACCGTTGTTGATTTTGAATTGAATTTTTTCCCTTAGTGCACTGAGTTATTTTAATAAAATTTATGATATTTTCAATGTTTGATAGTACTAGTGCAGCTTATTTTACGGTTTCCTAGTAAAATTTTAAAAATGTTCTTTATAATAAAAAACGCGATTTTTTTTAAATTTTGCTAAAAATGGGGATCGAATCTAAGTTATTTTTCATATATTGAACGAAAATATATTTTATTAGAGTTTATTAAAAAGAAATGCTATTTAATATTGTAATCCTTTTTTAACCCGAGTAAATATTTGTTGGTCCATAGAATTCCATTTTTGTTAAACACAACAAAAATCTATTAATTATGCCAATTATAGTTAATTTCATGCTGTCCACACGATGTGCCTTAGTGAAATATGTTTTGACAAAAGAAAAACTCAAAAACAAAAAGTGAAATTATTGCGTAATTTTCAAAGTGTCCATAACATTTTTTTGTTGAATTTATTTTAAATGCTCCTTCGATTTTATTGCTTAAAATAAAAAAAGCTAAGTTCACTCAGTAATCCAAGCCATTCCATATAAAACTGTGAATGTACTAGGGTGATCGACGCGGTTTTCCAACCGGTTTTAAAATCGGTTTTTTCAGTCAAAGTGCTGTCGGTTTTTTTAAAATGTTCATTTTTGGAATGTCGAATAGACCGGTTTTTTTAAACACAAAAAACCGGTTTAAAAAATAGCATTTTATTTCAGAAAACATGTACTAAATAGTGATAGTGATATTTGAAAATTTAGGAATAATTTTTTAAATATTCATAAAGACTGATTTCTTATGTTTTTAAAATATAGTTTAAGTCTAAATTGGAATTTATTCTGTAAAATTAAACAAATAAATAATTAATAATTATCCTGTATGACCCAATTTAATTTTTTTGATCCAATATTTCCTTTATTTTTTAAAGGTGTTGTGTTAAAAAAGTTTCACCTGCAGAATCGTTTCAATTGAGACTTAATTAATATACTATCTCCATATTAAGCCATGGTTTCTGTTTATGCTAACTAAAATTAAGATGATTTTTTCTACAATTTTGAAACATAATTATCTTTTAGTCATCTAGATATATAATTTGCTTAGCATTTTTTCTCTTTCCAGAGCTTTCTGAAGCTACCAAACGACGTAGAAAATTAAAATTTGGCTTAATTATAAAACTTTTTGTCCAAAAAATCCTAATGGAGCCATATTTTGAAATTTTTATCAGGGAGCGGATATAAGAGGATTTATGTGTCTTTTTCTAAGAATTTTTTCTCTTTCCAGAGCTTTCTAAAGCTCCCAGAAGACATAGAAAATTAAAATTCAGCTTAATTATAACCCTGTTCGTCCTACAAATACTAACGGAGCCAGATTTTGAATTCTCTATCAGGGAGCGAAAATACGTGGATCTATATATATAGATTTAAATATATCTTTCCTAAGCAATGTTTCCTTTCCAGAGCTTTCTGAAGCTCCCAGACGACGTAAGAAACTAAAAATCGGCATACTTATAAAACTATTCGTTCAACAAATTCTAACAGTGCCAGATGTTTCTATCAGGGACCAAAAAGTCTGTTTTGGTATTAAGAACTTTTGAGTTGCTATACTTATTGTTTGCTCTCCAAATCCTGTAAAAAACTGATTCTGTATTTCGGCCAGGGAGCGCATTTACCGACGATTTTTTTTTATTTTGAAAGGTTTACGAATTTAAAACTTTAATCAATATAATACCAATAAATTTGAACGGCTTCAAATAATTGACTTCGATTAGGAAGAGGAAGGTGTCTAAATGTTGTTCATATTTTTTTCTTTTAATTTTCGGATTTGTTTGTGCATATTTTCATTATTATATTATTTTTCCTGACATTGTTAGGCTTTTACGCTTGTATTTAATAAATTTTAACTTAATTATAAGAATTGATTTTTTAAAGAAATGTAGTCTTTTGATATAAATATTAACTTCTGCAAAAAACCGGTTAACCGGTTTTTTCTGAATTTCAAAAAGTGCAACCGATTTTTTTAAAATACCAACTATTCGAACTATTCGAAAACCGGTTTCTCAAAAAAGTCGAATAATCGATCACCCTAGAATGTACCTCGCGAAAAACTGTTTTTTTTTTTTTAGTTTTCGCCATTGTTTTTCTTTGGAACTATCTACTACGTTGACTATTTCGGGAACAGCAACGAGATATAGTCCAAAAGACACACAATTACAACAAGTATCCATCCTTATCCCAAATTTTATATTCAGTTGAAGGGCGCACAGACCTCTCCCAAAAAAACCAAACATTTTAAAAAATTTTGTCATGAAAGCTCGACTACCCTGTATTTAACTGTTAAAAGTTTACACAACAACAAACATGTTGCAGAATTTATCGTCAAAGTCTGATTAGCTTATATACATATGACAGAATGAGATCAAAAAGTATAAACGCGCGACAACAAGTGTAGAAGAATGCTAATTTTTAGCCGTTTTTCGAAGTTTTTGAACTTTGAACAACAATTACGATTATAAAAATAAACATATGGTGCTCTATTAGTTTCAAGTCTTGTGAGTTCAGATCTGTAACCAATTTGCTTAAAATATCATTACCATAAATTTATTAAGGATTTAAGTCAGTTTCAGCCAAGTTAAACATTTTTGATAACGGCCCATATAGTATGTATGTATTAATATTCAAAACTTAATCACGGTATAAAACATAAAAACTTATAGTTCAATATACTTAAATAATAGGTCTAAAAACAAAGCTAACATACGTTTATACAATATGTAAATATTATATATTTATATATATATATGTATTTTATAAAGTAAAGTATTTATACTAAAAAAGTAAAAAACAAACGAAGAAGCAATTAATCAATTTTTATACCGGTAAGCTTCACAACATCACAATTTGTATGTATCGTACTGTGTTTGACCTTTCACAAATCTTCGATCGATATGCTAAACAGAAACTTATCTAAGAGAAACGCCCAAAATAACAAAAGAAAAAGCTCAACCAAACATTAATATAGTATTTTAAACATCAAAAATACTTGTAAACAGTGTGTCAACAAAGAGTTTTCATGAATGACGATTATGTTTACGATACTTTCTGAATAAGTATAAACAAAATTTAAATGAGTTAATGTTTGGTGAAATATGTATATTTGGACATGTTCTGAAATTTCTTTTCTTTTTCATTTATTTTTTCTTCGGAATTATATAAAAATATCCAAAAACCATAAAAACTAAATTTTAATCCTTTAATCCAGCTCACCAAAAGATAACGTTAAGATAAACATTTTTGGACATTTTATTGTTGCTATTCTTGTCAAAAAACTTGTTTGATCTGCTGTACATTTCTCTCTACAGATATGTTAATATTTTTTAATTGTTGGCTAATTCAATTAATAGCTATGTATGTTGAAATGATGCCAAAAATTTAAACCAAGTTTAAACATTCAAACAAATTTTTCCAAAATAATTATGACGATTTTTAAATGATAGTAAAGTGTTGTTCTATGTTTGTGATGGTCAAGTCTCTGTACAGTGGATCTCGCCCTCGTAAAAATGGTTATAATATTAGACATTTTTATGACACGGTAAATAACAAAATCTAAATTGGGATAAAAAGTCTATTCAAGTCAATTTGAACAATTCAAATATTTGGCTGCATAATAACCCATAATAAATTTGATTTTGTTTGGTAATACCCAGATCTGCGAAAATATTCATGATGATCGAAAGTATAAAAATATGATTGAAATAAATTCGATTCAATTTAAATTGTTAAAAAAATACAAAGAATTTTTTCATAAAATATTATAAAACAGAAAATGCTTGTGTTTTTAAATAAATTATAATTATTGTAACTGATATCCAACCATATTTCTGCGTGGAACTAACTATAATTAATAAAATATTGGTAGTCAACTTTCAAATTGTGTTTACTGTGATCGTAGTGATGTTAATGGCATTAAAAAAAAAAATGCAAAACTGTATTGAAAGAAGAATAATGGGCTGTTGAATGGATCCTATTATATTTAATTATTAATAAGTTGTAGTTTAGGCGAAAGATTCAAATTGAATGCGAAATCATCATTAATTTTTGTCATACGATCTGAAAGAATATGTAAATTAATTTGACCAACATAACATACGTACATTAGGGTGGTCCCAAAATGAAAGGTATCGATTGTTCACAGCTTAAATTAAAATTTACTTCATTTAAAGACATCGTTTTTTGAAATGTTCGTCTTGGCAGTACACTTTTTTGTGAGCTGGATTTAAATGTAAAAAATATTCTTTTTCGGGTTTTCGGATCTTTTTTTTAATAATTTTAACAAAAGATACTGTTCTTTTGTATTTGGTATCGCATGATAGGTCTTTGGGAAGTGTATTTATAAACATAATTAAAATGTGTCTGAAATGTTACAATTTTTCACCAAAATTTTACACACTGAATGTTTAAAAAAAAAAAAAAAAAAATAGTAGATAAAAAATCCTTCAAGAAATAGGACCAAAATAATACAATATAATAATATAGCAGTTATACCAAAACGGTTTTTACCATTTTTTTTATTCGAAATTGTTTGAGTTTCATTCGAAATTTTGGAAACATACAACTATTTCTAAATTAATAAAAATTAAGCTAATAGTATTTATTTACAGTTATACCTGTTAAGTAACACATAGAGAACTGTTGTTTCTTGTGACCAGTGATGTCAAATCTTGTGAATATAAAATCGTGGAAATGTTTTAAAAAAGACTAACATTTAAATTTCTTTTGAAAAGTAATATATAAACAACATCTTTAACGTTTATCAATCTTTCGACTTATGATGAGCTGCAGAGCAAAACGTACTTCTTTCATTATTTGAATTTGCTGGGTAAATTGTTCCCTTACAAAGCAGTTTAAATCTGGAAGTAGTAAGAAGCGTTCTCATTTCCATAAAATAAATCGAACGAAATCAATTCACCACAACAAATCTTAAGGATGTGTCATTACAAAAAAAAACGTACTGTTTTTTTTTTTTTTTTTTTAATTTGGAAAAGTGTATAATTTCTGTTTTAAGGGGAATATTTTTCATGAACGTATTAAATGATTCAAAAATACTGTTTGCAAACAATTGTGAACCAAAACAACTAAAGAAAATGTGTATCTTCAGAAAAATATACCTCTTAAAATAAAAAAAGTATATGAAAAAAAGTAGTTATCCTTACAAAGTTTTTTTCTGAAAGACTTCAACCCATTGAATTCTAATTTTGGTTGCCCTTCTTTCTTGTAAAATATAGTCTAAATGACTACTTGTAAACAATTTTTCTTCAGAATTATTTGTAGTATTGTGAAATAAAGAAAAAATTTAACAATACTACAAAAATGCTAAAAAGAATTTAGCATATTTTTATAAAACATCAATAAGTTTTAGCCTTATCGAATGCTAAATCTAGCGCTGAAAGTGCTAATAAGACAATACTGAAAAATTCTTAATCACATTAAATTTTTTAAATGTAAAATGAAAAACTCTTATGAAAAATATGCATATCTCTTGAATTAAATATAAAAAATTCTGAATTCTGGTAGAAAACTGTATATGAGTTTTAAATTTGTTTTTAAATATTTTCTTTCATATTAAGGACATTCATCACACATCGTTTTTACTATACAAAATCGAAAAGTCGGATTCTCTGAATGCTCTAATGAACATTACTGAAGAAAACATGGATTTAAACTTATACTTTTATCGTGCTATATCAATTAGCTTCAAATACATACAGGAAGAAGAAATAATTACATCTGATAAAAAAATAATAATAATAAATTTAAGAAGCGATGGGGTTTTTGACACTAATTTCATACAGTGCTCCGATCAAAAAAAATATTAGATGTGAAAATTTGGCAAATATAGGTTTAGCCGTTTGAGAGTTTTAAAAGAGTGGGCGTAAAAGTGACATTGAAGAAATGCAAATAGGATAGATAGGTCCAGGAGGAGATGTAGCCCCTTATAAAGCAAATATTAGTTTTCGTATATTTAAAGGAAAATTGCATTGAGTCTTAAAAAGTGGTTTAAATAATTTTCATATTAAATTTCAAATAAGGCGGATAGGTCCAGGGGGAGTAGTAATAAATATTAATTATCGCATTAGAAGGGAGAAGTCTAATTTTCAATTTTTAATAAAAAAAACTATTGAAGTATTTTCTGAAAAAATAATTAATATAGCAATTTTTAATAAACTAAAAAAAACCATCTTACCTAAATAAGTAGTTATGAAATTTAAAAAAAAAAACGGAATACCCTCTATCTGAAAATATTCCTTTTTACAAATCTCTCCCTTAAAATGCACTATACTAATTTTTTAAATACATACATATGTACATATTCTTTTGAGTTATTAACCGTATGCCTGTACATTGTACATATGTATATATGTACGTATGTGTTCATTATTGCCTTTAGAAATATTTCCAAAATATTTTGTTGTCAATTTAAAAAAAAAAATGAAATGAAATGAAATGAAACAGAAGTTAATTGTGTTTTTGTTCTATTTTTGTGTATCAACACACTTAATTAATTAGATAGAATAGAAACAAATAGATAGATAGATAGAAACAAACAGCAACGAAAGATATTCGGTGCTAGAAAATTTAACTTAACGGTTTTAGTAAAACAAAAAATATTAATGATTTTTTAAAAAACGATTAGCGACTAATAGGTTTATTTTCCTAAACATTTGGGTAAAAAATGAGATTAAACAAGTCTCTCTCCCAAACACATAAATGTACAAAAGTACGGGAACATCTAAAAATGTTTTGAAAATTGATACTTACGAATGTATGTATTTGAGGAATTTATAATTTGTTTGACTCTTTAAAACCGACTTTATCTGTTGTATTTCTAAAGATTGTTCTAAAAATAGGAAAATTGTTGATGAATTTTGATAGACCTTTCAAAATAACTAAGAAATCCGAAGTTCAAAATCATTTACCTAAAATCTTAAGGTAATAAGCCATTTAAACCATAAAAAATATAACAAATTGAGTTGAATCTTCCGAAGATTTTTGGAAATTCATATTTTGTACCGTTTTACTATCTAGTGAAAAGTTATGCGGTGATAAAAAATTAAACAAAAAATTTACGATTTATTTAATTTTGAATTTTTTTGATAGACAATTTTCGCTCATAAGAGAAATCAAATCTAGAGAATAGAATTTTCATGACGAAGTGATTCGATACAGTTTGAAATATATCTCATTGATACCAGGCATGTATACCAACAGCACAAACTTCTATATAATTGAAATGAAAATAAGTAACTGTTTGTAAAATGTATATTTTTCGTGACTGACAAAAACCGCTTTTACAGACATTTTTAAACAACATTAAGAAAAAAACTTTTTTTCCATGAAAGCCTATGCAGCGACATTGTCGCATTGGGGTAGAAGGTGTCGAAAATTGCGATTAATTCATGGAAAGGTGATATTAATATTCAAATGATCACGTTTTATTTTTTTTTACTAATTATTAGTTTAAAAAATTAAGTTTTAGAATTTTAAGATTTTTTTGGCAGGATGGTAATGTCCGTCCGTCTATACATTAGAGTTAAATGGGTAGAAAATTATGCATTATTCGGGAAAGGTAATATCAACACTTTAATGATCACGTTTAATTTTCCTATTTATTGGTAAGTAAAAATTAATTTTTAGAATTATAAGATGTTTTTTGGCTGAATGGTAATGTCCGTCCGTCCGTTAAATGTGTAAAAAATGTTGCTTAATTCAGGAATAGGTGATATCCGAATTTTAGTAATCACGTTATATTTTTTCTAATCATTAGAATTCTAAATGTATTTTCAGAATTCTAAAATATTTTTTTGGCAGAATGGCAATGTCCTTCCGTCTATACATTTGGGTTAAATAGGTCGAAAATGGCACTTAATTCAGGGAAAGGTGATATAAATACTTTCGTATTTAGATATAGTTTTTATATTGGTCAAGAAGTAAAAAAGTATATATTTTTGGAATTTTAAGACTTTTTTAAAAAAATTCTAATGTCTTTCCATCCGTCTGTTTATTAATTTTTGCAAACTTGCCAACTCAAAAACGTTTATTTTTGACTCAATAAAGATATCGACTTAAAATTTTCTTTATTAGATATACAATTTTATTCTTTAATAAACTGCAAAAATATGATAAAATCGGTTTAAAATGTTGGGATATACAGTGCTATGCAGAACAAAAGCAAAAAAATTAGGTAAACCTAAGAATAGTTTTATTTTTTAGAATATTTGGTTTACAACAAAAATAATTTTACGAAATTATTTACATACACAAACATATAAAAAACTTTGTCTATTAACAGAAACTGAAAATTGATTTCTCTGTAATGATTTCCATTTGAATTTGTTGACTAAACAACACTTTGGACTGCACTAATCTTGAAACTGCATAAAAAATCTTCCACAGATCTTGCGTCTGAGTATTAATCCAATCCTTCAAAAGTTTTAAAATATATTTCGCATTTTTTCCATGCAAAAACGTTGAATTAAAGAAGATATGTATAACGAAATTACTGTACTTTTTAATAAGCTACTTACCAAAAAATATCAAAATTTCATTAGATTTCTAAGAAAAGGACATAGTTTTTTCGCTAGAATTCAAGTACAATCATTATTACATATTTTCTCTGTCCAAAATCATTTTTTGGAACTGTGCGGTTTAAGATGTACACCTTGACAGTATAGAGTTTTGCGCGACGTTGCGTATCCGGTCGTAGTGGATACATATAAATATTGTTTTAAATAATATAAAGTACTTTTCTTTTTTAATATGATTAATTTTGTTAATTTCAGGAAGAAATCAACGTATTTATATGAAATTATAAATTGTTTCTTGTATAAAAACAGAAATAAAAAAATGTTTCTTTATTGAATAAGCTTTTGCAGTGCTATATTGCTTAGTCTGTAACTTCTTTAAATGGTTCCAATGGACTTTGAGTATAGTATATATTAATCCTTAGAGACTATGTAGACAAAATTGTTTTTATGACGTGTTAACTATTTATTTTTAATAAAATCTGTCATAATTTTTTAAATTGTGCTTCCAAAATAAATTAGTTTACTTTAATTTGTATTATAAAACAAAGTTACTGTCCACTTTTCTTATTACAAATAAATTAAAAATTTATTGCATCGGCCTATATTGTCACAAATCATAATTCTTATTAAGAAAACTATAAGTAAAAGAAAAAATATGTGTAAAAAATTCTGTATTTAAATATTTTTACTATAAAACTGCCATTTACTTAAAAAAAATAGTAACAAATTTTAAAACTTTGTGTCAATTTTTGTAATTGGAAATTTTGTTGCTTTTGATATGCACACTTTCATATAGAGAACATAAAATATTTTTCTCGTTTTTGCGAAAAGAAAGAAAATCACATCTTCTAACATAGCTTTCCCTAGAGAGTAGATATTTTTAAGTTTAGTTTTAAGATTTAAATACTTACTGTGAGGCTTAATAAAGGCAGATTCAGTAAATAAATAAAAAGTAAATATAAAAAAAAAAAAAAAAAAAAAAAAAACATCTTCTAAGGTACAAATGCTTGTTAGTACCCAAATGTGTTAACAATGTTCATATTTTTAAAAGTTATAAGCTCCGATTTGTTTTTCACATTCGAAATGGTCAACTTTTGTAGCGCTGTCTGTACTTTAGTTACACAATCTAACCAAAAGTATTCTGAAAGCATAACTTCACCTCTATTAAAATCCTAAGTTCATTCAGATCTGTCCAGCAGTTTAGAAGATCCAAATTTATTGCCATTTATTTTGCGAATGGCCCATTATGCATCAGTCTTATGTGCATACAGTATTTTATGCCAATTGACTTATTCAATGTCACATTATAGTTATGTCGGAAGGATTTTCCATTATAAGGGATTTCTGGCACAACAACTGATTTCGTTACACTGTGTCAATTTTCATCAGCTATGTATATTAAAAAAACGTAATTTCCATAGTTCATCTATGGTTACTTCTTGGAATCAATATGATATTGACTACCAGGTAGTATTGATTTAACTGATGGAACTTTACATGCACTTAATAAAGTTTATCATACATACAATAATGTCCCCAGCGGTAAAATTTTGAAGGCCTCCATCGTTCAGTGCTTCTAGAAGGTACATTTACACCTTCTTTAGAATGGAGTTGCTCATGCTAACATGCCTTCTATAGTAAAGCCTACAAGAATGCCTCATTCTTGCCTTCTAAAATATTCAAAAGAACTTCCGACTTCGCTTCTCTTAAAAGGCGAGATAGAAGCAGCATTTTTTTAATATATTTTGTTTTAAGCAACAACAAAACTTTGCAGAAAAATACATCACCCTACTTCGCTTCTCTTAGAAGGGGAGTAGGAATATATATTTTTTTATTTAAGCAACAACAAAACTATTCAAAACCGTTACAAAAACAAGATCAAATTCCAAAAAAATAAAAAAAAAATAATAATTTTGTTATGTTAAATGCTTTATCTGGCCTTTTAGAAGGAATGCATTGAGCCGCGAATGTGTAAGGCCTTGATTGCAATGACATCACGTGTAAAAAAATACATAAACACGGAATGCGAGTAGAATATTTGAAGAAGGCCTCCCGGCTCTAAAAAAGGCCTTCTGGAAAGAATTTTTACCCCTTCTTTTTACAGCTGGGTCGTAAAATATATACACAAATAAAAGTACTACTTATATACATACATACTGTGTTATGTGTATGTGTTTCTACGTACAGTACTTTATTTTCATGTAAGCACACGTAATTGTTGTCGCCAAATGTTGTCCAAATGTCACCAAATGACAGCCCGATGATCGCCGTCTTGGCGCTCACTCACTGGATGAACCGTTTACTATTTTAAACACCAAAAGTATGTACGAGTATTATGTGTTCTATGATCGTACTCATCAAAATCGTCTAAAACATTGTAGACTTTGTCAATCCTTTAACATAATTATGTGTCGACAGCGTGTTTAGACTAACGAGTGGAAATCAATGCAACTCACTACTTAACTACCACACCACAATTGAGTCCAACAAACCCACTAATGACGAAGAAGAACACTTTAACAATAAAAGTAAACAAAAAAAAAATCCTAACATGTCTGTATATATTCTATGATGTACTCGTATGTATGTCACTACCTAACAGAGGAGCGGTTTTTTGATAGTATTAAATCGAAGTAAACCCTATAAATTTTAAACTTCACTTTAGCTATAAATACACATCATTGTTGGTTGACACCTTAGTTGGTAAACTGTGAGGAATTGAAAACCTTTATTTTATTTTGCTTTTTTATAAGTAAGTAGGTATATTTTTGGGTATGATGCAGTTGTCATTCTATTATACTTATATGTTTTTTAAATCGCACTCGTATGATTAACTTTGAAGCGATTCTTTCAACAGAAATAGCATTGGAACTCATATGAGTTATATTGTTCAAAGCTAGTAAACATGAAAATACTTAGTGGAAATATATTAGTAATTGTTAAAAAATAATTGTTACAAAGATCCAGAACTCAAATTTTCGCATTATATTTGTATATGTAATATAATAAATGTGTACTAACAACAAATTGTAAGTATTGATTTATGAAATATAGAGAAAATAAGTGGGAAATATATAATCGGTAAAGCCCGACCATATGATACCCTATATTGTGTATGTATATCAAAATTCGGGTAAGGGTCTTTTATTTTATGGTAAATTGTTGTCCGATACTTTTATTAAGTGTAAAATAAAACAAACGATTATAGAATATTTTGTTGATACTAACATTTATATGAATTTATATTTTTATTTTTTTATTTTTGTATGATTCCCGAAATTGGACCTTATATAGGAGCTATGAAAAATTATGGACCAATCTTCCAATAATTTAGCACCATCTCGTTTATATTTATATATTATACTTATTTCTGTCGAATATTAATGTGATTTTCCGTAGAGGAGCTTATGTGAGAGCTATAGACAATTATGAACCGATTTTCCTAAAATTCGGCACATGGATTTTTACTTATATACAAATGATGTACCAAATTTCATTAAAATATTTCTATATTTAAAGGATTTATGATCATTAAAACCTTATTCCTGGAGGACATTTGTATGGAATCTAGGTGAAATAAGAGACCGATTATAACTAATTTCAATAGACTTGGACTATAAGAAACTTGTGTACCAAATTTCAATAATTTATGTTCAAAATTGCGACCTGAAGTTTGATTGCAAAGTTTACAAACAGGACAGATGGACGAACATCGTTAAATCGACTCAGAAATTGATTCTAATCCGATTAGTATAAATTAAATTGGGTTTTAGACCAATATTTTTGGATGTTACAAACATCAGTGCAAACGTATAATACCATCCCCTAATGAAACTATAATCATTTATATTCAAATAGTCAAAGACATTTTAAATGTATGTAATAAAATAATTTTAGCCGGGAAAATCTAAATATTGTTGGTTTTTTCTAAGCACTTGCAAATTTAAATTCAAAATAATTTTAACTTGATAAGCTGGCTTAAGCTAACGGCGAAATACACTTAGAAACTAGCTTCCCCCAACAAAACAAATTGTGAATTTAATCAAAGTGATTATTAGCACAATATTAAAATTATAATATCAATTCTTCTCAATAAAAGAACTTCAATCGCAAACCACACACATAAATTGCCTAATTAAAGATAGCGTAAAATGATGTTATGCTGTAAAGGGAAAATTTGGTAGACAATTTAAATTTAAATAAGGACTGCGCACGAAAAAAATCAGTGCATGCAAATCTGCTTATAGAAGCTAAACCAATGGGCCAATTTTTTTTAAATTACATTTTTACTAATGACTGTTATGTTCAAGTTCTAAACATAAAAGAATAAATTATTTTCTGTTGGTTTTTAAGAAAATATCTGATATTTTCCAGAATTCTTCCAATTAAAGGTTTTTTTGAGTTTGGGTCAGGAATAAGTTTTAAACTCCGCTTCATTTTAAGTTGAGCTTTTAATGTTCTTTAAATTATTTTTTACTAGAGTCCAATATCTTTCAATTGCTCGGAGTTCAGGACAATTTGATGGATTAGTCTATTTCACTAACAATTTCTTTATTACCACTCCATTGTTTTGTTGCTGTAATGAAAAGAAGCAAGAACAGGCCAGAAAAAAGTGGATACACTGTATTTTCTGAGGAAAGGGAGAAGTCTATTCCAAAGGCACTCATTCGCGTATATTTCTGTGTTAATGGGTCCATTTTTTATGAATGAAGTGCTTCTTTTTCGCATATGTATATGGCTTCCCAAAACAAACACTTTCTTGGGAATTTAAATTTTTTCGATACACGATATTTCTCTGCCATATTCCCTCTAGCATCTGCAACATAGAATTCCTGGCCAGGAAGTTGAAAAAAATTAGCCTGTACGAACGTTTCATCGTCTATTATACATGAAAAAATTCATCTGAAGAACTTTCACGTTATTTTTTTAACTACAAATTCTTGTTTTGCGTTTGTATTAGGATTTTTTTGTACTTTTTACGGCTTCAGGCTATATTTCCTTTCAATTTTTCTGCTAAAAATTCAGCAATTAATTTTTTGTGACACTTTTCTTCCAGAGATGAGGGGATTTTCTTTGAAAATTCTTTCTATTTTGTCTGCGTCCTACAGCCTGAAGATACTATTTTTCTTCCACTACCAGGTTTCCATTCAGTGACCATGACTTCTTTGTATAATGTTATGACTAAAAAACTGCATTTTTTGACACAACTGCCTTCCTAGCAATTGTGTTATAAGACCGATGTAAGATTTTATGTGATTTTATACTGCCGGTCAACAGAATACACAGAAAAAAATATTTTAAATATTTTTTTAATAAAATTATTAATTAACTTTAAATTGGAATTTAATTATATGATTTATTAATATAATTAATTTTCTAATTGGTTTACAGTTCCGTTTTTTAATAAATTGACAGCTGTAAATAAAATATAAAAAAAAAAATAAAATATTTGCCTATAAAAGCACAGAAATAAAATAAATTTAAGTAAATTTTCAAAAATTTCCAGCTCATTGCAACTATTTAAGGAAAAGAAGTAATAATAATATCAATTATTCTAGTTATTAATATTATCATTTTGATGATTGGAGCAAAATCAATTAAAAATTAATTAATATTACAAATTTCGTAATTGAAGTCCATTTTTACTTTTTTCTGTGTAGGTTCAAGATTTTCGTTACATTGAAACTATTGTTATTTTTAAAATAATAATGAAATTAATATTTTTTCGTAATTGTCACCTAACTCGTCACCAAAGTTCCAATTGAGAACCAGTTGACACAAACACACTCACTATTTAACAGTTGAGAGTTAATTTATAACATGCTTGTTAAGTGTGCAATAGCAACTCGGGCGCAATAACAATCAGTGGCTGAGTGGTAAGCGTTGAAGACTATAAAACATAACATACGTTAGATGAACATGGGTTCGAGCCGGGGTGCCGCCATCGACATTAACGAAAAATTATAAAATTGAAATAAACATAATTTAATAAAGATAATAATAAAAATAATGTTTAAAAAGTGAACAATTATCGAATTTTTATAAAATGTTTATTACATTAATTGTTACTGAACCTGTAGTCTTGGACCAGTCCTAGAACCTATCCTTTTTTGTTTTATTAGAATATTAGGAAATTATTAATACTGAAAATAGCCTTTCTTATTCAATTTAACCTAAAACAATTTATTTGGAAGAAATAAAAATGTTTATTTTGTAACAATGAAGGTTTGCTCCAACTTTTTTCAATCTCTTCAGATAACGATATTTTGTTCTCTTATTGTATGTCCAACTCATAAACTGCAATTTCCACACATTTCCTATCATGTTGAGGTCGAGAGAGTATGCTAGCCACTTCGAAGTGGTAAAATTTTGACTTCGAATTCATTCATTGCGGTGTGAATAGGCGCATGTTCTATCTGGAATGTTCATGGAATGAATTAAAATTGTGTTGAAAATATAAAAAATATTTTTTCACTAAGCTTTTGTAAGTTTTTCCGTAATTCTATGCAAAGAAAATCTAAATTCACATGTCTTTTAACATAAAGTTGCTATCTGCGCCATCACAGTGCCTTCGCAGCTTTATGAGTTCACGGGTAAACGGGAGTAGTTTTACTTTACAAATGGTGTTGTTTTTCATAAATTTTAGTCTCTAAATTTCGAATAACACGCTTTACGGTAAAACACTTACTTTAATACCTGTCTTTGTTTAATTTTTCACGCAGAATCAGTAGAATTGGAGGCATTTCGAAAGATAGATATTCTGTCAGTTTTCGCTGTTACTTTATAAATACCTCTTTTCATATTTTTTCCATAGATAGACTGGTTTCTTAAAAAATTGTTCACAATATTTTGACTTCGCTCAATTTTTCTTCGCCATATTTCATAGATTTAGTCTGAATTGTTCACATGCTATTATTTTGTTTTTTTTTTTTTTTTTCTTTATCAGAAATTTTTTTGCGCGATCAAATTTTAAATATTCTTATAGAAAACTGTTCAAAATGTTAGGAAAACACAAAATTATGGGAATGTTCAACAAATACTTGACACACATTCATGTTATTCTTAATGAACCTGTTCAGATGACCCAAAAAAATTGCATCAAAAACTAAATTTTTTGGAAGAAAATCCATTTAAAATCTTACATAGCTCTTTATTGATTATTTCTTGCTATTAAACATCTTTGAATTCAAGATTTAAGAAATCAAGATGAAAAAAATATAACTATCTTAATTATATTAAAAATAATACGCTTTTTAATGACACGATAATCTTGAACGTATTCTGTTGACCGGCGGTGTATGTAGGATATCTATTTTATTTTAAGTGATATTTGGATCTTAAAAATCTTAAAAAAACATGTCCAAAAATGGGTCAAAATTTGCCTTCGGTCCAAATATCTTTCAAAGTAAAAAATATATCCGACTTATGTAAGCGTATTTTTTGTAGAGAATTATAAGAACTATCTATGTGGAAAATTTTTTTTCAATCAAATCAAAAATTAAATTTTGGAGATTTTTTAAAAACATTTCACACCCGATGACGCCAACTTTGGAGGTCCACCCCCTCCAAAGTTGGCTCCACCATATCAATTGGAATACATCTCAGGATTGTCCATGAGAAATTCATTCATTCAAATTCGTACAGCAGTTCTAAAGTTACAGAATTATTTTCAAAAAGCTTCGTTTTGGGACCACTGTGCGATATATGTATGTATTAACAATGCCTATTACTTTATATTAAAATTGCGATTTCATAAATTGCATTTCAAAATGCTGTAAAATAGTTTTATATTAAAGACGACAATGAAAAGTAATGGAAACTTAAGTAATTTGGTGGAACTATCTATAAAGAGTTTTCATTACGTTTGGTACGTGAACATATTCCTTTAAAAATTTCTGTGTTCTAAAAACTTGCAATAATATTATAAGTATGAAAATATTATCACTTACATAACATAAGCTAAAATGCAAAGCAACATACATGTAGAAAGAAATAACTTTATAATATTATGATCACTGCATAACCATAGTAAGATTGTCACAATCATAATAAGATCAAATGATTCGAACAAGAGTAGCATAACCCTAATATGGTTGTGTTGTAATTATTATAAATTATATGTTAAAATATATAAACATAACTTAACATTAACATATGATTATACAATTTGTATAATAAAATGATTTTTTTTTTTTTTGCAATTTTTATGTTATTTAATTTTTTCGTTAATAGGAAGAGTAAATTAGTAATTCATGTTTTATTTTAGGAATTTTGTGAAAAATCAAGTGAATATTTGTTAAATTTAATTTCAGAAGCATAATATAAATAACATTCGTTGGCAAAAAAACCTGACCTTAAGACGAACAGTTGGACTTGACAGATTTTGATGTGCTAAATATGAATCTGCTTTCTTTCCATCAAGTTTGTTTTTTTTATAAGCGTGTCTATGTTTCGCCCATAATAAGCCATTACAGGAATATATTTCACCATAATTGAAGATTTTTTTTTTTTTTTTTTAATATGCTCAATATTTTCGGAGAGATTTAGAATTGCAAAATTTAAGATTTTTTCTTAAAAATTCTTTAAAAAAAGTGAGTAATGAAAAAGCAAATAAAAAAGATGTTTTCGTTCTTTAACTTTAACATGAAGCTATTAGTACTAAAAAAATCAAAGCCATGTAGCACAAATCCTGATTTATTTTACAGTTAAGTATACGTGTATATCTACAATTAAGTAGAGACACATTGAGTGGCAAAAACATATTGAACAAGCAGATCCTTTCACTTTTTTTATTACGAACTGAGAACGATTTATCCAACACAGACTATAATTCAGAACCGTTTGGACGATTTTGATAAATGTCACCAAAATATGCACAAAAATTGTCTTCAGGTGAATTCGATGAAATTTTACGAGCTAAATCTGCTTTCATTTTTCTATCATGTATTGATTTTTTATGTTCATGACTACTATGACCCCGCCTTTAGACAGTCACACTTGTATAATTCGAGAACGGTATGTCCAATTTAGATAAATTAAACTTCAATAGATGCCGGTTCAAATTGTCTTTGTGCTATAATTACAAAATATTTCGTTACCTTAATATTTCCGTAGATAATTAAAAACAATGTGGACATAGCTCAAGGAAAATTTTCGTCTGCATCTTTTGGTGTATCATTTATATCACACACCGTTCTTGAGTTATAGTGAAAAAAGTGACAAAATATTAGACAAACCCATAAAAAAAAATCCATAGTTGGAAAAAAAAAATTTTGATTCGTGTTTAGGACATAAAAATCTATTAAGTTCAAGAATTCGTCTATAAGGGAGGGTTTTTGCCGACCAGTGTAGTTGATTTCTAGGGCTCAAACAGTATTAACCCTGAATAGAATTTGTGGCAATTGCAGTAATGAACCGGTCCCTCAATACCGGTTGAGTACAAATTGACACCTAACTCGTCATCAAAGTTCCAGTTGAGAACCAGTTGACACCACCACACTCACTAAATATCAGTTGAGAGTCAATTTCTAACAGGCATGTTAAGTGCGCAATTAGCAACTCGCGCGAAATAACAGTGGTTAGAGTAGAAGACTATAAAACGTAATATCGCCAGAAGAGCGTGGCGATATTCGGGGTGCCACCATCGAACCGTCAACGAAAAATTATAAAATAAAAATAAATATTATTTAATAAAATTAAGTTAAAAAAAGTTTAAGAAGCAGACTTATTTTAAGTTTTTATTATATTAATCGACTCTGAACGTGTCCTATTGGACCTGTCCTGTGAACTGTCCTATGACATGTAATAATTAGCCACCTCCAATGGCAACTCCATGTAAAAGTTCCAGAACTGGAACCGGTCACTAGCCCTGAGAACCTGTGACGGGACTAGATTTGAACCGGTTCTCTTTGCTCTAGGAAATTACTTATAAATTCAATAAGATATTGTACCAAAAGATATTATACTTTTTAACCTTTTCAAAATTATGATATACACATTTTGACCAAATTTCAACTTGTTACGATTATTATCTTTCATATTATAAATCAGATCGCAATACATTTATACGTGGCAGCTGTAAGAACAGCGTTAACAGCATTTATTTCAATACACTAACTAAATCACCGTTAAAAAAAACGCTGTAAAAGTTTAGCGTGGACGCGTATAAGAACATTTTTTTTTAATTTTATATAAAATTTAATGTTTTTTTTTTTTAGAAAATCGGCTTAATATCTCTGTAACTGTTGACCGTAGTAAAAAGTAATGAAAGAATAACTTGAAGAGAATTTTAAATAAAATTTTTTGATATTTTTTAAACAAAATCAGACATGTTGTTTTATAGATATCCTTCAATATACAGTGGGGTACAATCGAAAATTTTTGGAAATAAATTTGTAACTTCTGATCGGCATGAAATCTGGTGTAGGCGTAGCAGAGCAGTGTACAATGTTAATTTTGGAAGGGGGACCCAGCAGACCTCTCAGGGGCGGAACTAAGGGGGCTCAAAATAGATTTCAAATACATTATTGTAGGCCCTGATAAGACCTACAAAAACATGTTTGCATGTGCTATTTATCTCTTATAATTTTCGAGTTATTTGCGTTTGAATTTTTAAGTACCTTAATTTTGCATGTTCTTGGTCAAGTTATTTTCATATACATCCTATTATTTCCAACCAATTTTATTAGTTATTTTTTAACTAGTTAAATAACAAAATTATCTAAAATTGAAGTCGATATCTTTACCGAGCCCAAAAATAAACGATTTTGGAATTGAAAATTGCAAAAACTACGACTTTTTGTGTAAAAAAAACACTTTTGGGATTTCTAGCGTTTTTTTAGGAATTGTGGGATTCCTTTTACAAAAATTTTAAATTTTTTACCTTTCTCATTTTATATTATAAAGGCTATACTCTATAAAATATTTAGTTTCACAAAAAAAACAATTTTTTACACAAATTTAATTTAATTACAAAAATTAGAATTCCAAAAAAGTGAATTAGAGGCTTAATACTTATTAGTACCATGTATACGAATTGACTGAGGAACTCCGGGCCACCGAATTTGTGTCTTCCTGTGTAATAGACATATATTAAAATATTTTGTCCAAGAAAATAAATGAATTTAAGCATTTGTTTGAAAAATTCAATAATGTAAACCTTATTACTCATAAAAATAAAGCCCGATTTTAATAAAAATTAAATTAAAAAAAGATATTACTATATTACCATCTTACCGACATCATATTACCATAATATAAACAGCAACAATTGAATATCTATATAGCTTATAGCTTATATAAGAGCTTCAAAAAGTCTAAAAATCCGTTTTGGCCGATATCTGGGATATGATGGACCGATTTTTTTTTTTCAGAAAAAAAATTTTAAGAAAGATTTTGAATTTTTCGTGCAAAAACGAAGCCGCTAGCTTGTATAGGCGCCGAGACAAGCCGACATTTAATACGATTTTTGGGATTTTTTTCTAAAGAATATTTCCTACATATTTATCCGATAACTGGGGCTTTTTCAAAACTGATTTCAAAAGACAGACGGACATCTTTATATCGACTCCCCTATCAGTAAGGATCCAGAATATATGTACTTTTTGGGGTCTAAGATGAATATTGTAGAAATTACAAACAGAATGACAAACTTATATATACCCTTTACACCTGTGGTGAAGGGTATAAAAAAAGTAAATAAATTGTTGCAAAACTTAAATTATTAGATTTATATAGTTTTTATTTTTTAAAAATTCGAATTCTTTTTTACACTCACCAGATTTAAATTTTAAGCAAATGAAAGACTTTCGTTTTACGTGAATATTACTGTTATTTATACTTCGCGGTAGTTGTCAGTGAGCGAAATGTGTTTCGAGACAAATGCCGCTGTAGCCTGTATAAATGATGCAACTACAACAATGAATGCGTCTCAGAAAGTACAGATTTTTTAAATTTTCTCACCAGTTTTCAGTAATTTGTAGAATGAAATGTATGAATGAAAGTTAAGCATATACAAGCGTTCTTCCATTTTTTTTTAATATTGAAGTACATATATTTTAGATTATTTAACCATCTTTGATAAATGTTCGTATATATTGTTTTTGTAATTCCTTATAACAGCAGAAGAAATAAATAATGTCACCTTATTATATAAACAGCATACTACTCCACCAAATGTTAATTTAAACATATTTATTTGATTATATATATAAAGAGGTAAAATGTTTTTATAGGCATGTAATTGATCAAGTTTTATTATGTTAAAAACCACGTTAAGACCATATTAACAACAATTTGTTTAAAATGCATGACAACGTGTTTAACTGTGATGAATGCAACGTACTAACAGCAAAAACAACTAAATCGACATAGGTATCAAGTTATAATTTTGTTGTATCTGAGGTTGTTGGTGTGTTTGTGTTGCAGTTTTGTTTATTTTAAACATTAGAAAAAGAAAGACTTTAACAATAAACGACGACAATGACGATGACTACAATCAGTTTGAGCGGTGCTTGTGTACACAAAAACAAACATTGATATGTACTAACTTAATCCTCAAATTACATGTTCTTAGTGGTGGCGTTTACATGAAGAAGTTTATTTGCCCAAATTCAACACGATTTGTGTGAATTCCCACAGGCATAAATTGCCCACTGATGGACGGACAGCCAAATGGACGATTGAACAAAAAACGGATGGATGACCATAGTGATTAGAAGTAATGATGCCAGTTACATTTTTCACTATTCCTAAATAGATAAATAAATATCCCCAATATTGTTTTACATTTTAAATAATATTTACGTATTTACGCGGACATCTTTACACTGTATACTGTTGACAATTTTAATTTAAATTTCGTAGATATACATATCTATGTACACGCAAAGAAAAAATATGGTTCCAGTGACCATAAACTAAGAGCAACATACTATGATTGTAATATATGATTCCAGGTTACAATAAATATATTTGTATGTAATCATTACTGTGATTCCATTTTATAATATATTAGTAAGGTTCATAACCTTATTAAAAACTTTTAGTAAGTTTTGTAACCTTTTCTTAAGTTTTTCTTTCAATTTCATCACGTTTTAATCATTTAATAATTCCATGTTATCATATATATAAACTAATTTTATATAACCCCATGTTTTCATATTTATATATATTTGTACCACATTAATCATACTGAATAAAAACAAACCTTGTCAATTTATATTTGTTCATATATAAACTAAATGAGAATTAATATACTAACAAACTACTGGACTGATACACCAAAATGTGTATACATAAGGCATTAAAAGTTAATGGCTTAATGGTTGTAGAATTAACCAAATTTGTAAAATGGACTAAATGGTGGGTAATCATTAAATGCCCTGCGGGAAATTTGTGGTAATTGCAGTAATGGACCGGTTTCTCTGTACCAGTTGAGTACCAATTGACACCTAACTCGTCACTAAAGTTCCAATTGAGTACCAGTTGACACAAACACTGTCACTATTAACATGCTCGTTAAGTGCGCAAATAGCAACTCGCGCGCAATAACAATCAGTGGCTGAGTGGTAAGTGTTGAAGACTATAAAACATAACATACGTCAGATGAAAATGGGTTCGAGCCGGGTTGGCGCCATCGACATTAACGAAAAGTTGTAAAATTAAAATAAACATAATTTAATAAAGATAATAATAAAAATAATGTTAAAAAAGTAAACAATTACCGAATTTTTATAAAATTTTTATTACAATAATCGTTACTGAACCTGTCCTCTTGGACCTGTCCTAGGACCTATCCTGTGACCTGTCCTAAGGGGCCAATGACAACGTGACAGGTTCTTCTCATATAAAGTTCCGGAACTGGGACCGGTCACTAGACCTGAAAACCTGTCACGTGACTAGTTTTGAACCGGTTCTCTTTACTCTAGGGTGATTAAACATAATCATAAACGTTGCTATCATGAACAGAGTATATTTAAATCAATGAAAAACGGTTATATAATCATTGAATAATTGTGGTGATCACGCTGTAACCATGTTTTTTCTCTGCGTGTATGTTTTTAATTTTGTTAAAATTTTTGTGTACGTATATATATTCGAAGTCTTGTTGGTATTCGAAAACTGTAAATGTATGAGGAGCTCTAACTTATAAGTACGTACGGAAACAAACAAAAATTTTCTATAAAAAAACGCAATTTTGGACCTTACCATCTCCGATTTCGATGAAATTTGGTATACACATTCATTACGTCAATAAAATTTTTTAAAATTCGTTGTGGTTTAGATTTTATCGCGGTTCAAAGTTTACTTCGTTCAATTTTTTTTTAAATACATGAAATTTAAATCAATATATCTCCGGACCTATTTGACCAATTGAAATAATAGAAAAAAAAAAAAAAAAATTAAAAAATCGTAAATTTTTGGTCTAATTTTTTATCATTGCATAATGAATTTCTTAAGTTTCGTCTTTCGACTGGTGAATGGTTTAAGTTAATAAGGTTTAAATTTTCAGTGTAAAACTAAAATGAATTCAAAAATCGTCGAATGTTTCTGTGTCTGTGCCTGTGTTTTCGTAAAATTTTAAGCGAATGATTTAAAATTTAGGATTTCTTATTTATTTTGTAAGATCTACACAAATCCTTCAAAATTTTCATTAATATTAAAACAAACTTTGGCAATACAAGTAGATTTCAAACAATTTCAAAATTTTTTGATTTTCCTCATATGATTCTTATTCAGTTTTTTACTGCATACAGTTTGTTATTTGTCATCCTGTTAAAAATATATTGAATAAAACTGAATAATATATTTAAAATGTGAATTAAATAAAATGAATCATTTTAATTATAATTACAATACATATAAATATTTTACACAAGTGATTTAGATGGTGAAAATATTTTAAATGCATAATTCACAAGGACAACAATACAACAGATTATCGTCGAAGTGGTTAAAAATCCAAAAGAAAAGGGGTTGCAAACTCCACAATAAAAATATTTAGATATAAACTTTAACATAAATATTTATAAAAATATTGTTTAATTACATAATAAATCAAAAACTGTCTGTAAGTGGATTAATTTCTATATATTTTAATATAAATTATTCATAACCTGTAACATCGTTTACAATATAATTGTCTCAAATTGCGGCGTTTACAATTAATTTCTAAGTCCATAATAAATAAAATGGTTCCTGTTCAACCACATTATTGTTATATACATAAAATCAATTCCATATGCAATAAAAGTATGGTCCTTATACAACCAGATTTTTATTGTATTTCAACCATATTTTTATGTTATATACAAATCAAGCCCATATATGGTTGCAGCACAATCATTTTATGGCGATACATCCAAACATAATATAATTTACAAACAACCATAATACGTCAATGTTCGACTATAGTTGCTACCAACCATATTATTTTATTGCGTGTAGATGTTTTATTTCAATCTACATTTTCGTAAATTTTATGACCTATTTTCTATAGAGTAAACAATATTAATTTATAATTTTTTTTGCACATAAAATAATAAAAAGACAGTAGAAGTTTTTCTAAATTGTGTCCCATATCATAATTTTAGGTACGTTAAAATATGCGATACACATTGATTTTCCTCACATAATGTTGAACTACCCTAATGCATATATGTTTAATAGAAAAGCACCGGGACGAAACCGCTGGGTCTTTAGCGACCCATACAATTCTTGAAATATTATAATATAAAAATGATTCCCCCCGGGGAATTTCAGAATTCCCAACACCAGAAAAACATTCATAAGTCTGGCAAACCTGATAAGGAGTTAACTTCATAAGCTAACCATTAATAAAAATAAAATAATATAAAAAAACAGAATAAGTAAAAAAGGAAAAGCAAAATGAACTAAGCAGAGCAAGGCACATTAAAGCAGTGCTGAACTAAGGTGAGCGCTAAGCTTAGTTGGACTAAAAGTTAGGAGCGGTGGGAAAATCAACGTAATACCCCACAACTTGATTTATTTATGCTACTAAAATATCTCATAAATAAATCCGTTGTTTACTTTTTTAGCTATTGTTTTTGTTGTTTAATTTTTTTTTTTATCATAGGTTGGTTGTTTGTTTTTGTGTTATGGTGTTGTTGATTCAATTTACTTTGCCAGTTACTCTTCACTTTGGGGACCAGGCCACATTATTGTATTTATATTGTAAGACTGTATAAATGTGTATGCATGTGTATTAAAAATATGCAAAAGCTTTTCTTTTTTCCTTCATATTGTTGATTTTGGGATGTAAGCGTAAAATGAAAGGTGCATAGGTTCTAGGTTAAGCAGATGCTGCAACACGCGGGTCAAGTCTTTTTTTGCATCGAGAATAAATAAGTGAATACATACGACCTCAAAATAAATACTTAAATTGAAATTCAAATGTTCGTTTAGAGAATCTGTAATGTATATATTCGACAATCCGTGATTGTTGTACCTGAAGAGGGCAGGCGTAATAATGGTTTTGCAACAAAGTGCCACTCCAAAATATCACTTACTATTCAACTATTATTTTATCAGCGAAACAAAAGTTATAAACATACACCAATGCAACACAGTGACGACACCAGTCATAATGAAAAAATAATATTATTTTTCACTTAATAACAACAGCACAAAGACAAAAATAATCACACATAACTATTTCCGATGTAATTATTTTATGATCGATATTATTTTTTGTTTATCGTAAAAAAAAACAAACAATAAGACTTTCGAATACGTTACAACTTTTAAGAAATAAAAAAGCTTTTTTCCATATTATATACTATAAATTCGGGTGCAATTACTTTAAAAAGATACAATTTTGCAATATTTAAACAGACATTCTGAAACTTTTTCACAGCTATATTAATTTTTCTGAAACTTTCAACTTTTGTATTTGATGAGGAAGAGCAATTACCCTCCTCGGGTGTCCATTAAAATAAATTTTATAATAAGATTACAGATAAAGTAATAATAGTAATTTTAAACAACTTGGGCACAAACCTTGCATGGAATAGGATTTCCCCTGAAAGCCGATAATAGTATGCAATGAATTGATTTTCGTAGCTTTTAAACGAAAATAAAGAATAAACAGGAAGTATTAGACGATGAAACAAAAAATCGTCAATATTTCCAAGTCTGTCCTCTAATATAAAAAAAATAAAATGTATTTTTTTGCTGAAAAAAGTACCATAAGGATAGAAGAATTTCTTCAGAATAGATTAGATTGCTAGAATATTCTAATAATCAAACTATATTTTTTCATATTACAATATGAAAAAAATAATAATTAAAAACGTTCTTATTATTTATTTTTTTGTAGCACTGTGTAATCGAATAAAATATTTTTTTATTAATGCTACTATCAAATACAATGAATAATTAAAGCTCCCATAGGCTGACATCTTCACGTTGATTTTGTCCGTTAACGGGAGATGTTCGTCTATGGGCTATGGTACATAAAAAAAAGTTTTTACAAGGGATAATTCAGCACTATATCTTATTATTTCAAAATTTAAGACTGATTTCTCTTTTTCAAAAATAACATCAGTATTGACAAAAGTCCAAAGATCGTTAGTAACATTAACTTTATAAACGAGACAGTCGTAAAATTTATTCCATTTCAGAAAAATTTTATTTGAAAGGCGTTTAATGATTTATCAATTTTTGCATTAAGGAAGCGTTTGAAAATTTTTACTCAAAGCTTTTTAAAGCAAAAAACTAAAAATTTTGTTCTTGCGCAAACGACTTTTTGTATTTTTATTTAGACATGATTTGCAATAATAATAATAAGGGAATGGAGAAAAGTGAGAAATCTCACGCGGAATTTTTGTTTTTGATTAGGCTGTATGGTTTTATGAAATTTATTTTATGGAATTTATGGATTTGTTTGATTACAGTTCGTTTCATTTTCTTAAAATTTCTTTCTAAATTTAGTAATTCTTCGTAATTCTCTTAACTGACTAAGGGTCTGACTTCTTTAAACAACACTTTTACTAAAGATTTCTTCAAGAAATTTTAAAAATAAAAACAATCTTGACATATGTTGGCATTTTAGTCCCCATCAAAAAAAGAACATCCAAAGAAGTCAATAAGATCCTTTTTATTGAAAATAGACATAATTTTTTTTTATAGTCAACAAGGTAAATATTTGCGATAACAGAAAGCCTTCATCAATGTTTTGTAACAGTAAACTTCATTTGAATCGCTTTTTAATAACATCTGTGGATTACTTTTTAAGAAAAAGAAAACATACACTATTTGATACTTTGGAAGTAACGAAATGAATTCCATTACCCAGCAAAAAACGATGAAGTTCTTCATAAAAAAGAACATTTTCACAACTTCAAAAGTGGAACAATGCACATATTTTAAACTTTTTTGGAAGTTCTTAATAATTACTTCCAAAAAAGTGAAAATAAATTAATTTTTTGCGGGAAAAAGTGGTAATAACTTCTAACAAAATTCCAATTTTACAAATTTTAATGCATTTTTGTTATTATTTAATAGGGCAAAAACAGAATTTTTATTTAAAAATTTTATAAACATAGTTTTAAGAGAAGTGCTTCAAAAGCAATGAACAAGAAGTATAAAAGAAGAACATCCTACCAATGCCAACCATGGGTTAAAAAAAGAACTTCTGCAGCTCTTTTTCACCACTAAGTACTTCCTTCCAATGACAACACAATGTTAAAATCATGACTTTTTCAGTTCTTTTTTTGCTGGGTAACTTTGTTGGGTCCATTTAAAAACTGCATTTTTTTTATTAAATATCTCCATGTTTTTTCTGGTTGTCCTTTGGTCTTGCCATACTATCAAAATTATAAAATTTAAATTAAGTTTTAATAACCAAAACATTTTAAGGAATCATAATGGACCACATTGGTCTCTATGGGCACTGACTCCGAATTAAACGGTTCATCCTTACAACCTAACCTAATAACCAAATCAATAATATATAGGTCACTGTAACTAAAGTTGCATTCATATTTTTAGTTGTCCTTATGATTTACGAGAAAAAGAATGAATCTCTTAGTTTCTGGTGCAAAATTTATTTTTACAGTATAATAGTAGCCATTACCAGCGACTGAAAATCTTGAGTCTGGTATATTTTGGTCAAAAAAAAGTTTTAGGTTTTTTTTCCTAAAACAGGTCTCAAAGAATTGTTAATTTTAAGATTGTTATGGAAAAAATATTTTTAAATGTTTACTCATGGAATTTTATTCCACCAGAAGATATTTTAGTTCATTTTTGTCAACAAATTGTTTGAAAATTATCTATAATCGGCAATAATTTTAGAAAATTTTTAATATTTTAGTTACAAGAGTAACAAAATTATATAACTTGTATATAAAATATCTAACTTTTTTATTTGCATGTTGTACTAAAATGACGGTTTATGAATAAAAATGTTTACGAAAATTTGTTAAAATATTTTTTTTCATTACTGGCTCAAAATTACGAATTTTTTGACACCTATTTTGAGACAAAACTCAATACCATCTTTTGAACAAATGTTCTAGATCCGTAATTTTCAATCGCTGGTAGGGAACTAAAGATCAGTTTTAAAAATTTTTTAAATATATTTTCCATATTAAGCCAGTAATTACGTATCGTTTTAGGGGTCTTCCCACAAAATTTTTGTCTACTGTAATATACATACATATAAAAGATTTAATATAAAAAAATATAAGATTTTATAAATTAAATGAGTACCCTGTCAAGGGTAATTATTTTATACAATACCAGTTTGGGTGTCAACTAACATGTGTCCATAAGCTGTCATTACTAAATTGATATCCGATATGACAGCCAATATTTTAAATGATTTTTATGAAATGTGCTACTAAAGCAAATGTAAAACAAAGAGTCATTATTTCAAAAAGAAAAGTATCAAACGAACAATCGAATAAGGGAAATGAAAAATAGTATGGAATATTAATAATACATATTCAGAATTTCAACTTTAAGTAAGTTTCAATACATAAGAGTATGTCGTACAGAAGAGTACGTTCAAACATAACTACATTCATACATTTGTATAGAAGGAATAGTGTACTAAATGAAGAAGAGTTGAACGCTTTAAACTGACTGACTGTTGTTTTATTTTTTGTTTCTTTTGAGGTTATGTGAAAGGTCAAGTTCGTGATCGCATTCAAACATTTTGGCAAACATTCAGTATTTTTGCTCTTTAAAGGCCATAGAGAGATTTTTCATTCAAAACAACGACTTCGAAAACTAAGACGACGTTTTCGTCATCAACATTTGAATCATCAGGGACGACAAAGAAAAATTGAAGATGAACGTGCCACCGCCGCACCACGATTCTGTTTTATACATACTAATGCGACTGTAACTGCCACTGCATCTCTTATACCATGGTGTTTGTAGCCAAATTAAGGAGTTGGTGATGTTGGAAGCGTTCGTTATAGTACAACATTCATTCAATGATGTTACCAACATTGTCATAGGCATTTTCTTGCTTGTTTTTATATACTATACATACATACATACATATTATTTTATACTGTATTGTGCCGCATAGTTGAGCAGCACAAGTTGATATTATTGGAGACAATTCGTCTCATAGGATCGTGCAGCAGCAACCGCAACTACCAATACCATCACCACAAATAACATAAACACTAACTGACGACGACATTCACCATAATATTGTAGTCGCTTATAAAGTTTTGCTTGCATTCACTGTTGTTTTGAGTGGTTGTTACCAGCCTGCTTACCCGTTTGTTGGTTTGTTTGAAATCGTGCTGTAACAATATCAGAAAGTTGACAAAATTGTCAAGCGGTGACATGTTAACGTATTCCACCTTCTTTGTAAATCATAATCATTAGTTCGATTAAATTTTTTAAAGTTTTTCTTTTTCATTTTTTTGCTTTTTTTAACTTTCATTGCCTTTGGTTTGACGACTATCAATTCAACAATGCTTTGAAAAATCATTGCATTCGCTACAATTTGATGAGATTGATAGACAAAACGAAAAACAAATACATCATCATGACCTAAAATAAACATTTGATGACCTATTGAGGAATCTCTGATTGCACTAATTTGGGAGCAGTATTTATTTTTATTGTTTTTACACATCCACACCAAGTAAGTCCCCCAATCTGAAACGTTTGTGAAACTTAATTTTCCCACAATTTAATTTTAACAAATACATACTTATATATTTAACTTAATAAAAATAATTTTATAACGGTATATTATTATGTTTGCAAGTGATTCCGAACCAATTTGTTTATATAAGCGTGAGTGTAGAGTTAATAAAAATTACAAACTAACACCTAGATTTGACGCCAATATATGGAAGCAAAATAAAAATGAAATAAAATGCAGTGTAAAAAAAATAATAATAATATTGGTCCTCAGTTCCCTACCAGCGATATAAAAAACACAGATCCCATTCAATTAGACCAAAAAAAGCATTTTATAAAAGAATTATTTAAAAAAATTTCCCCATTGGGGAAATGTCGTCCCCACCTAGAGGGACGACATTTCGCTCATCTTTTATAAGGTTTATTTGGTATTGAAAATGAGCAAAATCGATAAATAGACAAAAAAATTATAGGTCAAATACTAGAAACACCGGGTGTCCTTTGTAACTTCAATTCATAGTTTTCAGCAGATATCTCTTAAAGAAAAACATTTACGACAACGATATTTTGCACAGATAGTTCGATGATCGATATGAACTCGGAAACTAAAAATTGTCGTGATCCACCAACTTTACCGCTCACCTCCCATATAGGGTAAAATTTTAAAAAGTTGCAGATGGTGGGTATAGGAATTCGGACAAAACGAATATAACATTGTCACTTGTTTTTATATTAATTTTCATTGGACAAAAACTTAAAAGTCCCACAAAGTCTCGTTATCCTAGTAGAACTATTTTAATCGCTAAAAGATGGTCTTCCAAGATCAATTCGTAAAGCAATTACTAATAACGTGTTAATGTATTTCTCATCTAAAATGTTTTGATATTTTGTGGTTCAGTTTATTTCTGCAAATATGTGCTAGTAAAAGTTTAATCAAAGCTATTGATAACGAATCAATAAAATCATTTTCAAATACAATTTTTTAAATTCAAATAGAAATTGGTGGATTAAAGAGATTGATTTGTCAAAGTTTGTTACTGAAAAATGTTCCTCTTTCAATAAACATTTGAAAATATTTTACAAGAAAAACATCTGGAGAAAACTCCAATACAGTTTTGCATAGATTATTAACAATATCATCAAATCCATTAATTTTTAGCTTACGAAACCCCCCAAAAACTAAGATCAATGTAAAACGTTTTTTTTTACTTTAAAAAGCACGAATATATCGGCTGTACGAGTAATCGCCCAAACACCATAAATGAACAAACGCGCAATAAAAAGACAAATTCAAATTGGATGATTGTTCACTGCGTATGGGTTTTTTTGACATGTTTAATATTTTGGGTGTTTATTCATTGTGAACAATCAGTACTTTTAACGATAAAAATGTTGATGTAAAAAATGAAATTTATATTAGCAAAGCCGCTTTTGGTTATACCACAGAGTATAATCCTTCCGCCCTGTCGAAGGCCGTTTATTAAGAACAATATTATTTGCTAAAAAACTTTTATTATGTAGAGTCTATAGCTTAATAACTAGAAGGGCGGATTTATATGCATTTATTTTTGGAAAATAAAATGCACTTAAAAATTCAAAATATACCCTAAAAAATTAAAAAATATGCATTTATTTTTTTAATATTTATTAAATAAAAAGAAAAAAATAAGTTATTCTAAAAGAAAAAACCAAAATCAGTCCATCTTAAGCTAAGAAATGCAATACATTTTGTATTTTTAAAAGCTAAAGCTATGTTTTAAAAGATCAATACTAATTATTTGTACTTTTTTAAATTTGTACTCCTTAAGATCACATTTTTATTAGTGACATTGTGTTTAATACAACCTTAGTTAGATAAGTTTTTATTTATACAAACATATTTTTTACTAGTTGTTAAATATAAATGATTGTCTATTTTAGTGTAAAAATTTTTTATACATAGAAAATGATCTTTCAACGTCAACAGCAGTGATTATAATTGATTCTGAAATTTTTTTCATTTCCTCAATTAATTTTTTTTTTTTAATAACAGCTCGCAACTTTAATTTTATTTTTTCAGCAACAGGTCCTTCTGTTAGACATTTCTGCACATAATTAATGATAACTCAAAAAGTGTTAGTCCGATATTATTAAAATAAACTTAGAAAAATTTAAATTTATACAACTTTTAATCCGTTTATAAATTGCGTTTCAATAGGCTCGGTAGTTTCGGAGTTATAATAAAAAAATTAAGCAAAAAATATGGAAATTCTTCAAACTCGTTTACTTTTGATGTTAAAAAAAAATGTCGAAAATTTTTAAATGGTACATCAACGATATTTAGTACCAATATTCCTTGGCTCTAGTGGAACACAGCTCTGTTCGCGTGAATGACTTTTACCGAACGGCATCAATGTTATGGATGTTTAAGATAATTTTTTTTTTTTTTTTTTAAATTACCAAAATTCTATTTTTAGGCCTAAATCAAAAATTATTGCATTTTTGTATTCTACAATGCTGTATCTAAAATACAAATTAAAAATATCACGATAAGTTAAGTATGCGTGAACATATTAGCGATTTAATAATTATTAAACCTTCTTATAAAATTTGCAAAATTCAGTTTTTAGTTATGTAGTGTTGTTTATATTCATCCATTTATTGCAAAATTCATAATTTTTTTTAAATAAGTTATAAGACATTATCATTTATATACTTTTTTTAATTGCACTTAGTCAAATCTCTAAAAAGAAAAAGAAATAAAAAAAACTTGTTAGTTTCAAACACTTTTTTTTGGAATTTCTGACTTTAGGTGCTTGCCTGGACCACATAGAACCGTTTCAGGTCTTGAATTTTTTTTTCTGTCACAGCAAAAGGTGTTGTTAACATAATTGCATTAAAAGTTATTTAAAAAAGTCAGAATTTAAGAAAATATTTGAGATTGAAGGTCGGTTTCATAAATGCAAACTTAAAAAGAAAATTGCCCATATATTTTTTACGTGAAAATAGCAAATTTTTTTGTTTAAAAAAAATCATGAAAAATCAAAAAAGTCAAAAATTTATAGCTTTATCACAAAGCAATAAAATGAGATATCGATCATAAAAATCTATTGATTCTTTTCGAATTTATTCAGAATTAAGTGAATTCGCTCATTTTCCAAAATTTTAGTTTTTTGAGACATTTCTCCATTCATGTTGTCATAACTCAAAAACAACTTGTCCGATTTTGTATAGAATTGTTTTTGATGTGATCAATAGTTTCAAAGCTATGAAACAAATTGTTAGGCAAAAAATATAAATTTAGTAAAAAAATTAAAAATAACAAGCGAGAATGTTATATTCGGCTTGGCCTAATCTATACACCCACCATCAACTTTTCCAAATTTTACGTTATATGTGAGGTGGGCGGTAAGGTAGGTAACCACGCCCATTTTTTATTTACGAGTTTACATTGATCCTTGAAATATATGTACAAAATTTCGTTGACATTTCACCTTATATGAAAAGTGGGCTGTAAAATGGTCGGACCACGCCAAATTTATATCCACCCTTAAACTATTTATACAAGATTTCGTTGTCGTACATGCTTTTGTTTTAGAAATATTAGCAGAAAAGTATGAAAACGGAAAAATTATTTCTGGAAGTCACATTGTATTTATTTTCCCCCAAGAAAATATATTTCACATTATAGGAACAAATATTAATTACACTACATTACTATATTTACTAAATTACTCTATCACTACACGCACAGAAAAAATATGGTTCCTCTGACCATAAACTAAGAGCAACATACTATGATTGTAATATATGATTCCAGGTTACAATAAGTATATTTGTACGTTCATTATTATGATTCCAATTTATAATATATTAGTAAGGTCCATAACCTTATTAATAACTTTTAGTAAGTTTTATAACCTTTTCTTAAGTATTGCTTTCAATTTCATCATGTTTTTATCGGTTAATAATTCCATGTTATCATATATATAAACTTATTTCATCATATATATAATTAAATTTTATCATATATATTATTCCATTCTATCATATATATGAACTAATTCCATCATAAGTATAATTAAATTTTATCATATGCATAATCCCATGCTATCATATATATAATTCCATTTTATCATATATATGAACTAATTTCATCATATATATAATCCCATTTTATCATATTTATGATCCCATATTTTCATATTGATATTCATTTGTACCACGATATGTGGTACATTCATCATACTGAATAAAAACAAAACTTGTCAATTTATATTTGTTCATATATAAACTAAATGAGAATTATAACTACTGGACTGATACACAAAAATGTGTATTCAAAAGCCATTAAAAGTTAATGGCTTAATGGTTGTAGAATTAACCAAATTTTTAAAATGAAATTAATGGTTATGTAATTAACTAAATTGTTGTAGAATTGACTAAATGATTGGATTTATTCATAAATATGATTTCATATAAACATATTTAAATACGTATTACAATTCAGTGAACTATATTAAAATTTTGATTGTGGGTAATCTTTAAATGATTAAACAGAATCATAAACGTTGCTATCATGAACACAGTATATTTAAATCAATGAAAAACGGCTATATAATCATTGAATAGTTGTGGTGATCATGCTGTAAGCATGTTTTTTCTCTGCTTGTAAAAGTTCAAAAAGTCACACTAAGTGCTTCGTTAGTCGTCTCGACTAACAAGGTTGCTCAAAATACTAACATTCAGACCGCTGACGTCTGCAAACTTCAAGATCTTATTTACGGCAGTTATTATAGAAAAATTTCCAAAAACAAATATGCAACGAATAAAAAAATATAACTCAAAATAACATTGTTGTTAGTCGAAACGACTAATGAAGTCCTTCTAGGGTTTATATAATTTAAGGAAATTTGGTATTTTTAAATCTTAAAAAAAAAAAAACAAAGTAATATGACACGCAAATCTTTATTAATAAAAATAATTCATCTGATATATTCGGCTGTACGAATAATCGCCCAAAATCTAAAATATTTACAAAATCACCCAAAATTTTGTGAATAATCAGCCAAATAGCAAAATGAACCATCGCCCAACAGTTTGGGTTATTTTTCATAATGTCAACCCACAACTGTTACGAATAATCACCCAAAAACCAATTATACTTTTGTAAAAATTTTTCATAAAATGTTGCTCGCAAATAGTCCACGGATATCTATATAAAAAATATGGAAAATTAAATATCTATATCTTTGGGAAAGTCCGCCGTTAAGGACAGTGTACATAACATGGCCCCTAGTTGGTCATGGGGCTAGAGGGTAAACCTCCAGAGTTGGTATATATGTTAGGGTATCATTTTTATAAAGTTTTTTTAATTTTAGAGGCCTTGCGCTCAAAAAAATTTTGAAAATATCCAATAGATTTCCTTCAAAATTTTAAATAATATTGCTGCAAGAATTATATTATATCTATCCGATAAGAAAGGGTGGTATTATTCTTTTACATCTAAAATAATTTTTTTGTTCCGAACTACAGAATTTTTGAAATGAGGTCAAAGAAAATCCTAACGTATATGTCTGTAAAGCAAAATCGGAGGCGCTTTGACAATGGTTTTCCACCAAGCCCTATTAAAACGTTGTCAGTTTTGGAAAATTAGTTTTTTTTTTTTGTAAAATTCAAAGCCGAGATCAACAACGATCTATAATGACTATATACCCCCATATGATGGTTAAACACACAAAAAATATTTTCGCCTTTTACAAGAGCTGTGTGATCATTTGAAAGAAAAAAAAAAAATAAATACATTTTTGAAACAAGATATCGGCTATTTTGGTAAGTGTAAGTTTATTTAAGTTCCTGATCTTAAATTTCATTTCATACCTATATTTTTTTAAACTTTGTTAAGGTCCAAATATTAACATTATTTCTCAAAAATATGCTTAAATCGAAATTTTATGTTTTTCGGGTTAAATATTTAAAGTTGCATATTTTCTATATTTTGTTACAAATTAAAAAAGAAAATCAAAAAATGAGAAAAATTTTATTATGTATAGTAGACTTGCGCGTCAAAAAGATTTGAAATTTTTATTTTAATGTAAAGATTCCATACTCTCCAGAAATTAAAAAAAAAAAAAATCTAGTTTAAACGAAAAATTCAATTGCATTAAAAAGCCGACATACCAAAATTAAATTAAAATTCATAAAGTCTTCTCAGAGATTTTTTTAGTTTTTGAGACAGTATTTCTGTATAAACAATTTTATGGAAATTGAAACCCATTTTGTATGTTTGAAATTATTATATAATGTATCGTAAATAAAAAATATACAAAAAATCAGAAATAAACAAAAATTCATTTAACAATAAGATTAAAGTTATAGAAAATCATTTCTAAAACAGTTAAGGCATTAATTGTTTCATCCGATTTCATATTTAATGTATAAAATTTCCTGTTGTGAAAAATTTACAGATGTGGGCTGAATTTTTGATATCAAAACTGTGTTTGTTTTTTACTCGCTTCAAAACATGTTAGATATTTTTTTATAAGTTTCTTATTATACTTTTACGAATTTGTTTTTCTTTAAAAAAAACATGTTTTTGTTCTATGAGACCAATATTCATATGACGATTTCCTTTTCCGATCGCAACTTTTAAGGTTTTTTCGTCTCCAATTTCTTCAATGTCATTTTAAATCTCCCAAAAAGGTGCTGAAACTTATTTTCTGCATTTCTAATGACAGAATATTTTGTTGCATATTGAAATATAATTTGATTTGATTTTTTAAACGGGATCATTTTACAGAAAAAATCAAAAAATAAAATCAATCATAAAATATGTTAGTAAATAATTCATTCAATTGACAGCTTTTTTAAATTTGCACCTCTCACCAAAATGATTATATCAATTACTAAAAACTGTAAAAAAAAAATGAAAAACAGAAAAAAAATGTCCAATTGAAAAATTAAATAAATCAATTAAGTGGGTAATTGAATGAATTAAAAATTTAAATGAGAAATAAAATCTTAATTAAATTTGATCCTTATTTCAGTTTTATTTGAATATATTTATTCAATTTTGATGCATGGTAATAAGTTTTTCTGTGTTAAGTAATTTTATCAATTATTATGTGTTAAGCCTAAAACATTATCTATCCATAATGTAAACAGATTTAGTAACACTGTATTATATGGGGTTTGAGCTAATTAATCGCAAGATGTAAATGCAATGTTCTTAGTTTTCTAATCTTTGGCTCGATCCTCATCCGAGCGAACAGGAATGTGTTTAATTTCTTTAAAAAGAAATTTTTGAAAAAGTACTAACATTGGATAGAAAATAAAAACAATAAGGGTAAACGCTTAAGTGCAATTCAAATGTTGTGCAATATTAAGGATATAAAAATTATAAATCATTGAAAATTGTTGAAAATTTTTGATAAAATCGAAAATACATGCAATCATTTTATTATAATAAACGTAAGAATAAATTTTTAAATCTCATTTATTAGTGATTTCCAAATATAAACAAAAGAAAGCTGATTTATAAATGCACAATTAAACAGCGCAAGTTTGCAAGACTAAATAGTTGCGCAAACTTATAAGTATTGTGCAAATGATTTTCCATACAATTTCCATTGCACAGTTTACGATGAGGATCCTCATTATTTATTGTATTATTTAGTGAAAAAAAAATACATTTATAGATTTTTCCCTTCTTCTAACAACACTGACTTAAACGCATATTTAGAAAGTCGCAATTAGTGAAACATTTTAATTGATCATGAATTAAGGCGGATCGATATCCTAAGCACTACACAAACTGCATCACTATCTTCGCACGATAAACATTTTATATATAATTTGACATGAGAATCGATTACAAGATTGTAAAAAATTTGTCTTTATGTGTCACTAATTTTGTTGGAATACAAGAAAGAAAAAATCTCATAAAAAATAAAAACAGCAACATACAAATGGCATCGAAATTGTGCAATCGTATTTTAATATGAAGAAACAACAAAAACTAAAAAAAAAAAACAATAAATAGCAGAAGTAACAGCAGCAGGCAGACAAAATTCACTGTTAAATCTCATTTGAAACCAATTTGCATTGTTTGTTAAATATAAATGCGACAAGAGCAAGCGCAAAATTTAACGCTTTTGACCACGTGGACCACATAATGTGAGCCCGAATTGGTTCGTATGAAATCAAATAAAACAAACAAACAAACAACAGTGTAAAAGCTCCAAAAATAAAAAAAATATTGACTGAAAAGCTACAATGTACTTTTATACATATGTTAATGTGTACTTTTATGTATATAACTACTCAGCGGGATAAATATGCAGTCTTGGCTCCCTCTAGAAGGCCCTGTGATGTCAAGCACTCCACTGAAATATAAAAATCTTTGAAATCGGATCTAATTTTTAGAAGTTACGTTTTTTTAAAACTTTTGCATATTCGAGATAGTCAACTTATCTCGTGTTATCACAGGGTGACTACGAATTAATTTCTCTGTAAGCTTAGATCCTACTCTATAACTCTTCCATACATTTCAATTTGATCCGAACAGTAGTTTAGGAGATACAGATTTATTACCAAAAAAAAAAAAAAAAAATGCGTGCTTCTTCAATAACAAAAAAATCTAATTTTTCTTTCAACAATTAAATAAAAATCAGAAAATAATCATTAAAAGTTGAACGAAAAAATAAAAATCAAAAATAATCGTAATTTTTTTTTTCTTTTTTTTAAATCAAAAAATAAAAATCATTTTGGATTCTGATAGAACCTGTTCTGAGGTTTACATTTTTGTATTTAACACTTTCATCCGGTCGCTCCTTGTATCTGATTTTTTTTTTGTTTAAAATTTCAAGAATAATGATTATTTTCTGTCCTTGGTTTTAAGAGTTTTGTTTCATTTAAAATGCGAATGTATTCCACGTTGAAGGAGAAAATTAAAGACATTTAATAATGCCTGCGAAGTGTAGGCCTTTAGTTTTTCCCGCTATGTTTGTACATAAGTACATAAATTACGTTGCAAGCATTTGGAAGTTGTAGCCAATCATCTATAAGTCACATATTACTTACTTCCGGATGATAATCAGACGATTAAATTTATCAAGAAATTAAAAAAAAAAAAAAAATTAATAACACCGTGTAATAATTTTCCTAAAATTTGTTTACACATAGGAAATCGATATATGTATCATACATAATAAAACGTATTCAGTTTTTCTCTTCTCAAAAGGACTACAAAATTTATAAAAATACACAACTTAAAAAAAGTATCTACCAAAATTATATCAACCTAAAATAAATATCAAATGTAAGCTAATAATCCCTGCAGTATAATATAACGAAAGTTTTATCCTTCGGAATTTTGAAATCATTTTAATAGGAATTTTGACGTTTTGGAGAAAAACTGAGTGCGTAGTTTTACTATGTATGGTTTCTAGTTTCATGGATATATTGATTTTTTCATGTGTAAAAATGACTGTCACACGGTGTAATTTGTTTTTTCAAAGTTAAAGAAATTGTGTAAAAAATACTTATTTGATGTAATGGACTCGACTCATTCATGCACTGATTTCGGTCTTTATTAATAATAAAAATTACATAAATATTTACCGAAAAAAAATTATTGATACAAATTTTTAAACGATTTATATTTAGTCTTATTTTTTTCTAAAAACCAATATGAAGTTTGAGTTTTCAATATTGACCATTAGGGATATGACCCGAAAAAAATCTGGGAACCCCGTTCTGGTTATATTTTTTCGGAGTTTTATTTATATAAAAAGTTTCAATTGGAAAATATAACAAGCGCGAATGTTATGTTCAGCTCGGCCCTTATATGAGAGGTTGAAAGCAGACCATGCCCACTATACAAAATTTCGTTGTCGCATATGCTTTTGTTTAAGAGATATCAGCAGAAAAGTATGAAACGGACACCCTGTGTTTCTAGTTTTTAGCCCATAACTTTTTTGTTTATTAACCGATTTTTGCACATTTTCAATACCAAACAAACCTTATATAAAATAAATATTTGTCCCCCTACGTTGCCCCGTTCGAGCCCTATCCTAGATCGACTCAGAATCTAACAAAATCAATATACCCGCATCTTTTTGATGGTGGGTATAAAAACAATTAATAAACTATTTAATTAGGCGATATCTCTAAAGGACTTCTACAATAGAAAATGTTTGCAGGGTATGAATGTATATTTTTTGCATATTGCAGTATAAGTTGTATCAGTTTTGGAGTGTCTCTTCATTTGTTCTACATGCAACGAACATGATTTAAGCTTTCGAATTTAATATTTTATTAGTTGTTTGCTAATTTTACCTTCTTGGTGGTTTATATTTTGATAGTTTCGTTGCAGAGATGGGTTTTTAAGACTAATAGAAACTGCGTCAGATATTTAAGATAATTTTTAATCATCCAGTTCTACTAGGCATCACCAAGGCCCTAATGTCAAGCGATTTATCGAAAGTACATACTATATATAACTATCTAAACTTTAGTATGCCTCAAAATAACAGCTAAGGAGTGCGATCGAAAAAATCTTAACATATATAAAATTCAATAATTTGGAAACGGTTGATGTTAGGGTTTTGATTGTTTTTCTTTTTACACTACAGATCACAGAAAAATAAAACTTTAACACTTCTAACCACTACTTAAGAGCTCGTTGACTTTTTCTGGTAACCCTTTCATTAGAGATTTGATAGTTTTTTCAGTCTCTTTTTTGGAACAGTCTTCAATATTTTGGAACTCCTCTTTTGTCCTCTTCGATTCTCTTTTCACAGAAGCCCAATATTTCTTTACTCTTCTTAGCCCCGGTTAATTTAGAGGATTTACCTCTTTTTGTAAAAAAACTATGTTATTGTTTTGGTACCACTCCAGATCTTTCTTACATAGTGACATGATGCGAAATCGAGCCAAAAATGTTTGGACACATTGTGCTCTCGTATTGAAGGTAGAAGATTTTTTTAACATTCTTTAAAGTACTTTTCGGTACTTATAGAGCCGACTGTAACTTTGCTTCTTTTGCCTCAACTGCATAAATCTTGCCAAACCAGGAATTCTTTAGGAAATTTCGTCAGCTTTTCGGTCCTAAACTTATCTTCAACATATCCTTGAGCAACAGCAACATAAAAATTTTCACCCGGAAGCTGAGAAAAATCTGTCAGTACATACGTTTAGTCGCTCTTTATACAAACATGAGTATTTCTGTATGAAATTTTATTTTAATTTCCGTGACCTATTCTTGGCTTCTAAATTTTTTATAGCATGCCAATCTTGAACTTTTTGGACTTTATATGTTTTAAACTCCGCATTAGCTTTAACCGGGCTACTTTTCTACCAGATGTGTTTGGAGTTCTTTTCAATATGCTTTAAATTTTCTTGGCCTTCCCAATATCATGAGGACCTTTTTTCTTTCTGAACCATGTTTCCTATCAATGGTCGAATTCTCCTGATACTGTTTAATAACCTTGGAAACAGTTTGACAGCGGACATTTAATACTTGGGCCAATTATTTGTAATCTTTTCCGACATTCATTTTGATCAAACTCAGATTAACCATAATTTGTTGCATAGTGTATTTCATTTCAAAACTACTAAGATTTGCAAATACCAAACAAACAGCAGAGTACATAATATAGTATTTATTTTTGGATATGTTAAAAATATGAATTAAAATTCCAATCGACTTCCATATAAACCCTCTGGAAATTGTTTGAATATATGAAATTTTTATTTATGTTAGCTGGATTAATCAGTATTTTTGAATATTTTAAACGATTGATATAAAAATGCAATCATATAAATTTGTTCATCCCTGTTTCTTTTTTTTTAACTGTAATTCGGTTCAATTTAAGAATAAAGTAAATATATTTAAGAAGTCAATGCAAAATTGTTGCATGTGTTTAAAACTGTGAAAAGAATTTCAGTAAAGATCGTGCTAAAAGCACCCGCGCAATAACAGAGTCGTGCAGCATTTCAATATTAAACAACGAATGGCACGTTGCTATATTGTGGGATGACGACTGGCTGAATGAATACATCCACAAGTAAATAAGAAAAAAGATAAAATAAAAAAGTATGTTATATTCGGCTTGAACGAATCTATTATTCCCACCATCGACAACTTTTTTGCCACCCTAATTTAATATTTCACCTTATATGGGAGGTGAGCGGATTCCGGCTGTTGGACGACCCATGTTAAAAATGCGACTGATAAGCACTTAACAACTTCTAAATATCATTAATAAATTGTCTATAATTCTATTCTATGTAAATTCCCAGGAAAAATTTTAGAACATGTTCTAAAATCATTAGTTCTAGAACTGGTGTAATCAGAACCACTTCAGATTCTTTAATAACATCCTCAGAACTAGTGGTATTACAACTAATTCTGACACTAATGGAGTAGAACCTTATTATGATTCTAAATTCGTTTTAAGGAATGTTTTAGAGAACTAGTGCTTAAGAATTAATTCTGTATGACTTCTACACCACTTCTAAGAACAAATTACTGGTTCTCGAATGACTTCCTAGAACTATTTAAAAAACTTGTATAAAAAACTTCAAAAATTAAAAAAAAAACAGTATTTACAAAATTAAATTGATTTTAAAAGCGGCCTTAGGAAATAGCCCAAAAACAGGTTCTGAAACCGTTCCCTAACGCTTCTATAGAACTAGTTCTGAATGTGACAATTTCGAACAAAAATCATTGATTAAAGAACTAGTTCTAGAACCGTTTCATAGAATGGGTACTGCCTCGCTAACACTTGCCCAGAACTAGTTCTGGAGGTGACAATTTCAAACAAAAATCATTGGTCGTAACGCCAAAGTAGAACAAGTACAGGATATTTTCATGTGTTCTGGAACCAGTTGTAGAACTAATACAATTTTTCCTGGGTTTTTATTTTTAATCATTATGATTTTGTTTTATTTTAAATTTAAAAAATAACAATACGACTTACAAAAAATATATATTCTATTCTATTTATTTCATTAAAGAAGAACAATATCAACTCAAATTCCATTGGAAATTCAAAACAAGAAATAAGCTGCGAGCCACTTTAGATCTATATACGAAATATTTTGACATGTTACACACGGAATGGCAAACATAATATAACCCCATCAGTTATTTATGGTGGGTATGAAAACAATAAAAGCAACAACCTGAGTATCTTAGACATGTGTTTGCAAATAATGATAAATACTTATGTATGTATGTATGTACCTACGTAAGAAACATGTATGTATGTTAAACTGAAAGGAGAGTTTCAAAATATACGTTTTTTATAAGCAAAATTTCAACGTAATAAAATTATGAAAGTACAAATCAACATAGTTAATATATTGACCTATGATATTCTTCGATAATTGATGCTCGGTACTCTGCAGACGAATTTTATAATCTCTATACTTAAAGAACACAATGGACATTTTAACACAAAAATATTACTTAAGACATGAATTTTTGTTTTAGTTGAGCAAAATCATGGTCTCACTCAAAATTTTATGAGTTTGTTTGTGCGTCAATCACGTTAAAACGATTGCACCGATTTTCACGAAAATACCAGTGCCGGTGGTGTAAGAACTCGGTTGGATGTCACGCCCACATTTTTAAAACTCTAAACGGCTGCACCGATTTTCAAGAAATTTGATATACAAATAGTACCAGTGCCGGTGGTGGTTATAGGCTATGTAAGATTGGATGTTACGCCCACTTTTAAAGGGCGCCTAATAAGGGATAGCGAAGCGCACCAGGAAGAGCTCGTTTTAATATAAAATAATGTTTTTAATTAAATTTACCCTATAATTACTGCGAAATGCGCTTATGTTTCAGCAGGATAATCATAGATTAACTACTAGATATTTATGTGAGAGAAAAAAACCTAATTCAATTGTCAGAAACCTAATTCATACAAAAACAAAATACATGTAGTCACATATATTTTGTTTTTGTATTTTCAAAAAAATGAGTAAATTTTTTGAAAATTTAGTATAGGGTGGCTCTCACATAAACTTCTAGTTCTATTCTATGAGGATAATGTTTTTTTAATAAAATTTTCTAGACAACAACACAGAAAGAGTAATAATAGAAAAAATAAAAGTACACTGAACCAAAAAAGAGCAATAAATATGGTAAAATGGGGTGTAGAATAAAAGAAAAGTAGGTTAAATATCAAGCAACAAAATCATTTGTCAATTCAACAGAAATTTCTTTAATATGACTAATTCAATTTGTTATTTAAAGGTATTTAATTTTTAGTCAAATTGAATAAAATATTATTAAAATTAACTAAATATATATTTTATTCATATTGAAACATTTTTATTAAATTTAACTAACCAATTTTAATTAATTTTACTAAATTTTAAATAAATTGAATATAAAATTTATTCAACAAAAGTTGAGGAATGTTTATTCATTTTAACATTTGAATTTTATTCAATTTAAAAAAATTTCTTAATTCTAAAATGCTATAGGAAAATTTACTATATATTTTCATATATATTTACACATTTTAAAAATTTTCGAAAGTTTGGAAAAGAAGTCACATATTTTTGTTGTTATAAAATATTTTGAGAAGGTTATTTTGTTGTTGTACAGCCTGAGATGTGTAGAGTAGATTGTGCTAATTTCTGAAAAAGTCGCGGTATTTATTTCTGATATTGAAAGAAAAATTCATAAGCATTTTTTAATTCAAAATTATTTACACACATTTTTTATACTTCATAATTATTTATACAGCTTTAAAAGTCAATTATTTACGCTTAACTTTACTAAAGATGATCCCAAATCTTGTCTATAAGATAGTGTAAAATCTTTTGATACAAACTTAACTTTAATGAGTTGCAAAAATATAAAAATAGTGGTAAAAATTATGAAAAAATCATTAAGAGCCAAGATGACATTTAAATGAAGGTTTCAAATGGTACATCGTCATTATGGTTTGGAAAAAGGAATGGGAATAGTTAAATGATGGATAGTCCTTATTTAAAAGATATAATTACATGAAAATAAAGACAAGTTAAAGAGAAATTAGAAAAAATCTGTCAGAAAAATTAAACATCGCTAAGAAAATTTTCAAAAATTTATGCAATCGTTGATATTTTTGGCGAGAACCAGTACCAGTTGGAACCAGTATAAACTCGAAAATCCGGATAGTTGATTGCAGACCCCTATCTGGGTTATCAAATTATTCGGACTATCGAGGTTTTTTCCTGGCCACCTTTTGTTAAATAAAAACTATTAAAATATAATATAATTTAATATTTGAAACAGCTAATACAGTCGAACACGGTTATAATGAACTCAAAGGGACCGACACATATACGTTATAAACGTAGTTCGTTATATCCGTAAAATTAAAAAATAAGTAAATAAATAAATAAGTAAATAAATAAATAAATATTTGTTAATATTTGTAATTAAAGCGTATTTCTTTTCATTAAAAATGGTCGGTATTTATGATTTTTAAATATTAATAATTAATATATCAGATTAAGATTAATTATATTTTTTATACTAATATAATGTTTTCTTTTATTACCGATGTTTTTAAATTGAGATATTTGCTTTTTGAGGAATAGAGATTTTCTAATATTTATTTAGTGTTTAACCCTCAAATAATTTCAGTTTTATTATTAGCTATTTTCGATAACTGTATGTAATGTTAAAAAGAACAAAAACTATAAATATAAAATTCAACTTTTATTTGCCGATAATTTAAATTGAAATTAAGGGAAATTATTTCCATTTATCCAATAATTTAAATGGAAATAAATAGAAATAAAAATGTTTCAAAAACTAACAGAAAAATAGTTTTTAAATTTTTGAAACATTTTGTAATTTTATTTATCTAAAACAAATATTTGTGGGAGTTCGTTATAAACGTAGTTTTTTATACGAAAACTTCTTCTTGGGACCATAAAAATGTGTTCGTTATAAAAAAAGTTCGCTATAAATGTGTTCGTTATAAACGTAGTTATTTGTAAGGAAAATGTTGGTAAAATAAATGGGACCGAAGAAAAGTGTTAGCTATAGACATAGTTCGTTATAACCGGTGTTCGTTATAACCGTGTTCGACTGTATATCAAGTCCAAATTTTTCGTCTAAAAATAATCTATATTTATATTTTTCAAACAATTTTTAATTTTACCCAACTTTTGGGTCAAATACTTGACTGAAAATTACGGAATTCTATTATAATCAACTCTTACATTATAATTCGTATCGTATTTTCTAAACTTTGCTATAATTTAAATAGAAAATGTACTTTTTATATTAAATCCGGATTACAAAGTTGCAATCAATCCAGATAGAGTATGCAACTAATTAGGAAATGCCGTCCGGATTACCGAATAATCCGGATTATCGAGTTTATACTGTACTAATACTTTTTTTACTATAATCGAAAAGATTATCATATTTGTCATTTATAGAAGAAAAATAGGCGTTTATTCCTAAATCAATCTTCTAAGTTCATTAAATAAAAATTTGAACTAAATATACCCCAAACTTTAACTCCAAATGTGGAAAATAAATCAGTGAATATTTGATAGTGATACTTATCACCTATTATTAATAAAAGTTAAAATAATTTCATCTAATTTATTTTGTTTGACATTCTCAAATACAAACGTGATAAAAATACTTTTATGACATTCGATGACTTTTCGTACTATTTCTTAAATTACTTGGAAACAAGGCAATATTTTTGATTGCAGTTTTTTGCATTATGAAGTTAATATATAGACAAACATAATTCAGTTAATAAATCTAAGAATTATTCATTTAAATCATGTAATAAAACTGTTTTTATTAAAAATTAAAAAAAAAAAATCAAATACTTTAGTTAAACACTGTAAATAAAATCTTAAAAAAAGACATATAAACTGATTTTGAAAAATTTTCTTTTCGTAAATTTGAAGATATTTATTCAAATTGAATATGTTTTTAATCAATTTACAAATTTTTAGTCAAGATGAAGAATTTTATTCAAATTGGCTAAAAAATTTTAGTCAATTTTAAAATTTACGAAATAATTGGTTAAATTAATTAACAGATAATTTATTACAATTAACTTCTTTTAGGGACATTAAATTGGTCTATTCGGAAAGTCCAATTTTCGATCACACTTTGCAGAATTGCAATGGTGTGCATCATCGATATTCATTACTAGGGCAAGTTTTTCAAGCTTTTCGCTTGGAAAGTAAGCATTTGCATATTTTAAATGAATTTCACAAAAAATGCTTGTTTTTAAAATTTTGGCATAAATTTGCATATAATGGAAATAAAAATTTGTTTTCTTAACAAAAATGCAATTTTTAGTGATTTTTTTGCGTTCAATCAAATGATTTCTAGAATTTTTTTGTGACTATTTTGAGTACGTTGTAAAAATTGTAAAGAAAAAAATTCAGACATGTCAAATATAACTTTAAAAATTAATATATTTTTATTTTTATAAAAATCGAAATCTATCAGAGATTGAAAGTTAAAAAAATGCATATTTATGCATGTTTTTTACATATCAATATATAAAAATGCATAAATACGTCGGTTTTTCTATACATATTCATGCTATTTTAGCATATTTCTGTGCATATTATCCCATTTTTTCGTGCTTTTTCAAGCGCATATTTTAGTTTTTTTCACGCATATTTAAACTTGCCCTGTTCATTACCAAATTAGAGTCTATATATACGTTATTGGATGAAACGTAATCGAATAGTTGACGTATATCCCATAGTGAAGAGAATATTGTGGCTGTAATAGAGAGTGTGGGTGAAGATCGCGACTAGAGTATTCAAAACCGTAACCGAAACCCGGTTAACGGGTTTTGTACGAAACCGATTTTTTAAAGGAAGTTAACCGGTTTTTTCAGAACAGCATTTTATTCAACTTTTTATGTAATTTATAAAATTATTTTAAGTTGTCATCTGAACTATATTTTACAAGAAACAACGGCAATGAAAATATGATTTTTTTTTACAAAACAATTTAGCATTGCCATTTGCTGCTAGAGAACAATTCAGCAAACATTTTTTTTTAACGATTGAGCACTTTATTTCCGCCTTTTTCTGGTTCGCACATTGAACAAAATTTTGAGCGCACATGCATTTGGATAGTGTGGACCAATCTTGTTCATGACTTGTTCTTGTTCGCACAATTGTACAAGGAATGATGTCTGCCATCAAACGTTACTCTAGCAACGACGAAATAACCCTTGTGATAATTATAATTTATGTTAACTTAAAAGTATATAATGGATAATAATAATCAGGTGATAATCTATCCATTAAAGTCGATTTAGATAATACGATCACGTTACTTTTACAAATGCGTTAAATCATTAATCTTATAAATACATAAATTAACCCACAAAAAAAAAAAAAATAAATAAATAAATAAAATAAAAAAAAATCTCGATAAGACATACATATTTTAACGAGTGTGTAGTATGTAGTTGTAGTATTTTTAAGTATAGGTAGTACTTAAGTAGTAAGTACCTTAACAATTATAGATTAGTATATAGAATATATTTAGCAGTTTTTTCTTTGTTTCATAGGTATGCAGTTTATGTGTACGTATGTGAAAAGGCACATTTGGACATCAAGTAATTGTACCGACTTATACAGTTGGTTGGTACTTATGTTGTTGCTTCCAGCTGTTGCATTCTTGATGTTGCCAATACAATACGAGCGCCTTAATTATCTGTAAGAACAATGGATTGCAGTGATTGCTTTACTTACTCCACCACAGCATCAAAATCAGATACAGATACAATAACAAAGTAGTAAATGAATACCAATTGCTAACCAACCAACTAGTCAGCCTGCTAACTATAACGACGATGTCTAGATGCAACTATTACTTACTAGAGTAGTACTTCAGCTATCCTGGCAATATTTAGTCTTAAAAAGGAATAAAATATCCATGTACACTGTACATATGTATGCATGAGTATATTTGGCTAGAGATCTTGTTTAGTACTCTTTTGGTTTTTTGTGTTCAGTTTTTTTTTGTTTGCGGATATTGTTTGGAAACATTAACTGATTTCCTTTTTGTGCCAGGAGCAGTAGTGTAGTCATGTTGCTCTGATTTAGAAAACAATTGATGTAGTAAACACATATGTGTACAAACTCTTGCATATGTTTTAAACATTCATGAAAACATATACATACTTGTAAATTTTTTACATACATAGATACGAATATATTTCGGTACATGTATGCATATGGAGATACATGTAATTCAGCACCCACACTTTTTTTATCTTGTTGTTGGACCCCGACAAAATAGACACAGTTCGGTGGAATCAGTTTTGCTCTTCCTTATTTTTATTTTTCCTGCAGCCACTGGATTATGCTCGCAACAATCCAGAGTGCCTCCAGTCAAATTAGTTTCTGTTGACAGAGTCAACTTAAATACGTTTGTTCGGATGTTGTTGGTTGATTGTCTCGTTGGCCTCAGGCATTTGGGCAATGTTAAAGCTATTAGCGTGTTTTGTTGTTGAATTCTCCCAGTTTGTATACATAATTGTACGTGTTGCACAGCAAGCTCTTGTTGTGGGTTGGTTAGTGATGTTTGTTTGTGTACGGTTTGCAGTTGGTGCAACATCGAATATATTAACGTTTATTTGTGTTATTGGCATTTCGAGGTTACTAATTGCGGTTAACAATACAAATTTAACAATATAATCATGAAACCCCAAATAAAACAAGCCCCTTTCGCCTTTTCGAGTGTACATATAAGTATGATAATGTTCTTCCTACTTCTTGTGGGCAAAAAAAAAAAATCTAACTTTTCACGTGGTCAATATTGATTGTGAACGAGTATTTGTTTTCGTTTTAGTCAGGATATGTGGGTGAAAAATGTACAATTCGATAAATAGAATCCAACATTAGTGTTCGATTTTATATTAAGTTTACGGGTTACTTTAACACAAATTGTATGTAGTTTCAAGAAAATATCAAATAAGAATGTACCAAATAATTTTTACTCAGGAAAAGGCATTCATTTGTAAATTTTCCCGTATCCTCTAAATTCAAACTAATTTTCAAAACGATAAAATGATTTCTATCACAATGAACAAAAAAAGAGCAGTAAATACGGTAAAATAAGGGGTAGAATTGAAGAAAAGTAGCTTAAATATCAATCAACAAAATCATTAGTCAATTCAATAGAAATTTTTATTTATTTTTCGTATATTTGTTAAATATCAATATGACTTCAATATGACTAATTCAATTAGTTAATTAAAAGGTTGTTAATTTAACAAAATTTTAGTCAAATTGAGTAAAATATTATTCAAATTAACTAAATATTTAATTCAAATTGAAGAATGTTTATTCAATTTAACTAACCAATTTTATACATTTTACATTTTAGTTAAATTGAATAAAAAATTGTTCAAATCACCTAATTTTTTTCTTAAAATCGAAGAGTTTTTTCATTTTAACATTTGAATTTTATTCAATATGACAAAATTTTATCAAAAATAAAACAAATAAAAATTTTTAAAAACTTTAATAATATTTATTGCTTAAGAAATATACTTCATATTAGAAATAAGCATACGATTTTAAAATACATATATGTATATAAAACAAAAATCATTTCTTATAAAAGAGTAAAAATAAGTTTAATATATGTATGTATCTAATTCATATATAATGGGGAGCTCAAATAAAAATAGTAAAGCAAATCCAAAAATTTTTTCTTTCATTTATTTTATGTTTAGTATTTAATAATAGCTCCCGATTTTAAAGGTATATTTAAAATTCTAAAAATGGTATAATAATCTACTGACCCATATCTATAAATTACACTATATTATATTCCAATATATTTTTATTGTTGTGAAAAAATATTTTAAAAATACTACAAAATCCCTCAGGTGCAAAATTGAGTATATGCGAGTTGTTTTCGTTTTGTTAGATTTTTTCATACACGCAAAGAAAAAACATAGTTGGTCAAATCATAATCGGTAACTATCATTAATGTTTAGGTTTATGATTCCCTCAATCACATCAGTTATTATACCCTTTTGTGAACATAATATTGTCCTATCCAATATTAATATAATATGAACCTCACAATCATAACATTTATATGTGATAGTTCTCACAACCATACTGCATAAATATAACATGATCCCTACATTAAATATTATAATACCCCCAATCATAATACTATGCATACGGTTAAAATATATTTTTTATTTATTATTATTATTTTTTTAATTTAAATTTTTCGAATAGAAAATAATTAAAAAACAAATACCACAGCCTTCACTGGACGATTTCGTTCAAGAAAATCCATCTTCACATTCACACACCTAAAAGAAAATTTATAGAAACACATTTTTTTATTATTATTTTTATATTTGACCGCACTGAATTATTGATATTTATTGTACTTACCGAAAAATATTTCCAATTTGAAATTTGGCCATTGATGATTTCCTCAGTCAGCACTCCGTGGATCTCGTTATTAAAAAAATTTTGTGAACTTTTTTAAACGTTTTTCTTCACTTTACGTCCGTCACATTTAAGATTTCATTACTGAATGAGTAAATTATTTCGAAAGAGAGATAACAATAAAGACAAGCATATTATTGTCACCCCTCGCATTAAAATATTACATACAAATATTTCATTGAAATAATATGTTACTATGAAACATATTATTCTTTTACTTAGTACACCGACTTTATGTTATTACAAAGTACCATATGTTAAATGATCAGAACAAAAAATAATTGATTCAGCTTAGTCTAAAACACAATAATTTGATTGTGTTAGCCATATAAACTACTTAGGAACAACACTTGATTTCCGCGAGCATTTCGGAATCATGTTTTTTCTTTGCGTGTAGAGCTTGATGCTTTTATTTTTAAATTATAAATTATTTTATTAAATATTAAACATAAAATAAATGAAAGAAAAAATTTTTAAATTTGCTTTACTATTTTTATTTTTACACAACGACAAGTGCAGAAATTAAAAGCATGTACTCATTTGTGCTCCCTACTGTATATTATAAAAAAGTAGTGTAAGTATGTTTGTGTACAATCATGCCTAAACGGCTGTACCGATGTTAACTTAATTTGACACACAGATAGTACCGGTGCAGGTGCAGTTTATAGTCTATATTAAATGGCGATTTAAAAAAGTAATTTTCTCTATTTATCACGTTACTACTTAAGCAATTTTCATGAAATTTTGCACATGTATAGAATTTATTGGCACTATTCAAAAATATGTCTTTGATGTTGGCCACGCTCACTTTGGACAAGAATATAAGCCTATATTTGAGAATTCATTACACCAAAACTACCAAGCCTATAAACATAAAACTTGGTGCGGAGACAGTGTATCTTATTAATAATGATATGAGCTATGACAGAACTTCATCATATGCCACATCCTTATTTTGCGCTTACTTTTTTAAAAAGTAATTTTCTTAATTTATCATGTTACTTTTGAAGCGATTTTCCTGAAATTTGGCACATATGTTCTCATTGTTCGCCACGCCCACTTTCGACAACAATCCTTATATACTATAAAAATTAAATGTATTTATTTGTGCGCCAATCACGTTTAAACGGCTAAACCGATTTTCACGAAATTTGACACAAAGATAGTACCAGTGCCTGTAGTAGTTATAGTTTATATTAGATCTCGGTGGGATGTAACGTCTACATTTTACGCCCACATTTTTAAAACTCTCAAACGGCTGAACCGATTTTCTTAAAATTTCCACATCATCCTGTGTATCTCTAAATTTAAATATGATATTTTATTTTTCGATCGGAGCAGGAAGAGTTGTGCTTCCCACACAAAGTAAATATTCATTATGGTACATCTAAAGAACTAATATAGTGAAAGTCTATACAAAGAAAATATAAATTTCTCATATCTAAAGGAGTATTACAGTGAAAGCCTTAAAAAGTTGAAGCAGTTATTTTCATAATAAATTTCGAATAAGGCGGATAGGTCCAGTTAACAGGAAGTAGTTAATATTTGCTATCGCCTAAAAAGAGGTAGCGAAGCGCATCGGGTAAAGCTAATTAATTAATATAAAAAGATATAATAAAGAATATTTTAATTAAATTTAATTCAAACTTAGTAGCGAAAGTTTTAATTATAAGTAAACGAGTGTATAAGCCTGCCAGGAAATATAATATTGCCAGGAAACACGCAAAGAAAAAATATGGTTCCTGTGACCATAAACTAAGAGCAACATACTATGATTGTAATATATGATTCCAGGTTACAATAAGTATATCTGTACGTAATCATTATTATGATTCCAATTTATAATTTATTAGTAAGGTTCATAACCTTATTAATAACTTTTAGTAAGTTTTATAACCTTTTCTTAAGTATTGCTTTAAATTTCATCATGTTTTTATCATTTAATAATTCCATGTTATCATATATATAAACTAATTTCATTATATATATAATTCCTTTTTATCATATACATAAAATAATTTCATCATATATACAATTTCATTATATATATAATTCCATTTTATCATATATATTATTCCATTCTATCATATATATGAACTAATTCCATCATAAGTATAATTCCATTTTATCATATATATAATCCCATGTTTTTTTCTTAAGTATTGCTTTCAATTTCATCGTGTTTTTATCATTTAATATTTCCATGTTATTATATACATATATAAACTAATTTCATCATATATATAATTCCTTTTTATCATATATATAAAATAATTTTATCATATATATAATTTCATTTTATCATATATATAATCACATTTCATCATATATATGATCCCATATTTTCATAAATTATATTCATTTGTACCATGATATGTGGTACATTCATCATACTGAATAAAAACAAACCTTGTCAATTTATATTTGTTCATATATAAAATAAATGAGAATTATAACTACTGGACTGATACACAAAAATGTTTATTCAAAAGGCATTAAAAGTTAATGGCTTAATGGTTGTAGAATTAACCAAATTTGTAAAATGAAATGAATGGTTATGTAATTAACTAAATAGTTGTAGAATGAACTAAATGATTGGATTTATTCATAAATATGATTTCATATAAACATATTTAAATACATATTATAATTCAGTGAACCATATTAAAATTTTGATTGTGGGTAATCATTAAATGATTAAACAGAATCATAAACATTGCTATCATGAACACAGTATATTTAAATCAATGAAAAACGGCTATATGATCATTGAATAGTTGTGGTGATCATGCTGTAACCATGTTTTTTCTCTGCGTGAATATAATATTATATTAGTAAAATTATGCACAAACAAATCCGAAAATCCTTAAAAATAATATATGAGCAACATGTTGACGCTTTTTCTTTCTCTAATCGAAGTTAAATATTTGAAGCTGTTAGAATCTGAAGCAAAAAAAAAAATATCGACGTAATACCTGCCCTGACCGAAATGTAAAATCAGTTTTCCATATGATTTGGAGAACAAACAATGAGCATTGCAAATCAAAATTTCTTAAAACCAAAAGAGCTAAAAATCGCGTATCTCCGCTGCCTGATTTGGCTCCGTTAGGATTTGTAGGATAAACAGATTTATAAGTAAGCCGATTTTTATATTTTTTTTTGGGAGCTTTTAGAAAGAGAAAAAATTCTTAGAAAAAAAAAAACAAATGAATCGATTATCTCCACTCCCTGATAAAAAAAAAAATTCAAAATCTGGCTCCGTTAGGATTTGTAGGACAAAAAGTTGTATAAGAGAGCCAAATTTTAATTTTCTACGTTGTCTGGAAGCTTAAGAAAGCTCCGAAAAGAGAAAAGAGGTTTAATAAATTACATATAAATCCATGTATCTCCACTCCCTGATAGAAATGTCAAAATCTGGCTCCGTTATGATTTGTAGGTCCAAAAGTTTTATAAGTGAACTAAATTTTAATTTTCTACGTCATCAGGGAGCTTCAAAAAGCTCTGGAAATTAAAAAAATGCTTAGCAAATTATATATATAGATTTATGATGAAGTGTCTAATATGTTTTCAATAAGGTAAAATAAACCAAATAAATTACCGTCTGAAATATAAAAAGATATTTAAGAAATTCTCTTATTTTATAATTATGTTGAAAAAAATATATAACTTCGAGGTATATTCTGCATTTGTTTCATATTTTGTAGCAAAAGTTTTCTTGCTGGATCCTCGATATGATCATTAAATAAGGAGATGATGTTTCATAGTTCCGTATGAAATGCACAGAGGGCAAGGGAGATCGATTTTTTGGCCAAAACCTTTTATCGTTGTCGGATATGGCAAAAAATTCATATTTCAAGGTTATTGAACTTGCTGATTCCAAAAATGAACTAAAAATTAAAAATTCAAAATGGCGGAACCAAAATGGCTGCCAAATATTTTAAAAAATTGTTTGATTCATCTAAAATTTTGTGTATAGGCAGTTTTAGAGTTACTTAATTTGAAATTGAAATCAGAATTTGAAAAAACAAAATGGCGGACTCAACATGTTTCTTTAAGTTATGTTAATTTCTTCAAAAATATAATTTTTTTTTTTTATAATCTATAAATGTGTCAAAAACCAAATATAAGAAATCTGTATTCTATAAAATTATCGAAAAAATTCAAAATGGCGTCCAAAATTTTTTTGTTGCCGTATCTTTCCAAAATTAAGTTTTCTGTTTGTTTTTGATGTTACTGAATTCAAGACCAAATATAAAAAATCAAGTAAGAAAGTTATAGTCAGTTTATCCTGACAATATAACACCCTACACCATTGCGTTTGTGTATTAAAATGATTCCCGAAATTTTCGAAAATGGACCTAATATGAAATTAGTTTATGTGATTTTTACTGATTTTAAATTTATTTGTGTCAAATACTGTAATTTATGTTAGATTTTGGGAGTTAAAGTGATTTTCGAAAATGGGCTTTATATGGGAGCTATGCCTAATTGTGGACCGATCTTCCTGATATTTTGTACACCGATTTAATATTGCATTGAACTTATTTGTACTGAATTTTATTGAAATACTGATATAAATAAGGAAATTCTAAGCGTTAAACCCTATTCGTGGGGTATTTGTATGGGAGCGAGTTGAAATAATTGACCAATCATGACCAATTTCCATACTTTTTTCTTCTTTTAAATAGAGAAAGAAAATTAATTGTATCTATAATTATATCGAAAGTGTTAATATACTGGATAAACATTTATTTGAAAAAATATCTAAATGTCTTCTTAAAATTTACGTTTTTTTGAAATCGAGAAACACTATTATAAAAAGTTGTGAATTGGCCATTTATCATTTGGAGAAAGTTTGGGCAACTTTTTTCAAAAGTAACATTCTACTAGTTATAAAAATAGAAAAAAAAAAACAGCTTTTATCGAACTGTGGATTTGTGTGGATTGCTTTGGAAGAAGGTTAATATCAAAAAAATTTTAATTTATTTGATTAAAATAAAAAAAATAAAAATATATACTATATGTAAATAATTTAAATTCGAGTTTTTTTTGTTATAATTGCCGATTCAGATGTTAATTGATGCGAAAAAAAAAAAAATTTCAGCTTTTGTCATAAAAATATGTAGCAAAAACCAAAAAAAAAATGGCACTTCAATAATATTAATTTCTAACAACTTTTTTAGCTTTGGTTCGATACAGAAAGAAATGGTGTAGATGGATAACAAAAAAAATTTCGGGAAACATGGTTTTAAATGTTCCTAATAATTTGCCATATTCGTTACTTTCAAATTCTTAAAAATGACTTATGGCCAAAAATCTATCTCTCTGGCCCTCTGTGGCTTTAAATTTTTGCCCATGTGGATTTATAACTCAATGTTACCTCAATACTATTTTTAACGTTTATTTCTGGATGATCTCTAGCAAAGTATAAAAAAATTTAAAAAAAGAAAACATAAATAAAAAAAAAAATACATATAAAGAAAATTATGACCGAAAAAAGTTCATGTCGGGTGGGCTAATTACACTGGTCGCCAAAAAAATCCTCCCCCAAAGACGAATAGTTAAACTTGATACATTTTGATGTGAAAACACGAATCTGCTATCTGCTTTTTTCCACCAGGTCTGGATTTTTTTATGGGCGTGTCTAATATTTCGCCCATAGTATATTTCTAATTCATTACTCTAGTATATTTCCTTATAACTAAAAAACGGTGTTTGATTGACATAAGAAATACACCAAAAGATGCGGACTAAAAATATTTTCAAATCATCAAAACTTCATTTTTTTTATGTGCTCAATAGTTTCGGAGTTATTTTGAAATAAATGTCCAAAAAAAATGTTTATATATTCTTTTTTTTTTTTTTTTTTTGAAACAAAAATAGGTGGACTAGATGGACTTTGACGCGTTAAACAAGAATCTGAATTCACTTTTTTTCTATCACGTACTGATTGAATGGTTTGTACAATTTGGACTATAAATCAAGAACCGTTTACATGATTTTGATAAGTGATACACCAAAAGATGCATACGAAAATTGTCTTTTAGGTGTGTCAACATAATTTTTTATTTATTAAAGAATTTCAGAGTTATGGATCAAAATTTTCACGATTTTTAAATTTTTTTTTTTTTTTGCTCGAATAACTACGGAAATATTAACTGCACAAAAAATTGTGTAAATTCGGCTCAAAGATAATTTAAATCGCTATCTACTGTAGTTTTTTTTTATTTTAATTGGGCAAACCGTTCTCGAGTAATACAAGTGTCACTGCCTAAAGACGGGGTCATAGTAGTCATGCCCATAAAAAAAATCAAAACGTGATAGAAAAAAAGTGAAAGCTAATTCTTGTTTAGCACCTGAAATTCCATATAATTCACCTATTTTTTTATTTAAGACGAATTTTTTTATTTCTTTTTGCACACTACTGTATCTCCAGTTAACTGTAGGTATGCATGGGAATACTAACTTAACTATGAATGCAATCAAGATTTGTGCATAAATTTTTATGATACGTGGCTTTATTTACTCGTAGTTTTACCAACTTTGAGATAAAGGTGATAAACTGAAATACTTTTAAAAAGAAGTTTTAGTAAAAAAATAAATCTTTAATTTTTTTTTCGGACACTTATTTCGAAATATCTCCCAAACTATTGAGCGGTTAAAAACAACTTAAAGCTAACATTATTCCGCATATTTTGGTGTATCATTTATATAAATCGTACATACCGTTCTTGAGTTATGGTGAAATATACTCGAGTAATCGGCTTATTTAACGCGCAATATTAGACACGCCAAAAAAAAATCTCGACCTGATGGAAAAAACTGAAAGCAGATTCGAGCTTAGCATGCGGAATTCCATCTAGTCCACATATTTTTTTTTTTTTTTTTTTGAAGGAGCACGACGACCAGTGTTAGTTGACCGACACTGAATGTATGAGGAATTTCAAAATTTGTTTTTCTCTTACACTAATTCCAATTTATGGTTTTATTAACAGCTATGCATACAAAGTCAGTTCGCGTTAATCATTTTTATCAATGTGCGCAAAAGTTGTGGAGGTTTGCATTTGAAATGTATCTTAAAAATAGAGATTTGGCTTTATCAAAATCAAAAACAATGCGATTTTATAAAACTTCTAAGGTACTACCTGCACATGTCAGTATTACAGAATCTTAAATATTTATCGAAATACACTGAAAAGAGAAATTTTTTATTATATATTTTATTATATATAAAATTGGACTAATAATGCGAAATATTTGGGACTGATTTTTGATGTTCAGAATATCTTTTTTGGTCCATAAAATTAAAAAGCCACCTAAATTTTAGGATTAAGCAAATATAATGCTCAATATTTATACTTAGCGATAGTTGTCTGCTAGCGAAATGAGTTTGGAGATGAATGCCGCAGTAGCCGATATAAATGACGTTTCTTTAATTGTTTTTCATAATATCAATATTAATCATTAAAGTAATTTTTAAATGTATTTTTCGATGATCTAAAATCATATCTTATACTGAAAAAATTTGGCCAAAATTTTTGAAAATGCATAAAATTTTTTTTTCACGCCATTTTGACTCGGACGTGTCAATTATTAATAAATTCGATTTACGCGATATTTTTGAAAATTTCTATAAAAGCGGAATTCATAAGTAGCGAAAAAACTTACTTTAGCAAATATTTACGCCAATAATAAAATCTTTCCACATTTAAAATTAAAAAAGAAAAAAGAGCTTTTTATTATCCTAAAATTTCATTACTTATTAGTAACCTAAAAAGTTCCTCTTGTTTTAACTTATAATGACTTCAGTAATACTTTAAAATCGATGAGTTTTTGAACAACTTAAAAGTCAAAAATCGTACGAAAACCATATTTTTTTATATATAATATAAATTTTATTTTATATTTTTCATTATTATAAACGAAACGTTTTTTAAAATTTTGAAATACACTTGAGTTACCCAGCAAAAACTTGGTAATGGTATGTAGTTACGGATGTAGTTACTTTTCAAGCATAACAACATACTTTCTGCATTACATGAAAGTAGATTAGTAACTACTTACTTTTAACTTGATATGTAATCAGTTACATTAGATCAGATTTTTGGAAATGTTACTTTTTATCTATCTCTTCATTTATATTATATAAATTATATATTTTAAAAGTAGGTAAAATATGAAAATACATTAATTATTTGTTAAAGTAACGAAGGCTGAAACAAATAATTAATCGTAAACACACCAGTCTCCGGTGAAGTCGAAACCACGACGTAAGCAGACAGAATAGCTTATTGGTAACAAATCCATTAGGCCACTTTATACGTACATGAATTCATTCATGAACTCTGTAATTTGAGTTTATGTAAAATACTACATCAAACATAAAATACGGTATAACTCTTAAACCAATAAAGGGGTATACAAATTTTATTATCTATAAATGTATTAATATCAAAATACGTACTATGCTCAATAAGCTAGTTACATGCAAAAAGTGTTATTGTTCATTTAATTTTACTGTCTTGTTTACTAAATAAATTTTGTGTCTGAAAAAATGTTTGTCAAATTTTTCAAAATTAAAAATTTTTGACATAAAAAAATAAATGCAAGAAAATACAATTTTTTTGTTAATGTTTACAAAAATCAATTTCTTATTTCAAAAGGCTATTGGTAAATTATTAGTGTTTAAAAGTGGTAAGTTACTGAATATTACTAAAAAATATCCACTAATTTGTATTGTTTCTCTTAGGCACATTGGCACAAATTTTTAATACCTTGAAACTCAACAGGCAACAAATTTGAAGCGATTGCAATTTAGGAAATACAATTACATAAAGGTAAGAAAAATTTATTGGCTATCTTAAAACAATTTGTTAAACGTATTAAACTCTTAACAATTTTCAGACGGGGCAGGTCAGTAAGGTCCGGTATTTTATTAAATTTCTGCACGGGTCACAAGAATGCGCTTCAAGAATTAACTCCAAGTCTATGGTATGAAATAGTATGTCAAATCCTGATTTCCTCATATTTTCAAATAAATAAATTACAAAAAAATTATCTGCATTTTATTTTCAATACTTCAGTACTTACTTGTAACCTATAATGTAACTAGTTACTATTCATTTTGCTAATAATGACTTCTGTAATACTTTGAAACTAATGAGTGATTGAATAGCTACAAAGTAATTAGTTCTTGTAACGACATCTAAGTAATGACTTTCTGAAATGCCTACCTGTAATAATATAGAGTAAGTAGTTGCCTCTAATGACATCACCGTGTTAAAATAATGAGTTATTCATCTAATGTGAAAGTAGTGTAGAGCCATTATATTAGCTTCTTATCTCATTACATGGCAAGCAAAGTTTTTGCTGGGTAAACATGAAATAAAATTGTAAGCTATTTTTAAAACTGAAATTTTGCATGAATAAATTATATATTGATATATTTATACCCTACACCACCATAGGTGGACGGACGGACTAACGATGTCCGTCCGTCCGTCAGGCTGGACGGCTGGCTGTCCATGTAAACCTTGTGCACAAAGTACAGGTATTTTGAAGATAATTGAATGAAATTTGGCACGTGGGACTTTTATGATACAAGGACTAAGCCTATTGAAATTGGTTATGATCGGTCCATTATTTCACCTACCCCCCATACAAATGTCCCCCCGGAATAGAGTTTCCACACTTAAAAATGCCTTAATATTAAAAATATTTTATTGAAATTCGGTCCGAAGAAGTTTTGTGCAAGTACCAATCTTTGTACCAAATTTTATTAAAATCGGTCCACGATTGACCATACACACAGTTACTAAAGTATACATACGGCCGACCAATTTTGTTTTCTGTAGAAAATTACATTTCTTAATGTAATTTTTATATATTTTTAAATAATTTTGTCTTTATTTATGAATTTAACAACACTTTTTGTGTTATTTCTGCCAGTATTTACAAAATACAACCATGAAACACTTTAAATGCATTCCTGCAATGTTACAAAAGTATACATACGTAGTTTTTTTGATGTACCGTTATAAATGCCGCTAAGAATTTTATGAAAATATAATTTGTGTCATTAGTTGAAGTTGATTGGGTGAAATTAACACAATTTTTTTTTACATTTTCTTAACAATTAAGATAAAATAGTGAAAATGCCAAAAACAAAAGAGATTTCTGAAGATATTCGGAGATTGGTTGTTAAGTTAAAAAATGAAGGCAAATCATTGCAAAAAATAGGTGAAATATTAAATTTAAAAAAATCTACAGTGCAAACAATAATAAAAAATTTTGAAAAAAATGGAGATTATGCCAGTAAACCACGCTCTGGGCGTCCTTCTGTGCTCAGTGAGAGAATGCAAAGGACGATTATTAGATCAGTTAAAGAAAATCCGAAACAAAGTGCGGTCAAAATCAAACATCAAGTGGAGTCCTGTCATGGAATTAAAATTTGCACCCAAACAGTTCGTCGCTGCATTAAAAAAAATGGATACGTTAGTAGAGTTGCACGAAAAAAGCCTTTGCTCAGAGCCGTAAATATAACAAAACGCTTAGAGTGTGCAAAAAAATATCAAAATATCCACATAAGCGATCCTACATTTTGGGAACGTGTTATATTTACTGACGAGTGTAAGTTTATGGTTTTCGGAGGAGATGGACGTGCCAAAGTTTGGAGAAAACCCACTACGGAATTCTTGCCTCAAAACGTTAATTCTACAGTTAAACATGGTGGAGGTTCTTTAATGGTCTGGGGGTGTATGGCCGCAGGTGGTGTTGGATGTCTAAGGTTTATTGAGGGAACTATGGATAAGACCATGTACATTGACATTTTGAAGGATAGCTACGTCCCCAGCGTGAAAAAACTAGGACTCGAGAGAAATGGCATATTTATGCAGGACAACGATCCTAAGCATTCCTCGAAGATAGTAAAGGAATGGTTGCTTTACAATGTTAAAACTCAATTAGAGCATCCACCACAATCGCCTGATTTAAATGTTATAGAACATTTATGGGATCACCTTAAACGAGCCGTTAAAAAAAGGAATGTAACGTCTATCCCTACATTGAAGCAGGCGTTGATCGAAGAATGGAATTTAATTTCAGCAGAAACGACCAAAAAATTAGCATTGTCAATGCCTGCTAGACTGTCAGCTGTTGTGGAAGCCAAAGGAGGCCACACAAGATATTAAAATGTAGATTTTAAAATATATTTTTAAATTCGTATGTATATTTAAGTAACTTTGTGATAAAGTGAAATTTAATATAATTGAAGTTTCCTAAGATATTGAATTGATTTTTTATGTTAATTTTGTGTTATTTTGTTTTTATTAATATAAGAAATAAATTTTTTTAATTTAAACCGTAAATTTTTCTCTTTTTTCATCAAACCATAGATATTACGCACCGTATGTATACTTTAGTAACTGTGTGTAGCTCCCATATAAACCCCCTTCCGTAAATCACTTTAACGTGCATAAATCCCATACGAAATATAGTAAGTAGTTAGGGATTGTACGTTCACCAGCAATTAAATTTAATTGCTCTATAAAAAGGGGTAATAAAAAAATTAATTGTTCCATAATTTTGTATGATTTTTGCATGGAGTGATTATGTGTGTCTTTTTTGGGCATTTTTTTTTTTTTTTTTTTTTTTTTTGTTTTTTTGGTGGGTTTTTTATTTGTTTATTTTAGTAGTGGTTTGTTTATATTAAGTGTGTATTGTTTATATTTGTGCATTGGATTTCTTTTTGATTCTTTGGATAGGATTGTTTAGTGTCTTGGATTTTTTATATATATGTATGTAGTATGTATAATTTTTGTTCTTTGAATAGGATTGTTTACATTAGTTTTTTTAGAGTCTCTGCGATCATGGATAGTTCAATGGAGTTTTGTTGTGTTGGGGTAGGTTTATTACTGGTGAACGTACAATCCCTAACTACTTTGGGGTATTTTGTCAACTTTTTTTAAGATTTTTTCGTTCGTATGCTTATTAAAATATATGAACGCCTGATAGTTTTGATCTGTTTTGTTTAGATTATATGCGTATGCGGTGGCTTTGGAGACTTTATTCTTATAAAGTGGTCGGTTTGTTGAGATTGGGTGTTTTTTCTTATAAAGTTCCTTTGATTATATGCTTATGAAAATGTATGATTGCCTGCTAGTTTGAGGTGATATCAAATGTGTATGTAGTGGTTTTTGTTCTTTGCTGCTGTCAAGTGGTGAATATGTTTACATTAAATTCGTATTGTTTATATTATGTAAGTATGTCTTAAGCATATACTAGAAAGTATATGAATGAAAAGGAATAATTTTTTTTTGTTTGCGTAAATTTAAGATTTTTTGACTGTATTAAAATGTATGATAGCCTGATAGTCTTACTATTAGGATGTCCCTTGGGATGACCCTAATATATTTTTTTTTTTTTTTTTTGTATGAATCATCTGTACTTCTAAGAAAGTTAAGCAGACTAATAATATGAATGAAAAGGAAACACATTTTTTACGCATATTTAGAATTTTGTTACTATATTAAAATGTATGATCGCCTGATAGTATTACTATTAGGATGTCCTGATAATTCTTTGATGAGCCGACTGTACATCTAAGAATGTTAGCAGACTAAGAAACTGTATTCAAATATAACTCTTTAATATTCCCATACACTAGCATAATACTGAGATTGGATTGATGAGTTTATATTCCATTGCATAATTTTTTTATTTTACTAAAGTGTGTCACAGCATATTTGTTTACATTGTTTTGTATATAAGTGTGTGTATTTGTTCGTGCTTTTTGATCTTTATATTATTCCTTTCAAGAGGACTAATTTATTGCTTTTCGACAAGTGGTTTATTAAAAAAATTATGATATAAGTGGGTCATGTGTGGATAATCACTTTTTAATTTGGGTGAAGAAAAAGAACAATTGTTTACATTGTTCTTGTGTGATTTTTATATTATTTTGTTTCATGTACGGACATGATTGCATACTGTGAAATTATAAACATCATGTACATGTGATTCCCTTTTTTTATATTGTGTATGTATAGGTAGTCTTTAAATCATAGATTAAAACTAGTGTTTAAAGTTTTAAATCAGTACGCTCTTGTGTCTTCGGTTATAAAAAACGAGTTCCTGCTACATTAAAAACTATTTTTGTTTCCAAATTTTAAAATTTTGTTGTATTAAAAAAAAAAAAAAAAAAAAAAAAAAAATAAAAGTAAAATTATTTTTCAAAACAAATAAAAAAATTGTGTGTGATTTATTTACAAAAAAATAAAAAATAAAAACATTATTTTTCAAAATAAAGTGAATTGAATTTATTTACAAAAAAATAAAGAAAATAAAAAAAAAACATTTTTTCAAGATAAACTTCATAATTTGTTTCAAAAAATAAAATTGAATAATTTAAAATTTCAGCTATATAATTAATTATTTATAAATTCAATTATATTTATATACAAACAAAACTGTTAATAGTGTATAATATAAGATATTGAAAAATAAATAAAAAAAGGAATTAAAAAATATACTTCTAGTCTAAAAGAATTTTTTTAATACTTTGAACAATAAAAATGAATACCAACAGCAACAACAACATGTATCACTGCGACATCTGCAATCTTGTATTCAACTGTGAGAGTACATATATATATCATATTAATTGCCATGCCATTAATATGTTGCAGCTACAAAATATTCAAATTGAGCAACAAAATGAATATTATTATCCTATGCAACATCCGGAATACTATTCCATGCAACATCAGCAATATTATGTGCCCACATATAACTATGTGCCATGGAACAACCAACTTTTTACTTATCCAGCTCCACAACAATATCCTGAGGGAAATGAACCTTTAAACCCTACTCAAAATATGGAAGATTTTGAAAATTCGACATCAACTGACAATTCATCAAATATGAGTGAGAGTATGGAGTTGTGCTCGATTGTTGACGTGGAATCTCCACACAATTCTTCGGACATGAATTTATCTCCATTAGTAGAATTGGAAAATACTGACTCTATTCAAATGGATTTAGATGAGCAAACTGTCGAGGAAAAGGAGTATTACATAATAAACAGTGCATTTAAGAATAATATTGTAACATATGGTATTCCAAACCATAAAGATGATGTATTTTTCGATGAATTCGTAGCTGAAAAAGTCGGAATAATAAAGGAAAGAATACTGGACAATCTAAAAACACATACCATTATAAAATTCAGCATAATAATAGTTGCTGAATATATGAAAATTGTCGGTGAGGAGATGGAGTTCGTAGTTATTACACACAGATCTAAAATGGATTTACTTACTCAGTCAAACAACATAAATGATGTAATAGAGAATCAATTTATAAATATTAAAACTAAAATGTCCGAATTCCAGGAAAGAGATTCTGGGTGGACATTAATCAGAATTATTCGCGCAGAAATAAATATTAACAAGTCCTCTTTAGTAAAGGGATCTCTCTGGATAAGTACCCCCGAAAAATTAGCTAACAGAAGAGCATGTATAAATATCGAAAATGATGATATTTATTGCTTTAAGTGGGCCGTAATCGCTGCATTAAACGGGGAGACAGAAAATGCGCAGCGTTGCAGTTCGTATAACATAGAGAATATATGTGCCGACATAATAAACCTAAAAAATAAGTTCAGAATAGATTTCACTTCTTTAAAGTTCCCACTAAAACTAAAGGACATAGAAGTATTTGAAAACATAAATAATACTATAAGTATAAATGTGTTTGGATACGATGAGGAAACTGACAACATCATTGGCCCCTTTTATATTACTAAAAATGAAAAGAAAAATCATATAAATTTGATGTTGTTGGATAACGTGTATAACGATCATCATTACATATTAATAAAAAATATGTCAAGGTAAGTTGGACAAGAAAAAATTTTATAAGTATATTTTTATTTAATTGTGTTATTTTGTTTTTCTTATAGACTTTTAAAGCATCAAACAACATCAAACAGTAGAAAACTTTTGTTCTGCAATTCTTGCCTGCAGTATACGCATAATGATGACATTAATAATAATCATAAAGAAGAGTGTGGAAAAATTGTTACCCATATGCCAGCACCCAATCATTCTGTTCTGCAATTCAAAAACTTTCAGCGTCAAATTGATGTACCGTTTGCTGTGTATGCAGACTTTGAATGTATTTTAGAAGAAATGGAGGAAAATGTAAGTGAAAAAACACAATTTATACAAAAGCATATTCCTTGTGCTTATAGCTATATTATAAAATGTAATTATAATAGTGACTTCGATAAGTTTAAAATTTATACAGGGGAGGATGCAGCAGAGAACTTTGTTGCATCGTTAGTTGAAGATTGTAAGGGAATTTATAATAACTTTTTAAGACAAAATAATGTAATGGACAAATTAACTCAAAAACAAATTAAACATTTTGAAAATGCGCTCAACTGTCATATATGTGACGAACCTTTGAATAATGATCGTGTTAGAGATCATTGTCACATAAGTGGAAAATTTAGAGGTGCAGCGCACAAAAATTGCAATCTAAATTATCAAACCCCCAAATTTATTCCTATATATTTCCATAATTATTCATCCTATGATTCGCACCTTTTTGTTAAACATTTAGGTAAAGTTTCGTCAAAAATTAAGGTAATTCCTTTAAATAAGGAATTATATATATCATTATCCAGTTTGATAAAGATAAACGACGAGGAGACTCTTGAATTGAGATTTTTAGATTCCATGCGTTTTATGGCTGATAGCTTAGAATCATTAGCAAATAATTTGTCAGATGACGATTTTTACACAATTAAATCACTATTAATTATTAAAATGAACAAGAATTTAAACTGATGAGGAAAAAAGGTATTTTTCCTTATGATTATTTAAATTCGTTTGAAAAGTTAAATGACATACATCTACCTTCCAAAAATGATTTCTTCAATAAGCTTAACAATAAAGAGTGTAGCTCTGACGAGTATTCACATGCATTAGATGTATGGAATACTTTTAAATGTAAAACATTGAAAGATTATATGGAGTTATATCTCAAAACTGATGTTCTATTACTAACAGACATATTTCAAAATTTTAGAAAATTATGTAAAAGTATATATAATTTAGATCCTTGTCAGTATTTCACTGCACCTGGACTATCCTGGGATGCTATGCTTAGGTATACAAAGGTGAAATTAGAGTTACTTACTGAAGTTAACATGTACAATTTCTTCAAAAAGGGAATACGTGGTGGTATAGTTCAATGTGTTAAGCGACATTCTAAAGCGAATAATAAGTATTTAGACGATTTTGATAAAACTATACCTTCAGAATTTCTGATGTACTTAGACGCTAATAACCTTTACGGTTGGGCGATGTCTGAGTATCTTCCTTACGGAGGATTTAGATGGTTATCGAGCGATGAACTTGATTTAAATCCGAATACCATAAGTGATGATTCTGAAAACGGTTATGTCTATGAGGTAACATTGGAATATCCTTCAGGATTACATATTCCTCATAATGATTTGCCATTTTGTGCAGAAAACAAAAAAGTTGGAGGTTCTAAACATAGTAAATTAATTACAGATTTCGAAACAAAACGTTCATATGTAATACACTATAGAATTCTAAAGCAATGTTTAGAAAACGGATTAATTTTAAAGAAAGTGCATAGAATTCTTGAGTTTAAGCAATCTCCATGGCTTAAAAAATATATTGATTTAAATACAATGCATAGAGCTACTGCGAAAAATATATTTGAAAAGAATTTTTTTAAATTATTAAATAACGCCATATATGGAAAAACCATGGAAAATGTAGATAAGAGGAAGGACGTTAAAATTGTTACAGATTGGAATAGAACTAATCGTAATCGGTTAGGTGCACAAGATTGGATATCAAAAACTAATTTTCACAGTGTTTCTATATTCACGGAAGATATGGTTGCAATACAAATGAAAAGATGTGAAACTTATTATAATAAACCAATATACATAGGTTTTTCCATTTTAGATATCTCAAAGTGGAAAATGTATGATTTCCACTATAGATATATGCAACCTAAATTTAAAACTAAGTTATCTTTAAATTATATGGATACTGATTCCTTTATCTACACAATTCGAACAGATGATTTCTATGATGATATAAAAAATGATATTGAAATAGAATTTGACACATCCGATTACCCAGAAAACAATGTCTACAATATTCCTTTAGTAAATAAAAAGGTGTTAGGTAAGATGAAGGATGAAAATTGTGGAAAAATTATGACTGAATTTGTGGGGTTAAGATCTAAAATGTATTCAATTAGTGTAAATAATGATAAAGAAATAAAAAAATCTAAAGGTGTAAGGAAATGTATTTTAAATAAATATAATTTAGCTTCATATAGAGATTGCTTATTTAATAAAAATATTGTATATGATAACATGTTAACATTTAAATCTAAGATCCATCAAATGTATACTAGTAAATTAAGTAAAGTTATATTAAGTTATCAAGATGATAAACGAAAAATTCAAAGTGATGGCATTAATACATATGCTTGGTATCATTTTGCAATTGAAGAAACAAATCCTGATTATGAATTAGATATGTTGTTACTAGAAATAGATAAGATTCTAAATGAAGAAAATACTTGAATTTATTTATAGTAAATATCTTTAATTGTAACGTACATATTTTTTAAAAATAATTTTATCAATTTATAAATAAATAAATAAAAACAAAATTTAATATATTTTCAAATGTTTTATTTTTTATAAAGTTTTATATAGGTAAGTTACATTTATTTTTAAACAATTTTACGAACTATTCCGGTTAAAGGAGTGTACTCAATCAATCGATCATGAAGTATTAAACAATATGCTGATGTATTATTTGGAATTGATGTATCAGTTTCAAATTCAATTTTTAAATCAATAGGCCCACCTTTAGTGGTCTCATTTTGGTTACTTACATCAACTACAGTAATTGGATTATCTTTAAATTTTTTGAAGGAAAGAAGTGGTTGTGGATCCCGCATATAAAAATTTTGTTGAAATTTAGCATACATATCGTAAAGGATAGCATAGCGATTTTCTCCAAATTTTAAATTTAAGTCATCATATGGATAAGTATCTGAATTTAAATGTACTTTAATATTTTTTAAATCGGCGTGTAAGAATTTATTATCCTTTTCAAATATGAATATAACATATCGTGGTCTTTCTCTGTTTGTAGAGAACTTGACATTCCAGCTATGTTTCATTCCACCAGAAAATGTTGGATTAAAGTAACAGTCCCAACTACGAAATGCTATAGGTAACGATTTTCCATCTTTAATTGTTTTCATAAATTGAATTTTTTTATAGTCTGACAAATGAATATGTTGAACCTTCCAAACAATATTTGTGATAGTTAAATTTATAATTTCTTTATCATCTTTTGAATAGCATGCTTTTTTATCATTTGAACTCCTTAACAGAATTAAATCATGTTTGCTATTACATAACACTTTGTTGAAATCTTCTGCAAATCCCAACAAGCGATTAAGGGGAACACAAAAATTGAATGAGGTTCTAGATGAATCATCATCAGTATTCCATCCAGCATTACTTAACGTGTTTCTTTCGGATGTATTTAGTGATACATAATTTTTTATAGTTGTTGTAATACCAAGATAACGAGTACGATCAATTTCTATTCCATTTATTTCATAACGGATTTCATCAAACATGTATCCAACACAATTATTTCTTAATCGAGCGTTAGAAGTATCCTCACCGTTAGCTGTTTTTAAGTAACCTTCTACATATAAATAGCTCTCAGATGGCAAAACATATAGATCTTGATTTTGAATGGTTATTCTTATTTCATCATTATTTTTGTAGGACTGAATATAGGGAACATAGCTGAGATAATCCCTTTTTATAATGTTATCATCTGAGAATGGTTTTTCATCAATATTTAATATATCAGACATTATGTTTAACTTTTAAATTTAGTAATTTTAAAAATGCTTTATTTTCTTCAGTTAAAAGTGGTCTTGTCGGTTTGATTGATTGAAGGAGAATGTTTGAAAACCCTCTTTTATTTTTATATTTATTATAAATTATCATTTTCTTCGTGATCTGAGATGAATTCGAATTGTGATTTCTTCTCCTCTAAAGTTTATTAAACGATCTTCCTGATCTACAATCCGTATTTCGAGGCGACTGATTTCTTTGACGTTTACTGGCAAATAAATTAGATTACTTGGTCTTTCAGATAATTTATAACCTGGAGGAACGTCTAATGTAAATTCGTGAAGAATGTGAGCAGGAGAGTTATTCATAAAAGATCCTGCTATTATATTACAATGTAATTGCAAAATATTAACTTTTAAAATATTTACTGGTAGATTTGATGTATGTTTTTCTCCGTGCTGCAAAATTCGTTTACCAAAACCAAATAACTTACCAATAGATCGCCTTTTATTAAAAAATATACGATCGTGTGAGGATAATATATCAACTTGTAATGTATTATTGTTAGCAGTTATTTCTATGGTTTTATTAAAATTTTCTCTTTTGTACTCATGCTGAATGAAATTAGCAATATCTCGTAGTTCATAAGATCCAATAGGAGTTTCTATTATCTTGTCTCCAATATGAAATAAATTGTTATCATAGTCTACATTAGGAATAGAATTATACGACTGAAAGTCTACCAAACAGCACTCATAATCGTCATCCCCCAATTCAATAGGTGGAGAGTAAATTGATGATAAAGTTGATGTTTTACCGCTTAAAGTCAATGTTATTGACATTATAACGAACGATATTATAATAAATGAAAAATATTTTTATTCAGTTTTTATATTCGATTTTTTATTCTTATAAATTTAGGTTTTGAAATGTAAATGTATATAAGTATAAACTTAAAGTATATCGTTTTTATTTATCCAAGTATTATGATGATTTGAAAAGCCCAACCATTTCACTAGTGCTTTCTTACCCTTTCTTTTTAAAACTTTTTCCACCAGGTATGAGTTTGAATATTTTGTAGGCAAAATCTCCTCTTTATAGAATCCACCTCTTATTGGATTTCCTTCATAATCTTCTAATATGTATGTAGCAGGATTTGTATTTTGTATAGATCGTATTTTAAATATTTCAGTTGTCCAGTTTGGAGTGTATCCTTTTTCAAAAACATTTTTATATTTACTGATACGTACATGATCACCAACATGTAGATTTGATGTTTTAAATATTTTTAAATGACTGTAAACCGTATTCAATAATATTTTTTCATTTTTAGAGTTGACATTAATAGGAGCCATTTTAATTGTACGATGTATGTTTCTATTATATTTGTCAACCAAATCTTTATAAATATCAATCCAATGATATGTACCATTAAAACTAAATTCCTTCCACATCATTCCTTTAAGTGTTCTATTGAAACGTTCTACTATTGATGCTTTCATTACACTATAGGTTGAATAGTGATTAATGGAATACTTTTGCATTAACTTGAGAAAATCTTTGTTGAAAAATTCTTTTCCGTCATCAGTATGAAGATTTTTTGGAATACGTCCTAATTTTAAAATTTTTTGAAATGCTTCTGAAACATCAGCAGCTTTTTTAGTTTTAATAGCTTCAGCCCAAGCAAATTTTGAAAAAGTATCAATAACAGTTAACAAGAATTTATATCCATTATTAATAAAAGAATAGTTCCCCATTTCAACTAAATCTGCTTGCCATAAATCATCAATTCCTTTCATAATTACCCTTCTTCGTGGAAAGTTTTTTCGTGCCTGCGAGTGAAGCTCATTTATTATCGCTCTCTTTTCCATCATTTGTAGTTTTTGCTAATGATGCCATTACAATATAAACATCGTTTATCATTTTATGTAAATCATCGATTCTCGTTCTCACTGTTACAATTTCTTTGTTTATTCCTTTTTTTAATATTTCTTGGACGTGGTTGATTTGCGTCAACCATATCAAGATTTTTATTTTCATCAAGAATAAATCCCAAAGTTTTCGAAACATCTTTTTGTCTATAATAGTGACCAAATTTATCAACAGGCATTAACTTTTAATTTTATTTTAAATAATATTTAAAATATTATATAATAATATCTGCTTCACGTAACTCTTCAACAATTGAAATAATTTCGTTTGTATGATTATTATTACCAGCTTGTTGTGATGCCATCAAAAGCTTTAATCGATCTACTAATTCATTAGGATCGTCCCAGTATATATAGGTAGGTTTCTGGTGGTTTACATTCATAATACCGCTGCCAGTGTGAGTATTAACAAATAAATTTTTTATAATTTGTTTATACTTCATTCCTCTATTTGATTTAATTCGTCCGGTAGGACTATAATCTATTCTATGCGCATTTGTATTTAAGAGAATTTGTTTATATATATCCAACTCAGAAGCATCGTATTTTAAAGGGTTTTGATAGAAAAGAAGCTCAAACAATCCCGGTGTATATGCCCATCGTTGATTTCCTATTATTATTTTATCATCGCTCAGTATTAAGTTTTCGTTAGCGAACTTCCATACACCATTTTCATCCATGTGAGGTCCAAATACTTCATCCAGTTTCTTATTAGATTTTAAATAAGATAGATTTAGTACTTCGTCATCATCATTCTGTGAATAAAATGTGTCATTTTTTTCATCTTCTTCGTAATCAATTTGACTATCTTCTAAACGTTCTTGGTTTTTTAAATCATTCTCCGAAGTTGATTTTGTTTCCAAATGAGAGTTAATATACGATTCTTCAGAAGATTTCTTCGGTATAACTAATCTTTCACTCTTAGGCTTTATTAAGTTTAAAACGTTGTGATTTGATAATTTAACAAGTTTTTGTAAAGGTTCTGTTAAGGGTTTTAATGTATTATTTAATTCATTTGTTGTTGCTTCTTCATTCATTTTTAAGCTTTGGAACTTTCTTTTTAATTTTTTTCTCGATTTAATTAATTCTTTTAACATTTGTTCCTCCATTGAATACGCTTTTTTATCGTATTAATTCGGTACAATAATTTTATGAACGTCTTTAATATGTAAGCTCAGAAATGTAACTAAACTTGTATAAAAATATTAAAACCTTTTCTATATCGACCAGAATTAATTTCATCATCTTTGCTAATAACCACAAATCCATATTTTTCCTTCCAACATTCTCTACAAATTTCACGAAACTTGTCTATGCTCATATCACTTCCAACATGATCGTTATATATATTTTTTAGATTTAACTCGTCCTGTTTAAACATAATAATCATATTCGCATTGTCACGTATTAGATGCTTTGGTATACGAGTATAAGTTTGACATAAGTAAAATGAGTCTACATTTTTATGTCGTCCCATACAAAAATATGATCTAATATTATTTTGTTTTTCACATGCTACGTCATCGAATATCATCAATGAATTCGATTTTATATTATCTGGTGATATAACATCTGCATTTTCAGAAAAAGTGTAATATTCCATTCCCTTCACAGATTTAATTAGTTTCTTTAAATATTCATATTTCGGTTGATATAATGATTTTGAGTAAAGATATATATTCTTAAATTTTAATCCATTAGGACTTTCTATAAGACTAAGCATGACGTTTGTCTTCCCACAATTTGATGGTCCAACAATTAGAGCTCTTATAGAATTAGGTAATAGTGAACTATGTTTTCTCGTATTATTCTCTTCAAAATCTAGGTTTCGTACTAAAATATTTGATTGTTGCTTTAGTAATCGCATCTTGACTACTAATTATAAATATTAAATTACATTACTATATAACAACAATATATTCATTTTCAGTTTAAAAAATAAACTATAAAAATAATATAAAATGATTGTGTACCAGAAAAACAAAGTTAATGTAAAGAAGAATGCTCAGGGAAAAGGTTTGGTAAATAACTTAATAAATTCATTACCAGTTGAACTCCATTTACCCGGTTACCAATTTTGTGGTCCTGGCACAAAATTAAAAAAACGCTTGGAAAGGGGAGATAAAGGGATAAATCCTTTGGATGCAGCTTGTCGAGCTCATGATATCGCATACACAAAAAACAATAATATTACACAGCGGCACCAAGCAGATAGAGAACTCGCAGAAAGAGCTTGGGAAAGAGTAAAAGCTAAGGACAGCACTATTGGAGAAAAAATTAATTCATATCTCGTTACCAACGCGATGAAGGCTAAAGTCAAATTTGGTTTGGGTATGAAATGTAAAAAACCCCAAAAAATGTCTGGAAAAAAATTATTTAATGATGCCATTAAGGCTGCTACTATTGTGCTGAAAAAACAAAAACCAGAAGACATAAACAAAGCTATAAAATCGGCAAGGAAAGTTATCCAAAAATCCTTTCGTGGAAAATAATTAAAAGTAATAATTCCAAGGATTATAAATGTTCCTAAAACTGGAGGTTTTCTACCTCTTATACCAATTTTAACAGCACTTGGATCATTGGGAGCTTTAGCCTCTGGTGGTACAGCAATAGCTAAGGCAGTAATTTCTACAAAAAATGCTAAAAAACAATTAGAGGAAAATAAAAGACATAATAAAACAATGGAAGCTATTGCTATGGGAAAAGGTCTTTATCTTAAACCATACAAAAAAGGATATGGAATACTTGTAGAAGATCCAACAAAAAACTTTTAAATCAGCTACCCAAAAGACCTCTCACTGATATTGATCTAAACATATTTGGTAAAAAAAATATTCCATATTTTAGAGGTGTTTTCATGAGAGATAAACTACCGAAAAAACCTTATAAAAGAGAATGTGGAATTATAAATTTAGATTCTTACGAAGGGTCTGGCACACATTGGGTAGCTTATAATATAAATAATAATATAACCGAGTATTATGATAGCTTTGGAAATCTACAACCACCTCTTGAAGTATTAAAATATTTAGGAAATGGCGTTACATACAACTACGAGCGACAGCAACGGTTTGATACATACAATTGTGGTCATTTATGTTTAAAATATCTCTGTAAATTGAAATAGAAAATAAAACACATATCTTTTTAATTTTAAAATAAAAAACGTTGAATTTTTATTATTAACCAACTGTATCATAGGAATTAGTTTTTATTTTATTTTCATAGCTTATATTTCTAAGATTTGAATTACTGCTGCATGTAAATCGTTGACTCAGCTTGTAATATTTATCCATAATTTTTGCAATGTTTTCTTTTTCTTCATTTATATGAAAGCAGCATGAAACAGCATTTCCGTATCTTCTTTTGAAAGATTGAATTTTTTGTAAATGTTCTTCGAAAATCATGTCCTCAAAATCCAACAAAAACGCGTCAATATTAAACATGTTGAGATTTGTAATGATTATTAACCACTGAATTCTAAAGCTAAGAAAAATAAACCACATACCATCAGAGTAAATAAAAGACTTAATTTTTTGTTTTTCTCTTTGCTCACAAAATTTTATTAATATCAAAATGAAGAGAAATATGCATTGTTAAAAGATTCACTTAGTTCTAACTTAAAGCCATTTACATTATCTTCTAAGAGAGTCCTTGTAATTGAAAAAGCTCCATCTGTAATTTGCTCAAGTACATGGTCTTCTAAGGTATTATATCTCTTGGGAAGGAAAAGAACACCATCACTTAACTGAAGCACCACAGACTCGCCATATTTCGTTGATGTCCGGAATGCCTTACTTATAAGGTATGGTTTATTCAACATCAAGTCCTTAACTTTCACTATTTCTTTAATATTTTGTGCATTAAAAGAAGCAATTACGTTAGTATTAGATATCATTGTAGGAGACAACGCTTTTACTATTTCAAAGTGTAACAGAGTACTAACATAAAAGTTCAGACACTAGATGTAGTTATATACAATCTGTGATTTAAAGACTACCTATACATACACAATATAAAAAAAGGGAATCACATGTACATGATGTTTATAATTTCACAGTATGCAATCATGTCCGTACATGAAACAAAATAATATAAAAATCACACAAGAACAATGTAAACAATTATTCTTTTTCTTCACCCAAATTAAAAAGTGATTATCCACACATGACCCACTTATATCATAATTTTTTTAATAAACCACTTGTCGAAAAGCAATAAATTAGTCCTCTTGAAAGGAATAATATAAAGATCAAAAAGCACGAACAAATACACACACTTATATACAAAACAATGTAAACAAATATGCTGTGACACACTTTTTTAATTGCTGGTGAACGTACAATCCCTAACTACTACACCTACCCCAACACAACAAAACTCCATTGAACTATCCATGATCGCAGAGACTCTAAAAAAACTAATGTAAAGAATCCTATTCAAAGAACAAAAATTATACATACTACATACATATATATAAAAAATCCAAGACACTAAACAATCCTATCCAAAGAATCAAAAAGAAATCCAATACACAAATATAAACAATACACACTTAATATAAACAAACCACTACTAAAATAAACAAATAAAAAACCCACCAAAAAAACCAAAAAAAAAATTGCCCAAAAAAGACACCCATACTCACTCCATGCAAAAATCATACAAAATTATGGAACAATTAATTTTTTTATTACCCCTTTTTATAGAGCAATTAAATTTAATTGCTGGTGAACGTACAATCCCTAACTACTATAGTATCAAGTTAATATTCGACACAAAGAAGTTTCGTGTACGTAGAAACAACATTGCCAAAATTTATGAGAATCAGTCCATAATTTACCATAGCTCCCATATAAACCCACTTCCGGAAATCGCCCTATAATGCATAAAATCATCAAGATGTTATTATTAACGCATTACTCTGTACTTGCATGCTTTATTTTAGATTTAGTAAAAGTGTTGGTCTACAGGTCTAATATAAATCCATTTCCCGAATTTTTATGCTCATACGCAATGGTGTAGGGTATCATATAGTCGGTCTTGACCGACTATATCTTCTTCTCTCGTTTTCTTTTGGCAACAACAAAATGTATTTGATTACATGTATTTTGTTGTTGCATGAGTTAGGTTTTTGACAACCGACTTAGGTTTTTGACAATTAGTTTCGTCTCTTGTTACTCTTTGGAACAAACATGTCTAAGTTTTACTTTTTTTTTTTGAATATTTTCTTATTAGCAATAGAAAAAATACAAAATTAATAAAATTAAAAAAAAAACGTAAGTTTACACTTTACAATCATTTTAAAATTTTATAAAAACCTAACATTATACTTTAATTGGAATTTTTAAAATATTCTTGTTTATTTCATAACCCTTATTTTTTGAATTTTAATACAATTTGATAAATATGCTATTTATTAAAGGAAAATTTTCAGCAAATTTATTAGGTTTGAATCGATGTTTATTGGGTTAAAACTTGTCCGTTTTAAATATTTTAGTACATATTTCTGTAATTTCCATTAGCAAATATTCGAAAAGAAATAAAAATAAAAAAATATCAGGAGTAAGGGCCTAATTTCGCGATTTCCAACATTTTTATTTTTTTAGTTTTCAATATTGTTTTAAATTTTAAAGAAAAGTCGATATAACATATATATATAAATATAATAATATATATAAATATGTTTTTCTGTTCTTTAGTTGTTTTTTAAATTTCGGAATAATTTTTATATTTTTTTATTTTTATTCTAATATATTATATATTATTATTCAAAATAAGAGCTCATTTACATTGGGGATTTTCCCTGGGAAAAATCGCTGCAACTTTTACGTTTGTAGACAAGAGGTGTGGAGAAGCAAGCGGGGTAAAAAAAGTTGCACGTCGTAGCAAAGCTAAAAATTTCATGAAATTTTTTCAAATTTATTTTAAATTTTTCTGATTTGTTGTTTTTTGTCAAACATTTTTTTAAAAATTTCACAATACAAATTTATATGTCTAAATGTAGAAGGGATTTCGAAGCAACTTGAAAACAAAATATCATAAAAAAAGCTGCTATAATCCCCAATGTAAATAGGCTCTAAATTACATAAATATTGAGAACTCTTTGAAATTTAAGTAAAAACTGGAAATCAGACAATTTTTCAGTTTAACTTTTTTTAAAGTTGTGGCAAAATCTGTTAAATAACTATAAAAGCTTACATAAAACGTAAAAAAATACTGTATAATTTTGTACTATTTTTTTATATCCTTCATCAAATTTAATGATTTTTTAGGTTTTAAGTAAAAACTATGTGTAAATTTGAGCAATAATATACATTATATATAACTTTTTCGAAAAGAAATCGTTTTAAATTGTATGATATATATTGTCACCATTCTAAAAATGTTTATTTCAACACAATTTGAAAAATGTTTTTATTTTGAATTTTATCTATGTCACCACTTTGCCCTCTGGTAAAAAACAGTGTTTTTTTTTCTTAAAAAAGTCCTGTTTTGTAAATGACACGAAGTGGAAGCAGTGTTGTTATTTTGAATAAATATAAATAATTTTTAAATACACATTTATTTTAAATTAAGTTTAATTAATGTATTATTAATGTAAAATTTTCAACTGATAATATAAAGTTAGCATTTTTAATTTATTATCCTAATATTTCACTCAATTGTAATTTTTGCAATTATTTGCCTAAAATAAACAGCATATATAAAACAAAAACACTATAAAAATGTTCTTGACATCCACATTTTTTGAAAATCTCTTTGAAAATAATAATTGACGTCAAGTAAATGTTTAATACTTTTATGTTTAATCAAATAATTTTGAATAAATAATTTGCATCTAATCTGAACAGGCTCAAAACATTTTTCCTCTTCTCGTATTTTACGATATTTGATGGCTATTTTATCAAACAAAATACGTAAAATAAATATGCGTAATGTGAGCAGAAAATGAACTCTGCATTTAGTTGCAAAAATTGGAGGAAAACACAATTAAAAAACTTGTATCAAATATTTGGCTAATGTGAACTTTATAAGCAGTAGTATGTATATTAATTGACATAGTTAATTTGTAAACTAACATTAGATGTGTTTGCGTACTTTCCAGCAAGATTTATCCATCAACTTTTTTTTTGAGAGAGTAAAAACCAATTTATTCTCAAATTTAAAAAATATTAAAAAAGTACGCGAAGAACATTTACAGGTTTTTGTTTGTAAACAACAAAAAGTAATGTCGCCTCATTAAATTAAAAAACGCTAATCTACACATAACAATAAAAAAAACATAGTAATTTTGTTCTTTTTTGTTAACAAAACAAAAGTAAAATGTTATTAATATTTAACATTATTTGTTAATAACATTAAATTAAAGTTGATTCATTAAAATATAATTTTTAAGCAAAACAATAAAAGAAATGCTTAAAATCCTTAACTTAAAACGATAACATGGCATCTCTTAAAATGGTTTTCAAAAGAAAATAAAAACTTTTATAAATGAATTTTTATCTAATTTTTCAACATAAATCTAAACAAATATGAATTGTAAGTATTTGTGTAATATTTTATTACATTTTTTTTGTTTTTACTTTTCGTAGAATTTGAGTTTTTATATTTTGATTTTTTTTTTGTTTACATTTGTAAACAAATGATCATATGTTTTATTCAACATATGTTTTGCTGATGGTAGAAAAACAGCCAGCTGCTTTCATCAATTTCCCCTTCATTGAACTCAAATTTTGTCAAATTTTGTCTGTCTCTTGCTCTCAATTGCAAGATTTTTAAAATAAACGAATGCGATTTAGCAACTTCCAGCAACATTTTGTGATAATTATCACAAAATATTAGGTAAGCGAACACAGCTATTGTTGTTCTCAAACAAGTATTATTTTACGATGAACTTTAAGTTATTAAACTAATGGATCTTTAACAGAACTTACCATAGAATTAATCATGTGAATTTGATGGTTTGGTGCAGATAGAAGCACAATATTTAGAAACATGATTCTACATACACGCAGAGAAAAAACATGGTTACAGCATGATCACCACAACTATTCAATGATTATATAGCCGTTTTTCATTGATTTAAATATACTGTGTTCATGATAGCAACGTTTATGATTCTGTTTAATCATTTAAAGATTACCCACAATCAAAATTTTAATATAGTTCACTGAATTGTAATACGTATTTAAATATGTTTATATGAAATCATATTTATGAATAAATCCAATCATTTAGTCAATTCTACAACTATTTAGTTCATTACATAACCATTCATTTCATTTTACAAATTTGGTTAATTCTACAACCATTAAGCCATTAACTTTTAATGCCTTTTGAATACACATTTTTGTGTATCAGTTCAGTAGTTATAATTCTCATTAAGTTTATATTTGAACAAATATAAATTGACAAGTTTTGTTTTTATTCAGTATGATGAATGTACCACATATCGTGGTACAAATGAATATAAATGTGAAAACATTTATGATAAAATGGGATTATATATATAATGAAATTTGTTCTTATATATGATAAAATGGAATTATATATATGATAACATGGGATTATATATATGATAAAATGGAATTATACTTATGATGGAATTAGTTCATATCATACATGGGAGTAATGCATTAAATCGACTAATGAATTGTCGATTTCATTACCATTAAATTGAATAATGCTACTTATAATTTTTTTCATTACCATTGTTTTTAATAATGATAATGTTTTTTAATGATATCTTTTCATTAATAATTATTTAAAAAAATAAAATCATTATCATTAAATAATGATTTAATTTTATAAATTCATTGTCATTATTTAGCAGAATTTTTCGTACAATTCTAGCTACTTCTTAATTATATTTAATTTATATTCGTTTACTCTTCTATTTGGTACCTTTTATTTTGCATAATTTTTAAAAATACTGTATTTTATATTCATTAAATCATGCTGTAATTGAGATTTATATTTAAATGATTTAAAAATCTTTATTAAAACGATATTAAACTACTCCACGAATACTAGAAACACATTTGAAAGAAATTTTTTTTTTTATACAAACAATGCTTTTTTCAGTAATTATAATTAGTATTTGAGCATTTTTTTTTGTAATTTCATTACCATTACTTAAAAAATTGTAATTTAAAAAAAATCAGTATCATTAAATGGTAGTTAAATTTTTTAAACTATTAATTTTTTTAAGTAATGGTAATGAAAATTCAATGCTCAATGAAATATTCCCATGTATGGTTCATATATATGATAGAATGGAATAATATATATGATAAAATGGAATTATATATATGATGAAATTAGTTTATATATATGATAACACGGAATTATTAAATGATAAAAACATGATGAAATTGAAAGCAATACTTAAGAAAAGGTTATAAAACTTACTAAAAGTTATTAATAAGGTTATGAACCTTACTAATAAATTATAAATTGGAATCATAATAATGACTACGTACAAATATACTTATTGTAACCTGGAATCATATATTAAAATCATAGTATGTTGCTCTTAGTTTATGGTCACAGGAACCATATTTTTTCTATGCGTTTACAATTCTTATTATTTTATTTATTTTCTTTTTTACGTAAGTACAAAATTATCCGAAATTAAAACGAATTAAGTCAGAAAATATAGTCGTTAAATATTAGCATAATACTAACATTTTTGTCAGATTTATATATGCATGTTTAAGTGATTTTCGGGAAAGCTGTTTATAAAGGTAAATTATGGACCTATCTTCATAAAATTTGGCAAATAGATTAATTCTTCTATAAAACTTATTTGTGCCAAATTTCGTTAAAATATTTATATTTTTACCCAGCAAAAATTGTTTGGCTTTTAATAATGACTACTACTTACTAGACTCATTACCTGGTAATGAGTTGTCATTATTTTTCTCATTTCTTCGAGTAGTGGAATAACTAGTTACAGCGTAGCACTCAGAAGGTTGTCGGTTCAACACCAAACTAAACCCATAAATTTTTTTAGAAAATTATTCGAATTTCTATTGGTATGTTAAAACTATTAATAACGCACACAAATTTTAACGTATACATGGTGTAGTGAGTAAGACAGTAGTCTTTGAAACATGAACGAATGTTTTTGCCTAGGTTCAAATCTCAGTTGAGCCAACTTTTTGTTTTTAATTTCGACCATAAACAAATTCAATAGGCTTAGTCCTTGTGTAGAGAAAAGCATATGTAGCTATGTAACATAAAAAATTACCTGCCTGATGACCAGATGGACGGACATAGTTAAATTTACTTAAAACGTGATTCTGAGTCGAACGGTCTACTATGGCGTAAGGTAAAAAAAAAAATCATGCACAAAAATAATCATTATTCTTGAAAATTTAAACAAAAAAATTAGATACAAGGAACGACCGGATAAAAGTGTTAAATACAGAAATGTAATCTACAGAACAGGTTCTACTGAAATCCGGAATGATTTTTATTTTTGTGATTTTTATTAAAAAAATCAATATAAATGATTATTTTCGATTTTTACTTTTTTTGCTCACAATATATAAAAACATGAGAAATGAAACTATTACGCAATTTTTAATAAAAAAGATTTCTCATCGTAAATTAAATTCATTTACTAAAAGGCAAGTGTGATGATACTTTTTTCATCAAATTTTTTACGAAAATTAAAAATAAAATTTTTATTAAAAATCAATTTTTTTATATTAAAAATTTAATTTTTGTCTAAAAATAAAATTTTTTGCTATTTAATAGTTTCATTTCTCATGTTAAGTTTTATATTGTGAGCAAAAAAAGTAAAAATAAAAAATAATCAGGGACCGTAACCTTTATGACTTTATCATAAAAATCAAATAATAACAGTTACTTTTTTATTTTTATTTTTTCGAGCAGAAGTACCGGTTATTTTTCGATTTTTATTTTTTTGAGCAGAAATAACAGTTATTTTGTGATTTTTATTTTTTCGAGCAGAAATACGAGTTATATTTTAATTTTTATTTTTTCGGGTTAAAATAACTGTTATTTTTTGATTTTTATTTTTCGAGCAGAAATAAAAGATATTTTTTCTTACCACGAAACAAAATCACCAAAATAAAAAAAATAAAAAAAAAAAAACACCAAAAATAAAAAATAAGACAAAAAGCGAAAAAAGTATACTCCAAAATGAAATAAAAGCAAAAAGAATTTAAATCCAAAATTAAAAAAAAAAAATCACAATGAAAATTATTTATTAAAAACACTAGAATAGTACACCATTATAAACAAAAAAAAAATTAATCAAATTTGAAGTTTCAGAAAATGACTTTTATTTCTGCTCAAAAATAAAAATCGTAATATAACTGTTATTTATGCTCAAAAAAATAAAAATCAAAAATGAAAGTTATTTTTGATCAAAAAATTAAAAATTGAAAAAATAAAAATCATAAAATAACTTTTATTTCTGCTCAAAAAAATAAAAATCAAAATTTTAAAAAGCATATCACTTTATGAAAGTAGACTCCATACAGATCACAATAATGCATTTGAATCAGTTTTCCAACATTTGATTGGTACTAATTTTTTTGTTTAAAAATTCAAAAATAACAGATATTTTCTGTCCCTGAAAGTAATCATTAAAAGTTAAGCGAAAATTAAAAATCAAAAATAATGATTATTTGTTGAGTTTAATTTGAAAACTCATAATCATTAAGGTCCCTGAAAAAAATACCACTAAAAAATATATTTTATTAATTTAGCATTATTTTCAGCATTCCTTAATAAATTTGTGGCATTTTTAAGCTTAATTTTAAACACAATTTTGTTGAAAAGAAATTTCACGGCTTGCCACACTGCATGTATCATTAAAATTGATGCTAAAATCTTTATTTCATTCACAATTAAGTGAAGATACACTTGTGGTATTAAATATCAGTCAATTCCATTAAAAAAACTCTATGTCATAGAAAAAGTGTTAAAGCAAATTCTTATTTAGCTAACCCAACTCCATCTATTCCTCCTGTTTTTGCTTAAAGAAGAGCAAATTTTTTTCCACCAGTTGGTCTTAATGTTAAGTATACATTAGGCTGCACCAAAATTTACCAACTTTCGAATTTTGACCGTAACTCCCCCTAGAATTGTTTTTTGGGTTGCAAAATCATACTGTGTGAAATATTAGTGAAATCGGATATCGTTAACCCGTGCCGCATCGGACCTGAAGTTTGTATGGTACGTTTATATGTACATATATGTTTCTATTAAATACTTTGTTTTGCACCTGCATGTTAATCTACACCATAGATGCCCACTTCAAGCACATTTGTGCTGAGAGCTTCACACATACTCTTATTCTCCTTCATTTATTCTTCGCTGAGAGAGCGATGAGTACACAAATGCACTGAAAAAAATTGTACATTATGTATGAAAACAATTTTGAATATTTCCAGTTAAACATTGTTTTTATAAAATTGTATTAGATTTTCAACACATTAGATATAAATGACTGGATAAGGGAAAATATTTTAACAATACATGTTTATAATTAAGCCTTCCAAATAATATAAGGTTACTACTTACATGATATTTTGTTATATTAAATATAAAAATAACATCATTTATTTCCTTATTTTTTAAATTTAGCAATGAAGTTTCAATAAATATTATTTGTGTTATTTTTCGATTGTTTAGTATTTATTTTTTAACCATTAAACTTGATGACATATTTTATTTAATTCACCCATTTTTTCTTTTAGTGCATTTTTATTTTATTTTACTAACACAACTACATGTGTTGTGTTAGTGTGCGTGGGCATCTATGATCTACACATAATTATCTATTAAATAACACATAGAAAGAAAAAATATATTAAAAAATGTTAAAGTTATTACAAATTCCTCAGGCCATTAATGTGTTTTAGAACACGTGTAAGGAGTGTATAATGAAATTTTGAATTTTTTGATAAATGTTTAAATAAAAATCTATTTTCAATTCAGTTTGAACCATAATTACTTAAAACTACATTTTTGTTTCCGCAAGATAATCCATAATATGCTCGGTTAAATTTTTAAATTTACATATTTTGAGACCGTTTCAAAACTCAATTTTCAAACTTTAAAATGGTTTGTTAAACAAATTTCAAAAAAGTTCGAAAAAAACTTTGCAGGTTTTTAAACAACACTATGGAAAATAAAATTAAGAAGGAATTAGGTCAATACCTTGTATGACTAAATGCAAAAATGCATTTTTTACAGTTTTCAAGATATAAAGTCAATTTTTTTTTAACTGATGTTCAAACTTTATGTAATAAATAATTTTCACCACGCCCATTTTTTTGTTTCCGAGTTTATATTAATCCTTGAACAATTTGTAAAAAATTTATTTGTCGTTTTTGTTTAAGGAACACCTGCAGAAAAGTATGAACTAAAGTTACAATGGACACCCTTTGTTTCTAGTACATGGCCCATAATTTTTGTTTGTTTATGAATCGAACCTCGTATAAGATAAATATTTGAGCAGAGTTTTGTCTCTCTAGGTGGTCCTCTCTGAGCCCTATCCTGCTTTCAACAGACGGACAGTCACAGCTAGATCGACTCAGAATCTTACCACGACCCTGAATATATATACTTTATGGGACCTTAAATGATCTTTTTGACATGTTACACAGGGAATGACAAAGTCAATATACTCCCCATTTTTTTAATGGTGGACACACAACTTTTTCTTACACTAATTTCTGAATAACGCCGAAACTGTTGGGCAGATAAAAAAGTGATATTAACGTTACTTAAATATTGTTTTTGCCTAAATCTTTTGATGCTTAAATTTTTTTAAATATAATATTAGAAGCAAACATGGACTAGATGCCACGCCCACTTTTTTTAAAGAAAGTGTTGCTGTGCTTCTTAATAAGGAAATGTCAAATTTCATAAAAATTTTGAAGACCGCACACATACAAAATTTTAAAATACATATACAGTATTTTAAATTTATATCAAATTTTATGTGAATTGTCTTCGTAGCAGCACGAATGTAACAAAATTGTTTTGTACTGAAAGCATAGTTGCCAGATAAATTTGATGAAAAATCGTCAAATTTGGAGAAGAAAATCGTCAAATCAACTATTTGAAATCGTCAAAAAATCGTGAACATGAAAAATTCATTTTTTATATGTTTAACGAACATTTTTTATGCTTTTTCTGATGAAAATTTTAATTTTAAATTGAAAAGAAATTAACAAAAATTATATTAATTTTATATTGGTGTCATATTATCTATTAAGTAGGATGATATACTTACTTATGCATACTTATTTAAATATACCTATTTTTGGTATTGTCTTATTGTATTTTTATTTTTCCCCCTTTATTTATATATTTATAAAGAAATTGGGTAGATGAAGTATCGCGTAAATCGAGGGTAATATTGTATGACTTTCAAACAAAAATAACTTCTTTATCTTGCCTTTTTATAAAAAAAAAAACTCATAGATAGACTCCTTTTTAAGCCCATCTCCGATATACGAAATTTAATTTTGAATTAATTCATCAAAAATGTCTTTGGATTCATAGTTCAGCTATTTAAATATTTTGGCCATTTGTATAGTTCATTCGCCATTTCGGAATAAAAGTATACATATTTGATACGAATATAATAATATATTAGTTCCCATAAATCTTTTCTAACAAATGAACCATTTACATTAGCAAATTTAAGAAGATTTTTACTTAAATTGATTATAATTTTTTACCAAACTAATTTACTTTTAAGGAATAATAGCTGTGTTTTGTTGCTAACGTTCATGGGTAATTTCATACAAATTTTAAATTTATAAGTTAGTAGTTAATGTGTAAAATTCTACACGTTAACTTTAACTTCGATAAAAGTGCTACCAATTTATACACAGAAATACAATTATGAATATTTGAATTCAATAAATTAAAAAATTATAAAAGTAAAATTGAAAAGAAATAACAAATTTTAAATTTTTTGTTTTAAAACAAAATTTGTTAAATTTCTTTGTGGAAATTTAGTTTGGATTTTAAATTATATCAAATAGGGTGGATATCGTTTTTTTTTTTTTTTTTTCTTGCAAACTATCAATGTTAGCAATAAAACACAGCTAATATATATAAAAAATTTTAAAAATAGTTCTGCATTTTCTTTCAGAAAAAAATCGTCAAATTAGGGGTAAAAATCGTCAAATCGTCAACAGGCCATTTTTGAACCTAAAAATCGTCAAAATGACAATAAATCGTCAAATCTGGCAACAGTAACTGAAAGTATGCTGAAAAATGGGTTTGCCATAAAACTTTTATTTTACAGTAGAGACGTCAATGACTTAAAATATGATTGTGTTTGTGAGAGTGAAAAAAATGCACTTAAAGAAAAGATGGTTTTAATAAATAAAATACGTCAGCTACACATGGTTCTTTATTCTTACATAAAACTTATTTTTATGCACTTTCGCATTCCTTACACTTAAATTTATTAATATTGAAGTAAAAAATATTATTATCATTCCTCCAACTTTATTTTAAAATATTATTAAAGAAATTAATGACCAAACAATTAATTTCCATAATTTTTTCCAGTGCATTTTGTATTCTTTGCACTCTCAGCAACGATTAAATGAAAGAGCGTAAGAATACATGTGAACTCAGCCAGCACAATTGTGCTTTGAAATTCACATCTCTATTTTAGACTATAGTAAGCTCCAAAAACTACTTGATATATGTGATAAATTTTATTTGAAGTTTCAAAAAAATATTTAGTTTTTTAATTTAAATTTTTTTAAGGTTAAATTAGCAATTTTTGCAAATATGTCGCATGGAAGTACTTATTACACTTCAATATTGATAAATTTATGAAAAACATATTCCCCTATTTTCCACGAATTTACAGTGTTTTTGATCAATTTATGCTTTTGAGGACATTTATATCCTTATTTGCTGTTAAAATTAACTTAACCAATTATGGACAGGAAATCCCAAAAATTTTATTTGTGCAACTAATGGGTTAAATGAATGCAAATATCAATAGTATTTAATGAGTCATTTTCAATGATGTCCTCAAATATAATTTACGATGGAAAATTACTAAAATTTTAATTTCTCGAGAATGACAACAGATTTTAAAATATTATTTGCTCAATATGTATTAAACATCGTTTTTCTATCATATATTGTAATTTTTTTTTACAAAAAGTAAAAATTATGTATACTGTTGATCGAAAACCATATTTTTGGAGGTATTTTAAAAATGGTCCAGCTCACATAAATGAAATAATTGAACTGAAATATTTTGGGAAAAACATATCAATCTTTAATTTTGGGAGAGTACATTTGCAACTTTTTTTGTCCACATACAAATCAAGGAACTTTAATGTATAAATGGATTTTTTATTTACACACATAGTGAAAAAAAGTGCACCATATTACCCGTTAAGTTTAAAAATCCATAAAATCGAACTAACTTTGGAAACCCCTTTGGAGAATCATTTCTTGTTGAAATAATTGAGGTAATATTTTATGGCTCAAAATTTTTCTGGTTAAGTTCTGAACCTTACAGTAATTCTTCTCCATTTTAATTGCACTTTTTTCACGTTCAATTGTTCTTTTCTAAATTTGAATTAAAATTTCTAGGTTGCAACAATTCTTTTCAAAATTGCAAATAGAAAATGTTATTGTAATCAAATTCTATACAGAAAGTACAGGTCTTTTCTGAAACCTAAACAGAAAGTCGAAATTTCAAATGACATTTTCCAAAATATAAATTAAAAATCCAATTTATTATTTAAGGTGAAAAGTGGTGTAAATAGAAATACAAAAAAAAAAAAAAAATAAAATTTGTTCCTCATTTCACATTTGAAATAAGGAGTTTTTGTTACTTAAATAATTATAATGTATTTTTTCATCATTTAAGTAGCTTTAGATGGAAAGAAAATAAATTAGATCCATCCAAGACAAGAAAAAAATAACTTTGACGACAATACATATAAAATATTTATATAAGCTTTAGTTATTTTATTACAGATTTGTTTAAATGAATTAAAAGTAAAAAAAAAACCTTAGAACATATACGCCGAACATAAATAATTTTATTGTCAAATGCAGAGGTCAAAAATTGTGAACAATATGTGAACAAGTGCTAGTGGACACAATCAATTGTATAAAGTTTTTTTTTATTATTTTGGTTTACCATTCATACCCGTTGATCTCTAGCGTAATCTTAAATTTAAATATGTACGTATTAAAAAAATACAATAAAATCATATATCGACCGATTGATCTTGTCGTCGATTTATTGATTGAGGTCTCAGGTGTAATCGATAAGAATTTTAGTGTTTTTGTTTGTTAAAACAGTTTTTTTTTTTATTTAAGTATTTTTTGCTACCGCAGTTTCTATAGGTATTTATCTCGTTAGCAAACTAAACAATAAATAAATAGCAAGTACCCCGCAATTCTCTACTCGGCCCACAAGCCAACATGTCTTTGTTTTTTTTTTTTTATTTATTTGTTGGCCTGTTTCACCTTATACATTTTGGTCATATGTATATTATATTTTCTTCTCCTTCTGCCTGTACGGGCATTTGCAGAACACAATATGCTGTAGTTAGATCTTTGTAAAGTTATTGAGTTGCTGCTGTATCATGTGGCAGTGTTACACTTTTTCTATTTGCGGACATTAGGAAAGGCTCACCAAGAAACACAGTAGCTGCAGCTTAAGCACCAGCTAGTTAAACTAACAACAGATTCTAGCAATATGTATTATTATTTTTTTTTTTTTTTTAACATAAATGAACAGTACATCGAAGAAAATTTCGTACAATATAGGAACATTACATTTTGTCTTTCGGAGAATTTTTCTAATAAATTATATATCTAAGTATGGCAAAACTTAGCTTAAAAATTCTAAGATAAAAAACAAGGTTCTATAATTTATATATAAATTGTTTCTTACGAAAGAAACACAGAGTACTACGTCACAAGGCCATGTTGTATTGATACTAAAAACGGTTTTCAGAAGTTATTTTAAGCTTTTGTTTAATTCAGAAGATTTATTAAAATCAGCATTTTTAACCGTCAAATATAAATAATGCATTTTAGTATTAATGTTGACAAAAATATTCATTTAAGATTATATTTAACAAATAAAAATTATAAAAACAAATATTATGAATTTTTGCAAAATATATGCAATGTTATCTATCGCTTTTTATGATAAAAACTATTTTATTGTAGGCAAGGAAATATAGTCAAAAGTAATGTGACAATATAATATTGATTTTTTTAAATAATGCTTTATATGAACAAATTTAAAATATTTTAAATTCAAAACTTCAACGCATTTGTTGCAAAAACTTTTTTAACGATCGCTTAAATTTAATACCGCGTTTCTTAACATTTTTTCATGCCTTATAACTAACGTGCCCAGACGTCCCGCTTTTTTTAAACATCGATCCCGCCTAAGATAATAAAGAATACTGAAATTTGTTTTTTGCCCCCTACAAGTGATTTATAGGCTTAGTAGATTTTCCATTGATTAAGAAATATAATTTAATATTTCAGTATTTAGCTTCAATAATTTCTTCAGAATTTAGTTCATTCAAAGTATTTTGATGCTAAACATCAATAAGACTCTTTTAATACTTCGGTATCATTATTTATCGAGTTTTTATACCCTACACCACCATAGGTGGGGAGGGTATTATGCGTTTGTGCTGATGTTTGTAACACCCAAAAATATTGGTCTAAGACCCACCTTAATTTATACCAATCGGCTTAGAATCATTTTCTGAGTCGATTTAACGATGTCCGTCCGTCCGTCCGTCTGTCCGTCTGACCGTCTGTCCGTCCATGTAAACCTTGTAATCAAACTACAGGTCGCAATTTTGAATCAAAATTAATGAAATTTGGTACAAAGGTTTCTTATAGCTCAGTGACGAAGCCTATTGAAATTGGTTATGATCGGTCCATTATTTCACCTAGCCCCCATACAAATGTCCTCCCGGAAAAGTGTTTAACGATCATAAATCCCTTAAATATAGCAATATTTTAATGAAATATGGAACATATAAGTTTTATATAAGCCTAAATAAGTATGCCGATTTTTAAAAAGATCGGTCCATAATTAACCATAGCTCCCATATAAACCCCTTTTCAGAAAATCACTTTAACGGGCATAAATCCCATTAAAATGTTAGTATCAAGTTAATATTCGACACAAATAAGTTTTATATGAACATAAATGATAGTTCCAAATTTTACAAAGATCGGTCCATAATTTACCATAGCTCCCATATAAGGCCCTCTTTCGGGAATCACCCAAAAGTGAATAAATTCATATAAATGTCAGCATCAACGTAATATTCTGTATTCGTATGTTTTATTTTACACTTATGAGTATCGGTCCACATCTGACTCCAAGTCAAGACCCCTCCCCGAATTATAATGTGCATAATGGTGTAGGGTATCATATGGTCGGGCTTGACCGACTATATCTTTTTCTCTCGTTTTTAATTGATTTATTCTTTTCGGTGTACATATTCGATTAGATATAGAATTCCTTACAAAGCGACAAATTTATCATCAAAATAATGCTCAGTTATGTCAATTCTTGGACTTAAATAAATTTGAACTAAAATTGAAAATTTTTCTTTAATTATCAAATATAATTTGTTAAATTTAAGCTCTAAAGCTCTACCAAAATTCGGTTCAGCCTACCATCCTACCAATGAAAAAAAAAAAAAAAAATTCTACCAAATTTGATAGAAAAAGCCCAAAACGGCAACGCTGGTGTGGACCCAACTTGTTCATGTTTTGTTCTTGTTCGCACACCGTTGTGCGCACAATTGTTTTTGTCAAGATGGTCGTGAAACAAGAGCTCGCGAGAACAGCTCGAAAGAAAATCCCTCGTTATTTACATAATTTTTCAAAATACCGCTTTTTATATACAATTTTGTTCAGAAACCCGCTTTTTAGTCGTTCGGGTCCCGCTTTTGGACAAAAACCCTCTCACGTTACTTATAACACTATGCCCTGTGAATATTGATATTCGCAAAAATTGCAAAAAGTATATTTGTTATTTTGAAGACTTTTTAATGTGTCAATATTTCATTGTAAGTCTGAATTAATATCTAAAGCTCTCGGTTTGAACCCATTTTTTTCTAAGAGGGATACACTGGCAATGAACATTGGGGTCGCCATAAGCAAAACTTGGCATTTTACTGATCTAGAAAATTTTAGTGTTTGGTATCGTTGAAAAGAAGAAGTCTTTTAGATGTCAAATTAAGAAAAAGAAGTTTAAGCTTAATACAATTTTTGCTAATTTGAAAAACAAAATATTTTATATTGCATGAATGGGAATTTTTATAAATAACTGCACCACAGGAGAGTAATATGTGTTTATGCCGATATTTACAACGCATAAGTATATCACCTCAGAATGTAACGTTCAACTTAAAATTACTTCCTAAGTCGAGAAAACTATATGTCCGCAAGCATATTTACTTTAGCACAATGATGAATATAAATAAGTTCAATACTGAAAATCATTTTAATTTTAACTTAAGTCTCTGAGCAGTCTTTAACTGATTATCGTCTTAATATAATAGTCGTATCTGAGATTCACAATAACATGTATAAGAAGCATAAAAATGTTACTGTCATTCATACAAAATAATCAAAAACTGTGATATTCATAAATAGAGTATTAAAAAAACTAGTGTATTCTTCCGTGGGGCAAAAAATTCATATGGTCGTTAAGAGGCCAAGACAGACCAAAATATACTTTTTATTTATTGTAAGTTTAATATAGCAAATAAAAGGTTATTGACAAATTACATGCAATGATACTTTTTAACTTTCAAAATAATAATGTTAAAAAAAAAACAAACAAACAAAATATATAAAAATTCTTAACGAAAAATGTATGTAATTATAGAGTTATAGCGAAAAGTCAGACATGTTAATTTTTTTGCAAAGAAATAATTTTTAATATTGACTTTATGCCAAGTTTTATTGATTAAATGTAGGGGCTGATTGTCTAATAAATAGAGGTGGTTGGAATGTATTTTTTCTTGGGGGATATCCTAAAAATAGGTTCAGAGTTCTCTACATCATGACTCTGGCAGGATAGACGACTCATTAAGTTTTCTAGAAGTAAGTCTCAAAAGTTACTATTTTTGAAAAAACAATCTTACACTAAAGGGATTCTTAAATGGACACTGTGACCTGTGATACCATCAATATGTAGAGAAGACATTAGAATAAAGGTCTGCATATTTTGCGAAACGCTCTATGAGGGTTTTCGTTGTAACTCTAGTTCATACGTTAGAGATTCTTTTGATTTAGGAGTTATGAAGCAAAATATGGTGAAAAGGTATAAACCGTCATATTTTTTGACCGAAAAGGGACATGAGTCCAAAATTTTATGATTTGAGAAACACTTCCAATTGCCAATATCTGTAGTGAATTTCATAAGATCACTATTCAGATAAAAATTAACAAAATTGTATTATGGTGTACGAATTTGCCTGTGATGTACTGTTTGCATGTATGTAGATGTGTATGTGGAAACATAATGTACAATTACCGAAGCTTCATATCCATATAGTAACTAAACGACTAAACATTAATGCTAACATATGACATTGTACATGACATTATCCAATCTAGTTGATCTTGTTAAATTAAAGAGATGCATAAATTTAGTAAATACTGACAGATAGATATTGGAAAAAAAGTTTCAGAAACAAAAACTACTTTGATTTTCTATGGTAATAAACGTAATCTATCAACTCTATCAAATATCAAAAGAATCATACCAATGAAACATTCGATTTTTGTTTTTTAATCTGTACGTTGACAGTTGTGTTCATAAACATAGTTATTAACACACAGAAAAATGTTTTAAATTTACCTAGGAATGAATTTTAACCGTACGTTGTCTACCAATATTGCAATTCTACAGATAGTGCTAAAAACCCCTTTGAGAATTGTATTCATTACCCTAAAATACCGTCACCGAAATAATTCATAATTTTGTTACTGTTAAAAATACTTGCCGCTATCATATTTTATTTTTTATAACACAAGAAAAAAGTTTACAAAGTTCAATAAAATTGAAATGAAACATTTAACAATTATGTAATTGGTTCACGCATCCCTCGCCCATAATGGTGTGTTTTTCTTACATTTTCAACAGTTTTCTATAAGAATCTTTTAAAACTAGTCGCGGAAAAAATTTTTCGATAAAGAAAAGAGCAAAATTATAGCGTATAGACAATTCAGACTTAATCTATGAAATATGGCGAAGAAAAATTGAGCGTTAAGTTAAAATATTTTCAACAACATTTTAGGAAATCACTCCCGCTATGGAAAAAACATGAAAAGAGGTACTTATAAAGCAACATCGAATGCTGACAGAAGATTCACCATTCGAGATGCCTCCAATTCTACTGATTCTGCGTCAAAAATTAACCAAAAATAAGGTATTTTAGCAAATGTTTTACCGTAAAACGTGTTATTCGAAATCCAGTACACCTAAGAAGACTAAAAATTATAAAGAACCCATCTCTACACACCATTCATGAAGTAAAACTACTCCCGTGTACCCGTGAACGCATGTTTTAAAAAAGGAATGAAACATATTATTGTATAGAATGATAAAAATCAATATGGAAAACTCCAATGACTATAAATATTATTATTTTCGTTATTTGAGAAAAAAGGATGCTAATTATGTATCCCATAAAGATGCGAAGGAAGTGTAATGGTGTAGAGTGCTACTTCATATTATGAGACATGTGAACTTCGATTTTATACGCAAAAAATTACAGAAAAAACTTACAAAAGTTTACGGGAAAAGAATTTCTAACATTTTATACACTATTTTAATTAATTTCATGGATATTCCAGTTCGACAAAATTTTACCACTTAGGAGTGGTTATCATACTCTCTCGACCTTAATATAATAGAAAATGTATGGAAATTGCTGTCACGTAATGTTTATAAGTCGATCAGATAATACGAGCACAAAAATTCATTATCTGACTAAGATTAAAAAAAGTTGGAGCAAACATTCTTTGTTACAAGTTGAAACATCTTTATAAGTCCCTTCCAAATATAATTTTTTAGGTTAAATTAAATAATAAAGGCTATTATTATTAGTAATTTCCAAATAATATAACAAAACAAAAAATAACCATATTAATCAATACATCTTGTTGTTTTATTGAATAAATAATGCTGAACCTATTCAGATGAAACAAAAAAAAATACCTAAAAAATCCTCTTGTTGGAAAAAAAATCGTTTAAAATCGTAATTAGTTATTACTTAAATTTATTTTGCTTCTAGATATCTTAGAAATAAAGACTTTAAAATTTACTATGAAAAAAAAAATAATAATAAATTTAATTATTATTTTAAAAATAACAAGAGTTTTAATGTAACGAAAATCTTGAACCTATTCAGTTGAAATGTACTGTATATATATCAGGCGCGGATCCACGGGGGAGGAAAAAAGGAAATTTTGAAGTGACTTTAAAAAATGTTTTAAATTATGTATATTATATGTATTAATGAATTTTTACAACACGTTTTTCAATTTTCCCAATGGGGAATAGTTTTGTAATTTCATTTGTTTTTTCAGGGTTTCCAAAAGCATTTTATAAAATTTAAGCTTAAATTGTATGAACGATTAAAAATTTACAATTCTTTAAATATATATTTTGTCTAAATGCTAGTTTTATCAGTTATATTGAAATTACATTAACAATTATTTTAATATTTTACTTAAAAATTTCAGCTTCTGAAAAACATTTTTTATTTTATAAATCAGAATCTATCCAAAAATTTGTACGAAACAAAAAATTTCATAAATGCTAAAAATTTTTAACATTACTTTTTTCATACAAAATATATATTTTTTCCCAAATATTATTATATGTATTATATGTATGTGTTTTGGTTTTCGATTTTGCAAAAATAAATGTGAAAACGAACGATTTCATATTTCACGAACAAAAATGATCGAATTCTTTTCACTTAAAAATATGTAGGTGAAAACAATTCGATTAATTTTAAAATAAAATGACATAATGAAAATTTGAATTGTTATTTATGTAAATTTACATTTTTTTTAATAATATTAAAGCCATTTTTATATAAAAAATTTTATTTTAAAAAAAGGTTCTCATATTTCCCATACATTTTGAGAAAAAACATTTTAATTCTACTTATTTTTTTCCAAAACATGAATATTGGCGTAAAATAACTTTTTGTGGCTATAATCTGGAAAATTCTTTATGTTTAACTAATTTTTTTAATTGTTAAAGAAAATGTGAAAACGGGAACACAAATTTTTCATTTCGTGTGAAATTAGATTTCATGTGAATTCAAAACGTTTCGAAAACGGGAACACATACAATAATATTACGTATTTTATCGTAAAAAAAATTAAATAGAAAAATACTTTTCTGAAAATATTTTATTAGACATTCGTAAAGCTTAACTGAAGACCTATTTTAAATTTTTATCAGATTGTATTAGTTCCAGTTATAAAACGGAATAACATGTAATTTTATGTTCCTGAGAAGTTGTTGAAAAACATAGGATTTTTTGTCTGAACACCTGTGTGAAGAAATGACATAAATAGCATCATCAATAAGTTTTAGAAATGTCCAATACCCCTCAAAGTTTTGATAAAATTTTTAATGTTTTTAATATCATTTTGAGTTTTTAAACAATTTTAAAGATTGACAAAATAGTATTAAAACTTTAAACAGAAATACATTTGATTAGTCTGAAAGAAAAAAATCCAACAAATTTACATAAATGTGGAATTTTCAAATAGAAACAGATTTTAATATAGTTTAAAAGTTACGTTCTTCTGCTTTCTGAAGCAGTTAAAAAATCTAAAACTTACTTAAAATTTAGGAGGATTTTTAGTGCAGCAACTACTCTCAAACAATTTTTTCGAAATATCTCAAAAATATTTCGAAAATTGGTTTATGATGTATTCAAGATGTACTCAAGAAAATTGTTTTAAATTTTAAAATTTTAGAAATAAATACCCAGCAAAAAAAAATGATCAAGAGTTTCCAAAAGGGAACATGTTCACCACTTCAAAAGTAGAACAAAGTGAATATTTTAAACTTTTTCCAAAAAAGTGAAAATAAATTAAATTTTAGCTGGAAAAAAGGTTAATAATTTCTAAGAAAATTAAAATTTCATAAATTTTAATGCATTTTTATTATCTTTTAATAAAGCTAAAACTGAATTTTTGTATAAAAATTTCATAAACATAGTTTTAAAGGAAGTACTTCAAAAGAAATGAATAAGAAGCATAAAAGAAGAACATCCTACCAATGACAACCATGTGTTAAAAAAAGAACTTCTGCAGCTCTTTTGCACCAGTAAGTACTTCCTTCCAATGCCAACACAATGTTAAATTCATGACTTTTTCAGCTCTTTTTCAGTTCCTTTTTGAGTAAGTACTAGGGTGATCGATTATTCAACTTTTTTGAGAAACCGGTTTTCGAATAGTTCGAATAGTTGGTATTTTAAAAAAAACCGGTTGCACTTTTTGAAATTCAGAAAAAACCGGTTAACCGGTTTTCTGCAGAAGTTAATATTTATATCAAAATACTCCATTTCTTTAAAAAAAATCAATAATTCTTATAATTAAGTTAAAATTTATTAAATACAAGCGTAAAAGCCTGACAATGTCAGAAAAAATAATATACTTAATAATGAAAATATGCACAAACAAATCCGAAAATTAAAAGAAAAAAATATGAACAACATTTAGACACGTTCCTCTCTCTAATCGAAGTCAATTATTTGAAGCCGTTAGAATTTATTGGGATAATATTGATTAAAGTTTTAAATTCGTAAAATAAAAAAAATCGTCGTAAATGCGCTCCCTGGCCGAAATACAGAATCAGTTTTTGATAGGATTTGGAGAGCAAACAATAAGTATAGTAACTCAAAAGTTGTTAATACCAAAACAGACTTTTCGGTCCCTGATAGAAACATTAAGCTCTGTTAGAATTTGTAGAACGAAGAGTTTTATAAGTAAGACGATTTTTAGTTTCTTACGTCGTCTGGGAGCTTCAGAAAGCTCTGGAGAGGAAACAATGCTTAGGAAAGATATATATAAATCCATATATATAGATCCACGTATTTTCGCTCCCAGATAGAGATTTCAAAATCTGGCTGCGTTAGGAGTTGTAGGACGAATAGGGTTATAGGTAAGCCGAATTTTAATTTTCTACATCTTCTGGGAGCTTTAGAAAGCTCTGGAAAGAAAAAAAATTCTTAGAAAAAGACACATAGATCCTCTTATATTCGCTCCCTGATAAAAAATTCAAAATATGGCTCCATTAGGATTTGTTGGATGAAAAGTTTTATAATTAAGCCAAATTTTAATTTTCTACGTCGTTTGGGAGCTTGAGAAAGCTCTGGAAAGAGAAAAAATGCTAAGCAAATTATATATCTAGATGACTAGAAGATAATTATATTTCAAAATTGTAGAAAAAAATTTTAGTTAACATAAACAGAAACCATGGCTTAATATGGAAACCTGTCTCAATTGAAACTTTTTTAACACATAACCTTTAAAAATAAAGGAAATATTGGATCAAACAAATTAAATTGGGTGTAAAAATATTACAGATATTACAAAAGATTAAAAAATTCATACAAGATAATTATTAATTATTTATTTGTTTAATATTACAGAATAAATTCCAATTTAGACTTAAACTATATTTTTAAAACATAAGAAATCAGTCTTTATAAATATTTAAAAAATTATTCCTGAATTTCGAGTCAAATATCACTATTTAATACATGTTTTCTGAAATAAAATGCTATTTTTAAAAACGGTTTTTTGTGTTAAAAAAACCGGTCTATTCGACATTCGAAAAATGAACATTTTGAAAAAACTGACAGCACTTTGACTGAAAAAATCGGTTTTAAAAACGGTTGGAAAACCGCGTCGATCACCCTAGTAAGTACAAAATTTTCAGTTGATTTTCTGCACGGATTCCTTTTATTATATTAGCTTCAAAAATTTACATCAGTAAGATTTAAGAATTATAATTGTGTATTTTTATTTGAAATTCAAAAAAAAATAAAATTAAATAATGTAGTGAAATAGCAAGAAAATTAATAATAATAAGTAATTGAAAGCTCATTGTTTAAAGATTATATGTATATAGAAACATATTTTTTTTTCAGTGACGACAAAAAAAATATGAAAAAAATTTCCTCCCCCTAAATGCTTGGGCTGGATCCGCACCTGATATATATCGTCCATTCCATGAAAGAACGCCCAAGAATACTTTTTATGTCTTCCGATTTTAATAATATTTGGCATACGCATACCCTATGGAGCCATTTAAATATCTCCATTTTTATTTTTTTGAATTTTGAAAAATTCACGAATTTATTCGCGATTTTGATTTTTCGAAGAGTCAAAAAATTCGCAAAAGTGTCTAACTTTAAACACCAATATCTCTAAAAGTTGTGACGGATTTAAATGATTTAAATTGCATATTTAAGAAGAATATGTCCACTATAAATGTAGTAATTTAAAAATAATATTATCATTTAAAAATGATTTCATAATGCAAATGCAATTTTAATATGCATTTTTGAAAAATTTTTACTCTTTCAATTTTTGTTCTTCTTCTGATATAAAAAACATTATTATGTTTGCTAAAAATTGCAACATAAATTGTTTTGGGACAAAATGGTTAACTATTTAAAAAAAAAAAAAAAAATTTTAATATTTCTTAAAATTTGTTCACATTTTTTTTTTTTTTTTTTAATTTTTGTATTTTTAAATTTTTGTGAGCTTATTTTATAATTCATTTTAATCATAATATTTCATTATTTGTTATTTGCAAAAATATTTAAAATCAAAAGGTTAAAAATTTCTTAAAAATGCATCCGAAAATTGCATTCTTTTCGTGAGTGCATCATTAGCAAAAAATATTTTTGATTCATACAATATAATTTTCAATATTTATCGTAATAAACTTTATACTAGTTTTTAAATCAATAAACTCCGACGTATTTTTAAGGACTTATAAACATTTAAAGCTACATATTTCTAAAAGAGTATAACCAAAAAAAAGTTAAAAATCAAAATGTTTAAAAAAATTTGAATTTTTTTATGAAAAAATTGATGAAAATATTTTTAAAAAAATATTAAAAATAGATTTTCTTATCCCAGAGCAGTTATTTTTGTATTTTATAGTAAAGACATATTAAAAAAAATTAAAATCGAAAGGGTAGAAATTTTTCAAGAGTGCATCCAAAAATTTCATTTGCATTATGAATGCATTTTTAAATTGCAATACTGTTTCTAAATTACTACATTAAAAGAGGAAATATTCATCTTCTACAAACAGTTTAAAACATAAAATCAAAATCGTGAATAAATTAGCGAATTTTTTAAAATTCAAAAAAAATAAAAATGTAGATATTTAAATGGCTCCATAGATTATATGCGTATCAAATATAAACAAAATCGGATGACCTTCAGTAAAAAAATTTTCATTTTTTATAAATCTTTCATGGAATGGACGATATATATAAAAATTTAGATGTGGCTCAAAGCGATCAAATTCTTAAAAATGATGACTTTAAAAAATTACTTCTTTTCACCGACCATAAATAATTAATTTTAAATGCATTTGTCTGGGTTTATATTTTGTTAAATTCCACAGATTATGAGCTTTCAGAAATGCCTAAAATCAGTAAGATTGGATAACTAATAACATCATAGTTATTGAAATAAAATAACCGTAAAACACGTAATTTTCGAGCAAATAGACCCCGAAAAATAAGATTTCAACCAGAATTTTAAGGAGAGAAACGAAACTTGGCATATAGTTTCCTATTGACGTTTTATATATCTTGTAAATAATTTTATTATCCAAAATTGCTGTAATAGCAAAAAGACGTAGGTGAGTTATATGCAAAACAAGAGATTTTTGTGAATTTTGATCGTGAATATCTTACGCAGATCACAAGGGATTTGACATGATGTATAAGATACCAAGACAAAGCCATATGCGGAGTTTCGTTTCTCTCCCTAAAGTATTGAATAAATTCTTATTTTACTGGGGTGTATTTGGTTGAAAATTACGCGTTTAACGTAAATTGATTTTAATAACTATTATATAATTAGTTGTTAAATTTTTTTTAATTTTGATCATTTTAGAAAGGTAATAAACTGAGGAATTTAAAGAGATGAAAACGAGGAAAATTTAAGTTCTAGTAAATTATTTATGGTTGAACGGAATAAAAAAACTAAAATTTTTATGTAAAAATTTTGTAGAAAGACCCCTCAAACGATGCGTAAAAATTAGCTTAATATTGGCAAAAAATTAAAAAAAAAAAATTTTAATTGATATTCAGTTCCCTACCAGCGATTGAAAGTCATGTGTCTAGAACATTTCGTAAAAAATAATATTGAGTTTTTTCTTGAAGTGGGTATCAAAAAAATATCAAAAGATGGGGGGTATATTAATTTTGTCATTCCGCGAAAACATCATTTAAGACCCCAAAAAGTATATATTTTCTGGGTCCTGGTTAGATTCGATCTAGCTATGTCCGTCAGTTTTCCCGTCTGTCTGTTGAAAGCAGGATAGGGCTCGAAATTTGGTTTAAATATTTATCCTATATAAGGTTTGTTTGGTATTGAAATGGGAAAAACCGGTTAATAAACAAAAAAGTTATGTGCTTAATACTAGAAACACAGAGTTTCCGTTGTAGCTTCATTTCACACTTTTCTGCTAATATCTCTTAAACAAAAGCATATACGACAACGAAATTTTGTACATATAATTCGATGATCGATATAAACTAGGAAACCAAAATTTACATGGTGCACCCACTTTACAGCCCACCACCAATATAAGGTGAAACGTCAACAAAATTTTGTACAAATAGTACAAAGACCAATGTAAACTCGGAAACAAAAAATGGGCGAATACAAAACTAAATAAAATGTACAATCGAGGAAAAAAGATTATCTTATCAATTCTTTTAATATTTTTTTTTTTTTTTTTTGAGATAAAAAGTTGTGTTTTTTATACCGCCAAAATTGGTGTCTGAACTTTTGAAGTAAATAAACTTTGCACATATACATATCATTTTAAAGTAGATAGATATCCTTTTTTGTTTTTATTATTTTCATTCATATTGAAAAAAAGCGCTCCCAAAAAAATTTAACTTCAAGAGCCCATAAAACAGACATTAGAACTGAAAACCCCTTTGGGAGTTTTGCTGGACTACTGATACACCTTAATTCTTCATTGGAATTATTGAAGCAATTGCAATTGTTGCACAGTCACAGAGCCACTGTGAAATAAGTCAGTTAGGTATTTTGGTATTCACAAAATTACACTTACATAGTAGAGTAACCAATCGATTAACCGGCATTCGATTATCTGGTGAATTTTGGTCGATTAACTGTCCGAATAATTTAAAACTATCTGTTTTGAAATAACGAATAAACCAAATAATTTGTGTCGAATAGTCGGTTAACCGAAATTTAGTTATATGGAGTTATTAATTAGAAAATTTTTTATTTTTGGTCTGTTACATCACAGTAAAAATAATTTTTAGTAAGGTACTATTTCTTGTGTTTAAGAAGTAATACAAACAGCATCCAATATAAAAAGAGATTTAAATTAATTGTTCTGATATAAGATGTTGATATTCAGATATTATTTTTACTAAAAAAAAAACAAATGAAAAACAAGCGTGAATGTTATATTCGGCTCGGCCGAATCTATATACCCACCATAATCTTTTTCACATTTTACGTTATATGGGAGGTGGGTGGCAAAGTGGGCGGACCACGCCTATTTTTTGTATGCGAGAAAATATATACTTTTCGGGGTCTTAAATGATTCCTTCAACATGTTACACACGGAATGACAAAATCAATATAACCCCCCATCTTTTTGATGGTGGGTATAATAATGTTATTTATAATTTTTTTTTATTAAAAAATGTATAAGTTTAATAAACATTGAATATCTTTGCGCCGTTAAAAAGTGGATGTTTATTGCAATTTTGCATAAAATCGTGAACATGACATGACACAACACAGATATCAGAAAATGGAATTCATTGGAAATTAAACAAATTTGTACTATTTCTGGATCACAAGTTCAGGATCTTAATGACTTCTTTGGATGCAATTTTTTGTTGGGATAGAATGTTTTATAAAATGCGACATGAAAAGGTAATAATATTATATCTTGACAATAGAAATTCTTAAAACATAGATTCGAGTAAACTCAAAGTTACACAAGTGATAAAAATTTTAATTTTCATCTCTAAAAATCATAAAAAAATACTAATATTACTTTTGACACTTTTAACAAAAAATCATTCTTGCACAGAAAATAGGCTTACATGAAAAATTTATTAAATAAAGCAGAATTAGGAGAATATTTTATAGTATTAGCTAAAAAAAATCAAATTTTTCATACAAATAGGAGAAAGAAATTATCAAATGAACATCTTGTGAAAGAATTTGATCTATGTTATGTTTCTAGGTAACTATTTCAATAGATAAAATACTATAACTAGTGTAATATATGTATGTGTTTTACATGTATAGCTAAGATTATTCGGTTAGTCGAATAATTTGCCAATAATCGGTTAATAAATAGATTAATATGAAAACCCGAAAAATTGGATACCCCATTACACACGTAGATAAGGTGTTTTTATTATGTTAATAACAATATTGTTAATGAAGTGAGGAGTTTGGAACTTGTCCGTTAAACAGGAAAAATACTGTAGGTATTATTTTTATTTCTCTTTTTCTATGTGAATTTATTTCATTTTTTAAAATTTAAATAAATCACTGACTAATTTATGAAGAATTTAAAAAAATAAAATTAATTCACATAGAAAAATAAGGTCGATACTTAAAAAATCACCAAAAAGCAAAAACAAACATATGTAGCTCTTCATGTCCATTTAGTTACAAACAAAATCAATATCTAAACTTTATGAATATTATTAAGAATTTTTACCGATATTTTTCTTTTAACATGATTTTTAGGTGTTTCTCATATGTTAGACCAATTTGAAATAAAATATATTTTATACATTATAAATATAAAAAGCTGACAGATATTTCATTTAAAAGTTCGCTTTTTTTAATAAACATTTCAAGTGATATTTTTACATTCATATACTATAGAGAGTAAGATGAAGAATATATTGTATAACTTTTTAATAAAAATATTAGATATGAATAGTTTGGAGTGGCTGTTGAGACATTCAATCAATGAAAGTAGCATGTAGGAGTCAACCATTAAAGATTTTTGGCTACAACAGAAAAAGGTGGGTAACAAACGAAGTTAAATTGATTTCAACTGGAAATGTTACATTCATGCCTACATTCATTCAGTCAACCACTCACTTTATCATTTACAGTCATTGTCGGTATTCGGGTGTGGTAGCCACACAATAATGTCATGATGCATCTTTTAAATTTGTTTGTCAGTTTTCTTATTCATTACTTGGGGTGTGAAATAAAAACTTAGTAATCTAAGCAGAATTTAAACTACTATCAAAATATATACACATACATACATACATACATACACATATATGTATATTGAGAAAAACTAATTTTATACAAAAATATTTAAAAATCCGCAATCATTAATTAAAGGTATAGGTAAATAACATCACGTTGCAATAGAAATCAATAAATAAATATATCCAATATAAATTAAGGTAACACATTTTTGTCGGAAATGTTAATAAATTAAGTTTTTATGTTCCCAGCAAACACGAAGTAAAAGGTTTGAAATATGATGACTTTATCATTTGATATCAAACTTGTGTCAAATGTGGATAGAGATTTGAATTATAAGTTCGATTTCAAATTAAAAATCATTTGAGATGTAGCGTTTGAAAAATTGTACATTCTCAACTTGATATCAAACGTTATTATTAAATCATTCTCAAACCTAAAGATAACTTTAAAAATATTTTAAAAATAAAATTTTTTCAATTTGATATTGAATGTTATTATCAAATTTTTTATTAATCTAAAAAGAAGTCAAAAAATATTTCAAAAATGGTATTTTTTCAATTTATTATTTAAAAAATTTTTATACAAATAAATAAGTTTTTTTTTTTATACGTTTATTCTTTATTATTGAATCTGCCAAAAATTAGGCCTAACAATAAGTATTTAAATCTTATAACTAAAATTAAACTAAAATATTAGTTCTCGTTTGAGAGCTATGAAGGCAAGTAAGTCTTAACTTAATAGGTTGGTAGATTGCCTCTACGAAGCCTTGATGAGGTTTGCGTTCTGGTAAGTAATCTTGCAAGTGGAATAAATAAGTTAATAAATAAAATTTTTTATAAACATTTAATAAAATAATTTCTAATTATTAGATATATTGATAGAACAAAACTAAAAGTCTATACAAAAGAAAACTTCACAAAAAACAAAAAAATATAAATTACTTTAACTTATGTTCCACATGTGGTCACAACCCACATTTGAAAAAAGTTGATTTGATAATAATAGCATTTCTCAATTTGACAATTAATTCCCCTTTTTGTTGAGAAAGCTATTATTTTCAAATTATTTTCAAATCATTCTCAAAGATTTGAGAAAGGGCTTAATTTCAAATCATTCTCAATTTGATATCAAACTTTTGTGTTTGCTGGGGTAAGACCCATCGAAATATTTACTTTATGATCACATAGACATAGATACTTAATCACATAGACATACATACATACTTAATTACAGTTTCATCCATAACGATTATTAATAAAAACTAAAAATTGTTGGAGCATATATATCGTCCATTCCATGAAAGAACGCCCAAGAATATTTTGTATATCTTCCGATTTTAATAATATTTGGTATACGCATACCCTATGGAGCAGTTTAAATACCTCCATTTTTATTTTTTTGAATTATGAAAAATTCGCGAATTTATTCGCGATTTTGATTTTTCGAAAAGTCAAAAAAATCGCAAAAGTGTCTAACTTTAAACACCAATATCTCTAAAAGGTCTTAACGGCTTTTAATGATTTAAATTGCATATTTAAGAAGAATATGTCCACTATAAATATAATTTAAAAATAATATTATCATTTAAAAATGCGTTCATAATGCAAATGCAATTTTAATATGCATTTTTGAAAAATTTATACCCTCTCAATTTTTTTCTTCTTCTGATATAAAAAACATTATTATGTTTGCTAAAAATTACAATATAAATTGTTCTGGGACAAAATGGTTCACTATTTTAAAAAAAATTTTTTAAATATTTCTTCAAATTTTTTCCTACAAAATTTTTTATTTTTTTTTTAAATTTTCGTATTTTTTAATTTTTGTGAGCTTATTTTAAAATAAATTTTAATCATTATATTTCATAATTTGTTATTTGCGGTAGAAAACCTATTTGTCCTAGATTAAGTGCTAATGTTTTATATAATATACATATTTGTCTTCAATATTAAGCAAAAATATTTAAAATCAAAAAGGTAGAAATTTCTTAAAAATGCATCCGAAAATTGCATTCTTTTCGTGAGTGCATCATTAGCAAAAAAAATTATATTTGATTCATACAATATAATTTACAATATTTATAGTAATAAACTTTATACTAGTTTTTAAATCAATAAAATCCGACGTCTACTTAAGGAGTTATAAACATTTAAAGCTACATATTACTAAAAGAGTATAACCAAAAAAAGTTAAAAATCAAATTTTTTTGAAAAATTTAAATTTTTGTATGAAAAAATTTATGAAAATTTTGTTAAAAAAATATTAAAAATAGTAGATTTTATTGTCCCAGAACAGTTATTTTTGCATTTTATAGTAAAGATATTGCTTTTTAACATATTTAAAAAAAATTAAAATCGAAAGGGTAGAAATTTTTCAAAAATGCATCCTAAAATTGCATTTGCATTATGAATGCATTTTTAAATTATAATATTATTTTTAAATCACTACATTTATAGTGGGCATATTCTTCTTAAATATGCAATTTAAATCATTAAAATCCGCTAACAACTTTTAGAGATATTGGTGTTTAAAGTTAGACACTTTTGCAATTTTTTTGACTTTTCGAAAAATCAAAATAGCGAATAAATTCGCGAATTTTTCAAAATTCAGAAAAATAAAAATGGAGATATTTAAATGTCTCCATAGATTATATGCGTACCAAATATGAACAAAATCGCATTTTTTATAAATCTCTCATGGAATGGACGATATATTTCTTAGATAGTAACCTAAAATTTTTATATAATTTCATAAATCTAGCATGATGATGAAGATTACATTCTAGAGTCAAATAAATTGTTTTTGTTCATAGATCGAACGTAATGTTTGTATACGATATCGGTTTATATATATATATATATATATATGTATTAATGTTAGTAATTAAGAGTTAAATAAAAACAACATCAACATTTTAAATTGATTTCTTTGCTTTTGTTTTCATTTTGCTGCTGCTGTAATTGTTGTATTTGTTGTTGTTAAACTTAAGAGCATCAAGAATAGAGTTGAAATAGAAAAAAAGATCATGTATGCATGGTGCTAGGTTCCAGCAGCTATGATCCAAACACTGGTAACAGCAAATATAAATTATCTATTAAGCACTTCTGGCCAACATTGGTCATAAAATAATTTAAATGTCATTTTAATGAAGCTCATAAATTAGCAAATGTGTCAAATATACAAGTACCTGCACGGAATCAGTGCAATAAATGGCAACACTGTTGCCAGCAATGTTTTTATATGAATATGCCAACGAACAAGACAATCAGCCAGCAAGTGAAAAATCCACTCATTTAAACTGACTGCCGGCCTGCTTGCTTGGCTTAGATACATTTATAAACTTTCTGGTGCATATATACATACATACATACATACATACATACATACATACATACATACATACAAAAATATATAAATACCCAGTAAGCAGTTAGTTTTTGTAAAAATGAAAATTATATCGTATGTATTTATTTGTACAGGGCACCACGATTTTTTATTATGATTGTTTTTTCTTTTTTTTTTTTTTTTGTTTTGTTAAGGTATTTATTTTTACTACTTATGAATCAAAAAAAAAAAAACAATTTTTTACCGAATAAATAATTTGTTAAATTTTGAATAAAATAAAATATATTAAAAAAATGTTCCTTACGTATGTACAATAAAAAAAATAGTAAACTCATTACTTAAGTATTTTACTTAATGTAATGGTAATTATTTGCAAAAGATTTAAGGTAAAAAAATTAAATAATTTATTCTTTAGGTCAACAACTTATTATAAAGTTTCTGTGATCTGATCTTCCACCGCAAGTTTTTTGTAAAAAGGCAAAGTGTTTAAAAAAATAAATGTTATATTTTCGATAAAAATATTCAATTTGAATGATAACAGGGAGGAGATTTGCATTATCCAAGAAAAATTGCATTGTTTGTAGAAAATAAAATTTGAAATAAAATATTTGTACCTACATACTGAAGACCCCTTTCCACTTCAAAAATATGGAGTTTTAAAAGTGAAAAAACTTTCAAATTGTTTTTACAGTATACATAAGAAGTGAGATCGAAAAAACCTTAACACGTTTTGCCTTTTAACTTTTTTTCGGAAGCAATATTTAAATCCTTTTTTTTTTTTTTTTTTTTTGTTTGATCACTTATCTTTGAAAAATATGTCATTTATTATTTTTAATCACAATAATATTGATTTGTTGTAAGTTTAACCAAAATAAGTGATGAAGAAGAAGTACGTTCTAAAATTATTAAAAATTAAAAAAAAATCCAAATTGTTCCCGCAAAAAATTTGCCAAAGAATTAAAAATATTAGGAAACCTGGTTACGAGCCAAAATTTTATGTTGCTAATGCTTGAGGAAATGTTGAAGATAAGTTTAAGACCAAAAAGCAGACAAAATTTCGTAAAAAAAATTCCTTGTATGGCAAGAACTGCCCCAACAATTGTTCCAATTTTCTTTGCTCAATTTTAATAATATTTTCTATTTCTCATACAATAATATATGTATAAATGTTTCTGTATTCTACTCGTTGTGAGATAGTCCAGAGGAAGTTTTCTAGACTACAAAGCGTTAAGCCTGAGTTCGTTTTCTGGGCGTCCTTAAAAATTTCTGTTTTTCCTAAAAAGAAAAAAAAAATTAAAAAATTTTAATTATTAGAAAAATTTTCTAGCATTTAATGTGTTTTTTATTAAAAATAATATACATCGATGAAAATTGCTTTACTACACCATACAACACCATTTTTCGCACATAAACGAAACCATATACACATAAAAGCAGAGCCATTTTATGATAGAACTAGAACTAACCTAGCATAGTAACATAGACCATCAGCCTGTTGTAGCGAAACAGACCAGAGTCTCTGGTGGGAATTACCTTCCATACAACAACAATTCCAGAATGTTACTTTAAGATCCATAAATGGCATAAAAATAATTTATTTTGTAATTTTATTTGCAATAATTAAAATTTATATAACTATAAATGGCATCACTAAATTTAAAGAAGATCGGTCCATAAATGAACATAGTTCACATATACACAGAAAAAAGTTACCAATTAACAAATATATATGAAAATAATTCATTCAATTATAAACTTGTTTAAATTTGCACCTCTCACCAAAATGATTATATCAATTACTAAAAACTATAAAAAATACAAAACAGAAAAAAATTCCCAATTAATAAATTAATTAAATCAATCAAGTAGATGATTGAATGAATTAAAAATGTTAAAATCATACAAAAAATTATTTTTATTTTATTTTTTCTTGAATATATTTATTAAATTTTGCAGCAAAATTAAACAACTGAGTTAATTGAAAAATTAAGATATAAGTAGTTCGCCATTCGAGAAAAACACTTTAATGCGCATAAACTTCATAGAATACTAGATTTTGAACTACATTTTGCATAAATAAACTACATATCGAGGGCTTATATTCAAATTGGGCCTTATGCAAATTTTTCAAAAAAAATTTTTTTGCGTCAGACTCTTCAGTTTTCTATTTGTTATATATGGTGTTAATTTTGGATTCAAAAGTTGATTCAAACACTATGTTTTTCACTTTTTGTTTTTGGGCTATCTACAAACAGTATATCTTTTTTAAGGAAAAATAGGCTATCTGCAAGTTTTTGTTTGATTTTTAAACAAATGTAAAAATAAAAATTGATAAATAATGAGAATTTTCTTTGTGAACGTTTTGAATTAGAGTCTTAATATATCTCACAAAAATGTTGTTATCTCAATGCAGTCTGAAGAAAAACGCCATTGAAGTTAGATTTTCAACCTTTATTAGATGCTTATAGATCATACGCGGGTTCACCTATCAACATTTTATGAAGCTTATTTGGAGCACTATATCATAGATTTGAAGACAGGAAGAAACAACATTTAATAAAATTGGTGATTATAAGCAAAATATCTTAGATACGAAAAGCAGATTCTTAAAAAAATGATAATTAAATAAAAAGTGCAATAAACATCGTCTTTAAAGGTTTTAATCATTTTTGAGTTGTTGATATGCAATTTAATACAATTTTAATTGGTTCAAAAATTTTTTTGCAATTTTTTTCGCATGCAATTTTTTGTCAAAATTTAATTCATAATTTTATTTTTGAACACGTCCTTTTAGTAAACATTCCTGTTATTTTAAATTTCTAACGATTAAAAATGATCCAGCCAACCACAAAACTTCTTTTTTTTTTATCTCCTGATTGGTATGATCATAAATTTAACATATTGTCAATTTTTTTTTCCAAAAATATTATGTTTCACTTCTTTAATTTCCAATAAACAAAACGGGCTATATGAACATTTTATAACATACATTAAATAATTAAGACAAAACGGGCTATCTACCATAACTTCGCGAATAATGGAGTTAAAAGATTCATTTTTCAGTGTGAGTTTTAGTAGACGTAATATTAATAACTCGTAGAAGAACGGATTGCAAAATGTTGAAAAATGAGGGAAATAAACAGTTTTTATGTTCTCCTGAACAATGGTGCTTTGCATGAGGTCCGTTTTGAATATAAACCCTCGATATACATATAATTCTTGTTAATTACTTACAGAATGATATTAAATATAATATTTAAATTATAGCATTCTATCTTTTCGTATTTTTGAATTATAAGTAATGAATTTAAAGTTAAATAAATAACACAGAGTTGCAAAATGAGAAAAAAATTCTGCGGCACTGGGTTTCTCAGTCAATTCGGATACATAGTATTAATAAGAACTTATCCACTCTTATCCATTTTTTTCAATTGACTCTAATTCTCGCGATAAATAACGATTTTTAAAATTAAGGAGGTTGCACTATATAATGAAGCATATCTCGAAAATTACTTTTCTGATTTTGTTCAAAAAAATATTAAAAAAATTTTAATTAAAATTGCCAATAGTTATCGTTATATTTATACCAGATTTTGAAAATATGAAATTTTATACAAAATATGAAAAACATTTTTTTTTTTTTCGAAAAATCATAAAAATTCGAATGTGATAAAAATTAAATTTTTTTTCTTTATCCATAGAGGTAAATTTGTTGCAAATAAATCAAGACACATTTCATTAAAATTAATGCGTAAGTTTTTATTTTATTCCCAAATTAGTGAAAATACTCATTTACAAATTACATACAAAAATTTTAAAAATCACAAAATCATTTTTTTAATTTTTTAATTTTTCTATGTAATTTGTAATGAGTATTTTCACTAAATTGTGAATAAACTTTTTGTATTGATTTCAATTAAATATGTCTTGTTTTATTTGCAACAAATTTATCTCTATAAATAAAGAATAAAAATTGCAAGTTTTGACACTTTTAAATTTTTATGATTTTTTGAAAAAATTTTTTTTCTTGAAGTATTTTACAAAATTTGATCTTTTTCTCAGAAGATGGGCTTAATATCTCCGTAACTGTTGATCGTATTAAAAAGTAATATAAGAATGCCTTGAAGATTATTTTAATTAAATTTTTTTGGTATTTTTCTGAAAAAATCAGACAATTCGTTTTCGAGATATGCTTCAATATAAGTATAGCACAACCTTCTTAATTTTACAATTAAAAAAAGTGGATAAGAGGCTTAGTACTTATTAATACCGTGTATCGGAATTGACTGAGAAACCCCGTGCCGCAGAATCTGTGTTTACCTGTGTAATAAATACTGAACTAACCATAGATTTATCTTTTAAGTAAATATATTTTCAAATCATTCAAATAATGTTATGTGTTATGTTTACACATAAGGTAAGAATAACTTAAAATTTAAATACCATCGCTTCAAAAATGATTAAACATTTTGCAAGCACAATGTCTCACTTAGAGTTTGCAAGTCGATTATAAGGATTTTACCTGCGATTATGATTAAAAATTAAAATAACAAATACATACTGTAGTTACATATACATATATTTATTATTATTTATATTATCCAGGAGAATTAAAAAAAATTGATCACTTGATTGTAAAGTTGGTTTTGCCGAGAAATTAATATACAACTCGTATGTAAGTTAATTTTGGATAATTTCTAAAATTCCAATTGCTTGATTTTAAAACTAACTTATATTACGACGAAGATTAAAAATATTACTACGTTTTTTGCACTGCTTGCACGATTTTTTATTTTATTTATTTTTTATTTCAAATGCTAAGTAAAATCACTTTTATTTCCATACATACATAAAAAGAAGTAAAATGCAATTATTCCAATTGGATTTAAGTCCGATTCGTCAACCTAAAAAGAAAACTATGTATTCAATCTCTCAAGTAAAATTATTAGAAAAATACTTCCGGGCACCCAAGTAATCGATAGTTATTAAAATAATTGTGAGCATTTTTGCTCCGGATAATATGCGTTTAATGTTTGGTAAGTACCAATTTTCATTTTATATGATACTTTTGTATGTGTTTCCGCTGTTGGTACCAAAGGTTATAATAAATTTCAAGATCGAAGTTTATGTCAGTATCATTTTTATATTGAAGATTTTTATATTAAATTCATATTGACTTGTTCAAACATCTGTCATATTCATCGTTTTTATTGGCATCTCTTTCTAGGTAGTAAAGGCATTCAGATAGGATAATATTAAATTCTTTATTTAAACGAGAGAAAAGGTTTCCAAAATCGTATATATACGTAATTATCGGTTTAAGAAAATGTATAAGACAACAAGATGAAACAATGCACCAAGTTCCATTTCCTCAATTAAATTTGGAGTTTCAATATTTCTTTTGTTTAATATTACTTGCATTGTATTATTTAAATATTTTTAATAATTTATTTTAATATATTTATTGATGGAAGGATTTTATTAACTTTATGACATTTTTAGTTGATTTTAGGAACACATTCGATCATAATTTGAATTAGTTTGATTAAAAAATTAATTGGATTTAAACCAAAAACAATTATTCTCAACTAATTCACATTATCATTTTGGTGATTGGAGAAAAACTAATTAAAATGTTTGTTAATGTAAACAATTGATTGAAATAAATTTTTATTTATTTTTTTCTGTGTACAAAACTTGCCATATTTCGCGAAACATTTATAAAATTATCTGAAATTTTGTGTCAGTCTTAATTTTGATGAATATAATATACATATGTACCAAATATCATTAAATTCGGAAAACTAAGGACTAAGGAAAACTAAGCTAACAATATAATGAAGCTTTGCCAAAAATACTTTGTAAGTCCGCCTTAAGTTTTTTACGTGTGTTAGGTATTAAAATTGTTGTTTAATTGTTGTTTTTAAGTCCATATTTCGGTAAAAGCTACGTAAATTTTTGTTTTAATTTTATTTGTTTGCAATCAGCTTTAGTGATATTTTACAAGACTTTAAAAAAGAGTACAATCTTAAATATAATCGGTAAATACATATTTTGTTTCAAATTTAGCGGAAAATAATACTTTTTTGGTTACTTCCCTAATGAACTTATTACTTAACAAGTTGTTCATTATGTAGATTTGAAACAATTCGGGGAAATAGCTCTAAATCGGAGGAAAAACAGCAAATATCCAACATTTCTAAATGTTAAACTTTGTGTTTGTTGGGTATAGAAGAAATAACTAAATACAAACATACTTGAATCGTCAGTCAGTATCAGAAGCCACCGTTTATTATTAAGGCCACATAGTCATTTGCCCACTAGACTTTATCAGCAAACACTTGCACAGGCAGGCAGACATCCAACTAGCCAAAGAGACATCCAGCCAGCCACCAAGTCAATGATTTTGATGTTGACAGCTCTGTTGTCAAACAAACAGTTGAAAAGCATTTCAAATGTACTGTGTCTGTAAAGCGACTATAAATACTACAACAACTACTATATTTTTAAATGAAGAACAGTAACAGCAATAATGCCGAGCTGCACAGCATGACTTTCACAAATAACCTTCACGATACAACACTTCCAATACTTACAACAAACACTATACGGATGAAAATAAATAAAAAAAAAAAATAAAATTAAAAAAAAAAACAAAACGTTCAAATAAAAAAATCAAAACAATATCGATTGCAAATAATAAAAGAAAAAAATATATATCCAAATTTAAAAAAAAAAGTAGATCTCCAAATTATATGAAACGAAAATGCAGTCGAAGTCAACACAAAATACGACATTTTCCCACACTTGATATACATCGCATCACCACGTTCATAGGACGTATGAATGTATGTATGGCTATGCAGTAATGCATAGGTTTACTATGTAGATACACAGATTGTACGTATAACATCGAACCAAATTCATATCCATATATTTCCTTACTGCTCGCACATATTTATAAAATGTTTAAACAAAGTTTGTATTCGTTGTTTAAACAGTCGATAAATTCATATTTAGGATTTGTGTTGGTTGCATATTCGTTTAGTACACAACATTGTCAGATAACTTTAAAACAAAACAACATTTGACTAAAATCGGACATACAATTTTTCTTTTTTATTTTACAATATACGAACATCGCTTACCATTAGCGCTAAAATACCCTTACAACTAAAAAGCTTTAACTATCCCTATAGAAATAAATGAAAATACCATTACAGCTAAAATACATTTACCGAAATAATACAAATTATCGCTTTCCCAAAATATTAGAGAGAACATTATAAAATTTATTTTCTCTGAAAAGTCAGTCACAAAAAAAATAAAAAATTAAAAACTAAAAGAAAAACCACAAAAAAGAAAAAATATATTTTCAAATTGAAACTACAAATTTTTGTGAAAAATTTTATAATTTATAATTTTGTGTTCATTTTTAATTATATTCTGTTTTTTTTTTTTTTTTTTTTTTTCTTTTTGAATTGTTTGACACAAGAAAACTTAAAAAGTGGCAACTCATCCTAATAATTCTACCTTACTTAGATGTATCATGGAGAAAAACTTTACGTTTTCATTTTACCATTTTGAGTAATTGCCTAAGTAATAAAACAAAAGGCCTTAATTAATTAATAGCTTCAACTTTGATTGAGAAATACCACACAAAAAATGTTAAATATTTTACAATATTAATGTATAATATTATGATTATACAAATATAGTAAAAATAACCACGATTTTATGGGTCGCATTAGTATTTATAAACCAGTTAACCTAAAAACCGGTTTATTTTTCTAATTTTGGTTCTTCCCAAACCGGTTAATTTAAAATGTTCAATTTCGGTTAACCGGTTTATCCGGTTTTTTTTTTAGTCGGTTAACCGGTTTTAAAAATCTGCTAAAAATATTACCAAATTTCTTCCTTTTGTTACATTTTTCTGAATTTAAAATAAGAGAAAATTTTTTGGAAGAATTAAAAGAAAAATTAAAAAAACTTTCTGTTTGAGTTAACAAATAATCAGGTGATATAGTAACATGTTTTGAGTGCAAAGTATTTTTAAAATATGCAGTCATAGTCATATACACTGTCAGATAAAATAAAGTGCGGGTTTTTAATCTTGCTATTTAGTAATTATTGTTTTCTAGGTGCATAATTGGCTACTTTTGTTGTTTCCATGTATTTGTCGTATTATATTTAAATTAATATACAAAAGAATTTTTTGAAATATGTGTATTTCGAGTTTGGGACAAAAGTGTATTGGTCATGCATTTTGTGCGACAAAATAAATTTACTTAATTAATAAGACCGACCATATGATACCCTACACCATTAGACCTGTGTCCAATTGTAAGCCAACACTTTTACTAAATATAAAATAAATTATATAAATACAGAATAATGCATTTATACTAACATCTATATGATTTTCTGCCCTTTAGGATGATTTCCGGAAGTGGGTTTATATGGCAGCTATGGTAAATTATGGACCGATTCTCATAAATTTTGTGAATGTTATTTCTACTTATATAAAACTGATTTGTGTTGAATATTAACTTGATACTATCATTCGTATGGGATTTATGCACGTTAAAGTGATTTTCGAGGGGTTCATAGAAATATTTCTATATTTACGGCATTTATGATCGTAAAACCTCTATTCCGGGAAGACATTTATATGGGGGCCAGGTGAAATAATGGACCGATCATAACCAATTTCAATAGGCTTTGTCCTTGTACCAAAATAATTATCTGTGCCAATTTTCATCAAAATATCTTTAAAATTGCGACCTGTACTTTGTTCATAAGCTTTACATGAACAGACAGCCAGACGGACATCGTTAAATCGACTCAGAAAGTGATTCTGAGTCGAACGGTATACTTTAAGGTGGTGGTCCAATAATTATTTCTGTGCGTTACAAACATCAGCACAAACGCATTTTACCCCAAAGACAATTACATTAATCTTACTTCATTTTATCTATCTGGAATCAAGAAATCTTACTGTATTGTGCTCGAAGACTTTCCGATAATATGGCCGGATCTATCCTTATTTTTCAAATGTAATAATAATTAGAATATAATTTAATGGATAGAATATTAAAATTTAGCACTTTTTAGGCATATGACTTCCATTTGGTATCAACAAATTCGAAATTTGGAAGCCGAATTTAAGAAATTGTGTAAAGTGTCACTTTATTTTGTCGCAGAAATTTCATGGCCAATACAACACTTTTACTTCAAACTCGAAATGCACATATTTCAAAAACTTCTTTTGTTTATTAAATTAAAGAATATAAAACGACAAATATGTGTAGACCATATAAATACAAAATCTTGAGATTCAAATTGCCTAGAAGGCAATTATTTTGAAATAAATAGCAAGAGTAAAAAATCGCACTTTATTTTGTCCGACAGTGTACATTTACACTTTTTAAAATTTTTTGCAAATTTTTTACACAGCTTAAAAAATCAATTAATTTTTGCTCAATATTGCAAAAGATGGCAAAAAATCTTATCTATAAGATATTATATAATCTTGAGATTCAAACTCAACTTTAATAAGTAGCAAAAATGTAATAAAGCCAAGTAAAGATATAAATGAAGGTTTACAATGATACATCGTCATTATGGTTTGAAAAAAGGAATGGAAGTAGTTAGTTAAAGGCTGATATAAACTTTAATTGAAAGATATAAATTAAAAAAAAAAAAAAAAAACATTTGAAAGAGAAATTGGATAAAATCTAAAAGAAAAATTTAACATAGCTTGCAATATTTGCAAGCTATGTATTTGTTTGCAATCGTAGGTATTTTCGGCGAGAATGTATGATTTTTAGAAAGTTTATGATGTCCGCATTATAGAAAGTGCAATTCAATATTTCCAAATTTTTGAATTGAATTTTCTATGCAATTAAAATAAATCAAATATTTTTATTTAAAATTTTTTCTAAAATCGCGAATTTTGCTACAGAAAAACAAATATTGAATCAATATATTACACATTTAATAATGTAAACACTATAACCATTAAAAATGTCTTACTTTTGGAAATATTCTAAGCTATGTTAAATTTTTCTGACAGATTTTTCTCTTTAAAATGTTTTTATTTTCATAAAATTATATTTTCTAATTAAGAATTATACCAGCCTTTCACTACTTCCATTCTTTTTTCAAAGCCCTTCCATTACTCCAAAGCCCTTAAAGATTATAGCTCCAAGGAAGACTGTATTTGCCAGTCGCTTTTCAGTAGATACAACAGTAAATGATGTTGAATTCTATATTAAAACGAACCTTGGCATTGAAGATTGCAACGATGTCCAAATTTATAAGATAAATGCACGCAATAGAGCGTCATTTAAGATAATTGTACCAGAGAGTATTTTTGATAGTCTCGTAAATCCACAATTTTGGCCGAAAAATACAATTGTTCGACAATTTATTTATCGTGATGATAATAATGTAGTTCCTCCAAGGGCTTCTGTTCCAAATCCAAAAAACTGATTGAATTTTATAATCCGATAAATATTAATATTTGTCCAAAAAATGATTATAACTCGTTAGCTATCTCCATTGCATACCAAAATGTTAGAGGTATGAACACAAAGTTAAAATCCTTTTATTTAGAGAGCTTCGGTATGGAGCATAATATTATTGTACTCACTGAAACATGGCTCCGAAATAAATCTGATAAGGTAATTCATAATTCTGAGATAATGTGCAGTAAATTTCAAATTTATAGACATGATAGAGTGGATAAAGATGGTGGGGGAATCTTGATTTCGGTCTCAACTCTTTTACCTTCGGAAGAAATAATCCTTAATAATGATCAAAATATTGAATTTATCGCTGTATGTGTTAACATCAAATTTAGAAAAATTTGTGTAACTTGCTCCTATATTCCTCCTGCGTCAAACATTCAAATTTACGAACAACATGCAAATGCGATAAAATTTATAGCAAATCAATCCAAACCCGGTGACTCTATTATTGTTCTTGGTGATTTTAACATTCCAAATATAAAATGGTGCAAAACTCCTGATTCATGCTTTTTAAGCCCATCAGTAAGATCAGAAACATCTGTTGAGTTAATAGATGCTATTGCAGATTTAGGACTCTTCCAAATAAACAACGTAGTAAACAAATTTGGGAAATTACTTGATCTTGTATTTGTTGATCAACCAGAGGAATTTAATATTTTTCGCATTAATCCATTATTAAAAACTGAAGATGTTTATCACCCCACTCTAGAAATAAGCATAGACGTTGAAACGAAACCATCAGTACGATCCAGTGTAAATCAAGAGATGGTTTTTGATTTTGCCAAAGCTGACTATTCCAAACTAAATCACCTACTTTGTTCTGAAAATTGGTTTGAATACATTCCTTATAATAACATATGCCCTCGAAATATTGATACCATTCTGAATAAATTTTATGATGGCTTATTTAAATGTTTTAAGAAATCCATTCCAATGACGAGAAAAAAAACTGCACATGGACCACCCTGGAATACAAAGCAACTCAATAGCTTGAAAAATTTGAAAAACAAACAATACAGAAAATTTAAAAAGTCAGGTTTATCTATAGATTATATGAAATATTCAATATCAAGATCAGTTTACAATTCCGAAAACATCCGATGTTACAATAATTACCTCTTTAAGGTGAAAAGAAACTTTAAAAATAATCCAAAATCTTTCTACCAGTTTGTAAATTCAAAGCGCCGAGTCTCTGGTTATCCGTCCATGATGAAACTTGGAGACAAAGTATCCTCAAATGATGCAGATATTTGTGATATGTTTGCCGCTTTCTTTTCATCTGCCTACTCCGATAAAAAATTACACCAACATTCCAATTATCCATATCCAATTCCTGATGCATCCCTAATAAATTGTCCAACTTTAGATAAGTCCATGATAATGACAGCCATACAGAATCTTAAATATTCTGTTAATAGTGGACCTGATGGTGTTCCAAGTTGCGTTCTCATAAATTGTTTAAATTCTCTTTTATCTCCAATAACCTACTTATTCAACATATCAATAGTAAATGGTTATTTTCCTGCAGTTTGGAGGGAATCCTATATTATACCTTTGTTTAAATCCGGAAGCAGATCCAACATCTCCAACTATAGAGGTATTGCTAAACTGAGTGTTATTCCAAAACTTTTCGAAAAGTTAGTTACTGAAATCCTTTCGCATCAAGTCGTTTGTTATATTTCCCCATTTCAGCATGGATTCAAAAAAGGATTTTCCACTACTACAAACCTTTTGGAGTTCACAACCTCAGTAATAACAGCATTTGATTCCGGCTTACAGACAGACACAATATATACGGATTTCAGTAAAGCTTTCGATAAAGTAAACCACGATCTCCTATTGTTCAAATTGAATAAACTAGGATTTTCTCCTGTTTTCCTTAAATGGATATCTACATATCTTAAAAATAGATACCAATGTGTATTATTTCGAGAATGTAAATCCAAAAACATTTCCGTTTTATCCGGTGTTCCGCAAGGTAGTCATCTCGGCCCATTATTATTCCTAATATTCATAAACGATTTACCATCATGCATTAAGAATTCCAGAATATTAATGTACGCTGATGATGTAAAGCTGTTCCATAGCTTTACTGATTCCTATCAACGTTCCTTACTCCAATCAGATCTAGACAACCTTTATGATTGGTGCATTATAAATCTAATGGATCTGAATTTAAGAAAATACATGATGTTCTACAGAAGAAGTCCAGTACTCTGTAGATACAAAATAAATGAATATGAACTTGAATCAGTCGACGAATTCCTTGATCTAGGTGTATTGCTTGATTGTAAACTGTCCTTTAATTCCCATGTTATACAAATTGTTAATAAGGCAAAAGGAGTTCTTGGTTTCCTCAAGCGCTGGGGAAAAGAATTTAATGATCCTTACGTTTCCAAGCAAGACCAATCCTGGAGTATGCTTCCGTGGTCTGGGATCCTCAATACGAAGTTCACGTAAAGAAAATAGAATCAGTCCAAAAACAGTTTCTCTTATTTTGTCTTCGTAATCTTCCATGGAATCCTAATATTAATTTACCATCATATAAAAGCCGATTACAGCTAATTGATCTCCCTTCTCTTGAAAGTCGGAGAAAATATATGAATATTTCATTTGTAATTAATTTAGTAAATGGTTCAATTAATTCCGAGTTCCTGCTTCGTAAAATAGAATTTGCAGTCCCGATTCGTTCAACTAGAAATTTTATTCCCTTAAAAATCAAATATTTTCGATCTAATTATGCCAACTTTGATCCAATGCGACGTATATGTAATCAATTCAACATTTTTTATCCATATATTGATTTTTCAGTAAATCCAATCCGTATTAAGAGGAGTATTTTAAACTTATTAAATAATAATATTGTATGATTATGAGATATTTTATTGTTAATAGCTTTAAGAATAATATGTATGCTAGCCTGTAAGAAATTGTAATTTCATTGGCTATTGAATAAATAAAATAAATAAATAAATAAATAAATAAATAAATAAAAATCATAATGACTATGTAGAATTTTTAAAACTTTGTTTAAATCTCAACATCGCTCTGATATAAGATATTATAGACAAGATTTTTAGTCATCTTTTGCAATATTGAACAAAAACTAATTGATTTTTTAAGTTGTGTGAATAATTTGGAGTGTAAAAAAATTTTTATAAATACGAGTTTTTCGTTTAATTTCAGAAATGATTGCCGCGGCTTTTTCAAAAACTACCACAATATATTCTACACATTTCAGGCTACACAACAACAAAAAAATTATTTCAAAATATTTTATAACAACAAAAATATTTGACTCCCTGCAGTCAATGGTGACTGTCCGAAACCAGTTACTTGACTGACTACATTAGGGCACCACTAGTCACTTTACTAACTACCTGACTAGTCACTTAAACATAGGGATGTCCTAGGAGGAAGTGTGTTGGCACCCAAGGACCAAAAGGTGGCGATATAGTGACTAGTACGAACAAGTCAATTAATCGAAATCCTTTTACTGGATACATAGTGTCAGTCACCTGAAAACCGTTTTAAAAGTTAATGAGCATGTTGATTTATTTACCTTTTGTAAGCGTGAGGTAACTATTGCTTCGTTATTTTTACTAGTTACATTGAGTCAGTCACCTGACAAACTTTTTAACTAATCACTTTACTAACTACCTGACTAGTCACTTTAACATGGGGATGTCCTAGGAGAAAGTCTATTGACACCCCAGGACCAAAAAGTGGCGATATTATGACTAGTACGAAAAAGTCAATTTATGAATATCCTTTTAGTGGTTACATTTTTTCAGTCACCTGACAAACTTTTTAAGTAGTAACTTTACTTACTACCTGACTAGTCACTTTAACATGGGGATGTCCTAGGAGGAAGTGTATTGGCCCCCCCAGGACCAAAAAGTGGCGATATTTTGACTAGTACGAAAAAGTCAATTTATAAATATCCTTTTAGTGATTACATTGAGTCGGTCACCTGACAAACTTTTTAGTGGGTAGTACGAAAAAGTCAATTTATGGAAATCTTTTTATTGACAACATTGAGTCAGTTATTCATTATTTAAAATTCAATCATTTCGGTAACATTGATTTATGATAAATTCGAAAACTAACGATTTGTATAAAGCATTTAAAGAACAAAAAAAAAAAACAAATGTAGAATAATTGATTTCTTTAATAAATTGAAAACTCTAATAGCAAGACTGGGTTTTGTATTATATAAAATAACTGAGAGGTAATCCATTTCTATTGGATGTATTCCACGTGTTTAAATTAAAGCATTTAAAGTACGCATAACATAGAAATAGAAAAAAAAAAACATTATTAACTTTTTTTCTTACAAAGTAAAATACTAAAGACTCTGTTAAGCACTAAGGAGTCAATAAATTGATATTTTACACCACACGTCTGATAAATATGCATCAGAGCCAAATGTCCTACCATGTATTTATTGCCGTTAGTCAACCCAACCTGTAATGAAAATGGATGAACTATTTACATTTTTGACGTTTTTGTGACCTATAAAAAAAAAAAACAATCGCCACCCCCACGCTCACCAAAGGGTCAATAAAGTACAAATCGCCACCTCTACGCTTTCTAAAGAGTCAATAAAGTGTGCGTTAGCTTAACTATCGCTCACAAAATATGCGAAGTTGGTCTAAAGAAAAAAACGTACACATTTGAATGAGTTAGGTGGGTACTTTACTGTCTAAAAGCGGGTAAATTGACTCCGAAAAAACTGCTAGGTTCTTTTCCAAATATTCAAAAAAATTTAAAAAGTGTAAATATATATGACTATGACTGTATCTAATATATTTTAATAATATCTGATTTAATTAGATAAGTAATCAAACACTCCATTAACAAAAACTTTTAGGGAAACATTTTCCAATAGAAAAAAAAATTTTACACACTTATGTCTAGAGAATGTTAGATACCAAGAAAAAATGAATAAGTTCCTCTATAAATGAAATCATCACCACTTCAAAAGTAAGAAAACTAAATAAGACAATTATTAATTGTTAATTAAGCTTTAAAAAATGTGCTAAATACCAAGCAAGAAATAGTTTTTATAAATTGTATTTAAAATAACTATTAAAGGCAAAAAAAAAAAAAATAATTAAATAAACTTTCGAATTAGGCGCTATTTATAAATAAAGATTTTCATTATATTGTGTTTGGTTAAGCTTAAGGTGCATTATTTTATCCAAATTTTTTTGTTAAGCTTCTGATTACATTATTTATTTAAATGTCGGTTAACCGGTTTTCTAGTAGACGGTTAACCGAAAAACCAGTTTTATCATTGCATCTATTTTTCGGTTAACCGTTAAACCTTTTTTTTTTTTTGAAAAGTCGGTTTTTTACAAAATTTAATAAATTTTTAATGTTGTTACCGAAAAATGGAGTTATATATGTATGTATGTTAAGGTGACCATAAAATGAAAAGTATTGTTGGTACCATCTCATTAAAAAATTTATTTAGTTCATTTCGTGAGCTGGATCAGAATAGGTCCTATTGAATTAAATTACAGTCCGCCAGTTCGACAGCATTCAGAAAATGTGGCTGGATTTTTTGTCAAATGTCTGAAAACTAAGCAGAAATAAAGTTTATCATATTTATGTGTCCAAACAATTACGAAGGCTGCTGAAAGAACAGTCTTGAAAAAAGAAAACTAAAATTTTTAATATGGATATTATGAAAATTAAAAGAATTCCCACTAAAAAAGAAATATCACCTCGCTAAATATGAACCATTTTTAAACTGATAGTATCTCTGAGTCGTATTCATACACTTAAAAATCATATCTCGACATAAAATATGCGAAATGGGATGAGAAAATCAGATACTTACCATGCATACAGACTTATTTATCAATGCCGTTACTATTGGAATATATTACAAGGAATGCAATTAGCCATAAAAAGTATTAAACCGCTATAATATTATATATAATTTTAAATAAAGCATACTAATATAATTTGTATGCTTAGGTTATTCGTTCTACTCTTTACAATTGCATCATTATTTTTAACAGTGGTCTTAAGTTCGGTAATTTCAATGTCAAAATATGTAACTGAAAATAGTTCAAAAGGAACTATTGTGGAACATACTTTTTGAATATAAAGTAAATAAAGTGGTTTTTCTTATATTTTTATTGTATATGCTTAGTTTTTTTTTTTTTTTAAATTAAGTTATCCAGTCAAAAAGTTTCATAAATCTAGCTGCAATTATGAGCGGTATATTATTGTCCTTATCCGCCTCGGTTATTTCGCAAACTTTATTATTTGGTGGTGGGTCGCTATGATCATGGGTCATATAGATGGAGACAATTTATATCGCGCCAGAGTTTGTCTACCAGGCCGTTGATCCAGTATCCTCATTACTGAAATCAGATAAAATGAAGATACTGAGTTTATTGCTTTCTACTATACAAGATCGTATCCTACCTGATCTCGCAGCGTGTAGCAGCTTAAAGTTGTTTATTCGATTTAGGGCCGCTATTATTAATTATAACCTACCTATAAAGTTAAAGGTATGATAAACTAAAGAGTGCAATGAAGTAATCTTTATATATTTTGGGTTATCTCCGAACCCTGGTGTCATCATAGCTGCGGACCCGCTGTATAATGCGGATTCGGATATACTCAGCATGCCTATCATGTTCTTATATCCTGAGTCATTGACTAGATGTAAAGTGGTCTTTATCTCTAAAGGGGGTAAGGTCCCACAAAAAATACCAAAAGACTTCAGGACTATCAGTCTGTTGTCCTTCTTCTTGAAGACACTGGAAAAATTGATCGACGAACACCTTCGTAGAACGATCAACCCTAAGCTTTTATCAGCGTCTCAACATGCCTATATCAAGGTCAAATCTGTTGAGGCTGCATTACATAGAAAATACTCTCGAGCATATGGAGTATATATATGGATCATATAGATCGATATAGAAGCGGCCTTTAATAATGTGCAATCAGAATGTCTCTAGAAAGACTGGGCACACAACAGTCGATTATAAGCATCATATGAAGACTTCTAACCTATAGGATTATAATATCCAACATGGATGCATCCTCTAAACATATTTCCCCACAATGTAATATCTTTTTCGATCTCAATTACAATTCTAGACTTAGATTTTACATTGCAAAGTATGTAGTTCATTTTATTTCGACAAAATCACATTTTTCAAGTTTGATCACTAACTACACAGACACTGCTAGAAATTCATTTTTTTTATAGAAATGTCTTCTCAAAGAGTTAAAATCACTTTGACCATATTGGACTTAAAATAAAACGGTGGGAACATTTTAAATGGTTCTATCTTAAAAGATACAGTGAGCATTTAATGGTTGAAGTAAATTGTATAATTTTGATAATACTGCAAGGCCAAAGCAAAAACCGGCAACATGCCTAAAACATATAAACAAATAAAAACAAGGAAAGTTTAAAAAAAAAATGAGTTGAAACATACTAAAATGCAACGCTGAAACAAATATAAATATAGACAGAAAAACTACTAAAAACTACAGCAGAATAATTATGATTTTATTTATTTCTTTTATAGTGCAGAAAATATAGTATCTCTAAATGCATAAACCTTTCGATAAAAGTTAATGATCAGATATTCTTACCTTTAGCTTATATGTCTTACCTTATAATTATAATAACCAAAAACAATTAAAGTGACCTGTAACATCCTAACTTTATTTTCACCACATATTTTTATATTAATTCTTTATTTAATGCTACTTACTGATGATCGTGGGAAAAACCAACCATTAAAAGGCGACATCCAATTTTGCATTATCTGAATTTATTGCAGTTTGTTGCATGATCTATAAAAAATAAAAATATACAAAAACATTCTCATTCAATAAAATATGTTTTATAGTTATAATTGACAAGAGCAACATTCAAAGTTGTGACCATTTTTACAGAAACAAAAAAAGCACAAAAGAAACATAAAAAACATTGTACGTAAATACGTATACCGACTTAACAAGCTTACTTAAGAGTGCTACTTACTATTAACAAATATATGAGATGCAGTACTCGATCAGCTTTTCGTTTATTACTTAGTAGGTACTACTACATTTTAAAGCATTCAGGTAACTACTTGTGGTATACATCCAATTATTTCTTATCGACTGATCGACTATTGATGGCAGTACATATGTATAAACAGTTGTCAGGTGCGGGCTAAAAAGAAATGGTTAAACATTCAGTGTGAATATTTCTAGTTTTTGTCTATTTGTATGATCAAACCAGAATTGCCGATTAATGTAAGCGTGAAACTAATCTAATGCCGGCAATCATCCGTCATGAAAATGTAAATATATATTTACATTAAAGTGCCAAACGAAAAAAAAAAATGCAAATGTACCCCTCTTGAAATGAAGGTTTGTATGTTCTTATATACTTAATTCCCAAAATATTACGTCTGAATCTTTTTATTTATGTGAACGGTACCGTTTTTAAAATACCTTTAAAAATACGAATTCTCTTAAAAGAAAACTAATTTCAATATATATATTAGAGACATATCGTCACCGAAAATGCAAAACAACGTAACATTAATATTTTCAAATTTGTGTTTTTGATGAAATATATTTTATTATTCCAAAATATATGTGATCAAACATTTTAAGACTTATAGCTCAAAAAAGGACGATTATATTAACGAAAGCAATAATTTTCTTAAGTCAAAATAACGTAACATCACATTTGTTAAAAAAAAATAAAAAAAAGTGTTTTCTCTTTTTTTAAAGAATTTAGATTACAAATTATTACAAATATAATAGCTATTAACATTTTGGAGTAAAAGTTACCAGAAATCGTTTTAATTAAAATTTTTCTAAAATTTTTATTGATGTTACTTTGTTTTGGCTTCAGAAAATTGAAATCTTGAAAAACGTAAAAAACGTAAAAACTTTTAAAAATATTTAATAAAAATAAAAATATTCATCATCAATATATTAGGCAGTATTTAAGGATGTAATTACCCAAAAATCTTGTTTGTAAGACAATTCGTTTAGATTTTAGAACGTATTTTGTGCCTCCTGTAAAGTTATGAAAAGTAATGTTACGTTGTTTTGCATTTTCGGTGACGATATAAACACTCAGAATATACATTTAAATAATTATTACAATTTTTTTTTCGCGAAGTATTAAGATTTTGTTAACATTTTTTGTCATATTGTAATTGTATATATTTCGGATATTTGTAATCATACAATGAGATTTATGATACCATTGCAAAGATCTCTTCTGATACTACTGAAAATAACATATAATTAACCTTTTAAAACCAAAAGTCAATTTTATACATTTAGTTCCCAAAATTTTAAACCAGATACAAAATAAATAAAAGTAAGTCTTTGAAGTTTAGTTGCTATTTTACACGAATTTATGGTCAAGCTCACGAAAACCGTATAATTGAAGCGAAATATTTTAGGGATTAGTTAAGGTATTTCATACATAGTTATATTTTGCATTCAGAATTGTTAATAATTCAAATATTATAACACAATTTTATCATATAAACATAAATTATTTGATTTTGAAAAAAACAAATACTTATGATTATTTCGAAATACCAATGGTATTTTAATTTTTTGAAATTATTCAAAAATATTTGATTTTCATACATAAAAGATTTAATTGTAAAAATTTTTCTCTGAAAAAGAAAAAAATATTGAAAGAAAACTAAAAACAAAATTTTAAATTAAATTTCTATATTACTGTGTGAATTATTTGAGCATTTTTTCTTCGGATTTATTAAGGTACTTTCAGACGATAATATTTCGTAATAAGATTTTTCGAAAAAAAAAAGTCCGATAAAAAAATCCTGTTCAAACGGTAATACATATATTGACAAAATATCTTAGTATGTTATTAGTAAAATTCAAATAAAATTGTTATAAAATAAAAAACAAAAAGGATGAAAACTTAACAATTGGTGCGATTGTGGCTATCGTAATGATAGCAGAACATAAAAAGAATAAATCTAAAATTAGAAAATCTCACAGAAAGATATGGACTCGAAAGTGGTTACTTCGTACACTGAACCAAAAAATATTTAAATTAACAGATTTTTTCTTCAAATCAATAGAACTTTTCTTCAAATCAACAAATTTTCTTCAAATCTACTAAAAAATTTTTGTCAAAAATATTTTTTTTTGTAAAATATGTTGACTTTAATAAAATTTCGTAAAAAAATTGACGAAAATTCTGTTAAATCGACGAAAATTTTGTTAAATTGGCAGTAACTATTAAACAATTGGCAGTAAGAAAAACAACACACAATTTTATTCAATTAAACACCCCAAAAAGAAGTTAATTTGAATAAATGATCTGTTAAATATTAACTAATATTTTTCGTAAAGTTTAAAATTGACTAATATTTTTTAGTCAATTTGAATAAAATTCTTCAACTTGACTAAAATTTTGTAAATCAACTAAAAGCATAAACATTTTACGAAACTAAATACAGTCGAACTCGGTTATAACGAACTCGAAGGGACCGACAGATTTAGTTCGTTATAAACGTAGTTCGTTATATCCGTAAAATTCCACAAAAAAATCTTTGCTAATAAAATACACGTATTTCATTACAATAGTAATATTTAGAATTAAAGCATATTTCTTTCTTTTAAAAATGGGCGGTATTTATGATTTTTAAATTACATATACATATATATTTTTTAATATTTAAATATTTATAATTAATATATCAGGAAAAATATTTTTTACATTCATCATTCAAATTGATATAATTATATTTTTTTATACTAATTCACCGTTTTCTTTTGTACCCGATGTTTTTAAATTGGCATGTTTTGAGATACTTACTTTTTGAGGAATAGCGATTTTCTAATATTTAGTGTTTAATCCTAAAATAATTTCAGTTTTATTATTAGCTATTTTCGATAAATGTATGTTATATTAAAAAGCTGTGTTATATACATGTAAAATTCATCTTTAATTTAAATTGAAATTAATAAAAATTATTTCCATTTATCTAATAATTTAAATAGAAATGAATAAAAGATATTTCTGTTAGTTTTTAACTTTCTGGAACTTTTTTGAAATGTGTAATTTTATTTATCTAAAACAAGTTTTTGTGGGAGTTCATTATAAACCTAGTTTTTTGTATGAAAAATTCTTGTTGGGACAATAAAAATGTGTTCGTTATAAAAAAGTTCGCTATAACCGTGTTCGTTATAAATGTATTTATTTGTATGGAAAATGTTGGTAAAATCAATGGGACCGAAGATAAGTGTTCGCTATAGCCATAGTTCGTTATATCCGGTGTTCGTTATAACCGTGTTCGACTGTAATTTATTTTATTCAAATTGAATAATATTCTTCAAATTGAAGAAATTTCTTCAAATTTACTAAAGACATGTGAATTGAAGAAAATTCTTCAAAATAAGTTTGAACGTCTTTACATACAATTACAGTTTTTGATAATATGTAAAAAATATAAAAATATATATTTCATATAATTGTATTATTTATTTAGTTTTTACTAGAAATTATTATTGACTGTACTATATATGTATATGAACGATATTTAAAAAATGTTATAAAATATACTAATAAATAAATAAATAAAATAAAATGAAGTAGTAAAAATAAATAAAAATTCTTGAATATGATTAAAAAATTTAGTAGATTTTACTAAAGACATGTAAAATTTAAGAAATTTTGTTAAAATTAACAATTTTATTTTAGTCAAATTGAATATTATTCTTCAATTTGACTAAATATCTTCAAATTTAGTAACGACATGTAGAATTGAATAAATTTCGTTAATATTAACCAATTTATTTTAGCCAAATTGAATAAAATTCTTCAAATTTACTAAAGGCATGTAGAATTGAAAAAATTTCGTTAATTTAAATAATTTCTTTTAGTTAAATTGAGAAAACATATGTAGAACTGAAGAAATTTCTTCAATACAGAAAGGGCATAGTGAAGATCAGTTGAATGACAAACAATAAAGATTGTGCACATGTTTTTGTGTCAATAGATTTAAATTTTGTTTAAATTTTTTTTTTTTTTTTTTATACAAATACAAAAATTCTCGAATAAATAAAACATAGTGAAAAATAAGTGTGAATTTGTGTTAAATCAGATATACTTCAAGAACAAGCAAGTTTCGATCAATAAATATATAATTCTCCTGCAAAAAATGTTAATTTATGTGCAAACTCATGGATAGCACAAAATGCAACCAACTAAAGCACTGTTAAGCGTAAGGACATTTGGGGGACTTTTTTATACTTTTCACGGTAATGTTAAACATTTAAAATTTTTAATATTTTAGGTATATTTACTTATTTTATAAATTATTTCGATAGCAAATATAAACAAATTAAATTAATCAACTGCTAGGCCACGGTCATCATTATCTCAAGGAGCCGTTTTGGATTATAAGGAACTGCACGACAAAAATTTCCTTGGAAAACCTAAAAACAAACCTACTACAAGTGATCACAAATGATTTGCAAATGTAGGTGAATATTTTTTGTACTTTGTATATAAACTTTTTTATTTATATTTTCGTTTTCTTTACATTTTTTATATGTTGCTATAAATCATCCAGAAATAAACTTTAAAAATATTAAGTTATAAATCTGTATGGACTGAAATTGTGCAATGTGCACTGGTTCACAGTGGGGTCAAACGCAAATTTTTTGGTAACAAATCTGTATCTCCAAAACTACTGCTCGGATTAAATGGAAATGTATGGAAGAGTTGCAAAGGAGGACCTAAGCTTTCAGAAAAATTATCTTGTGGTCACCCTGTGATAACACAATATAAGCAAGAGGGTGTCAAAACTGACTATCTCGAGTATGTAAAAATTTAAAAAAATCGTAACTTCTTCAAATGATGTCCGGTTTTAAAGATTTTTATATTTCTGTAAAGTGCTTAGTAAGCTAAAGAAAAAATAAGTGTACTTAGCCAAGCTATCTCTTACAGTTTAAAAGATATTTACACTTGAATTTTGAATTTTTGATTTTTTGCCTCGACTTTCTTTCGTTTTTCAGGAATAAGTCCAGAGATATATGAGGAAAATTTTTTTTTTTTTAAATATTTTGGAACTTGCAATATATTTCCAAATAATATGCTGAAAGAATTTTTGGATTATCTCAATTCGTCTAGACGTGAAAAATATTCAAAATCAGCACTCTGAAATTAGTATGAAAAACTGCTATTTTTTACAAAAATATAGTACAATTCTTTCACTTTTTTCTCAAAGTTCCTTTAACGAAAAAAATTCTTTCTTTATATATTTCAAAAGATAAAGCTTCGAAAATGTTTAATAACGAAATTTAAAAATTAATTTATGTTTGCACCCTACAACAGGCATTGGTCGAAAATGGTCAATTTTGGAAAAAGTTAAAATATTTATCGATTAATAAAAAAATGTCACGCGAGCTTTTTTAAATTTTTTGACGATATTTCATAAAAAAATAGTTTAAGAACGATTTGACACTAAACTGTTTCCCGCCCGGCCAAAAACGAATGCAGGAGAGCAGATTTCATGAAAAAAGTCATTATTTTAAACGACTTTTTTTAATTGCATAAAAAGGCATATTGGCATAATATTTTCGCCATTATTTCTAATGTTTTGTATAAACTATATATCGATCTATGATTACTGCAAAAATCATTAAAATATCTTTCAAACCCGATTTTTGCCAATTTTTAAAAAATAAAAAATATTTAATAAATATAAGCGATTATTGTATTGGCACGATTATTCGTTCAACAACCAAAACGTGCCAATACAATTGTGTATTACGTATACGCACGTATGGAAATATTGCAAAACAGTGAATTTGGTGAGAGGTGACCTAAGTTGTCAGTTTTGAGACCATAGTATAATGCTTTTAAAACAATCTATATATACATATTATACATCATTGAATTGGTAAATAAGTCTATTTTCATATTATTGGAACATTTTATTAGTTTTTGGAAAATACGCGGAGTTTTGCTTTAAAAAACATTATTTTTTTTAGTTTTTATATCTTTTTTAAATTTGAAAAATTGCCAAAAATTTATTTGTAAAGCTTTTTTAATGATTTTTGCAGGAGAGAAAGATCAATATATATTTTATATACTAAATTATAAATAATTGCGAAAGTGTTATGCTAATATGCTGTTTTATGCAGTTAAAAAAAAGTTGTTTAAAAAATTTACTTTTTCATGAAATCTGCACTCCTGCATTCGCCTTTGGACGGGCGGGAAGCAGTTTAGTGTGGAATCGTTCTAAATCTATTTGTCGATAATATATCGTCAATTAATTTAAAAAAGCTCGCGTGACATTTTTTTTATTAATCGATAAAAATTTTACTTTTTCCAAAATCCACCATTTTCGACCAATGCCTGATGTAGGGTGCAAGCCTAAATCAGTTCAAAATTTCTGTATTAGCCATTTATGAAGTCTTTTTTTTTTTTGAAATATATAAAGAAGGAAGTTTTTTCTTTAACGAAACTGATAAAAAAGTGAAAGAATTGTACTAAATTTTTGCCAAAAATAACCATTTTTCATACCAATTTCAGAGTGCTGATTTTGAATATTTTTCACGTCTAGACGCATTGAGACAATCCAAAAATTCTTTCACTATGTCATTTTGAAATATATAGCAAATTACCCGATATTTTTAAAAAATTTGTACCTCATATACCTCAGGACTTATTCCTGAAAAACGAAAGAAAGTCGAGCCAAAAAATCAAAAATTCAAAATTCAAGTGTCAATATCTTTTAAACTGTAAGAGACAGCTTTGCTAAGTAAGCCTATTTTTTCTTTAGCTTACCAAGCACTTTACAGTAATATAAAAATCTTTAAAATCGGACTTCATATGAAGAAGTTACGATTTTTTTAAACTTTTACATACTCTAGGTAGTCAATTTTGACACCCTGTAGATTTTCTTGTGTTATCACAGGGTGACCACAAGATGATTTTTCTGAAAGCTTAGATCCTTGTCTGCAACTCTTCAATACATTTCCGTTTAATCCGAGCAGTAGTTTAGGAGATACAGATTTATTACCAAAAAATTTGCATTTGACCCCACTGTGTGGTTGTTGATTACTGAGTGAGTGCACATCTAATGTACTTAATAAATGGTACAAAAATAGTTTGTTATGTTAAATAAAATTTTTAATAAATGTTTTTTTTTTATTTTCTCAGATTTCGATTAAACACTTGTACTTAGATGTGGGTTGTTTCCATTTGAATTATAAAGAATTTTCATAAAACATCATCTTATATAGCGATCATAACAAGGATCCAGCAAACAAACATTTGTAACAAAATATGAAAGAAATAGATAATATATCTGAAGGTAATATATTACAATTTAATTATAAAATAACAGAATTTCTTATTTCTGAAATATATTTTTATATTTCAGACGGTTGTAAATTTGTTTTTTTTTTTTTACATTTTTGAAAGGGTCAAAAATTTATCATAAAATTACTTTAATTAAAACTTTTGCTACGTAAGTTTATATTAAATTTAATTAACTAATTTTCTTTATATATTTTAAAATGCCTATTTCTAACATGAATTATATTTTTTTTACACAATAAATATTAATAAAGTTTTTAAAATTTCTTTTTTGTTTTATTTTGAGGATTTTAATTTATATTAAATTTTCCTACAGGGGTTAAACAGTACTTTGGAATTGACAAAATTTTGTCAATTTGAATAAAATTCAATTGTTAAATTGAATAAACATTCTTCAATTTGAAGAAAAAAATTAGTTAATTTGAATAAATTTTTAATTCAATTTAACTAAAATTTAGTAGAATTAAATAAAATAAATTAGTTAAATTCTTCATATTGAAGAATTTCAATTTAGTTAATTTGAATACTATTTTCTTCAATTTGACTAAAAATTTGTCAAATTAACTACCTTTTAATTAACTAATTGAATTAGTCAAATTGACGAATTTTCGTCGATTTAACTAACTTACGAAAAATTAACAAAAAAATCTGTTGAATCGAATAACGATTTTGTTGGTTGATATTTAACCTACTTTTCTTCAATTCTACACCCCATTTTACCGTATTTACTGCTCATTTTTGGTTCAGTGAATATGCACCAAAAAACGAAAAATATGCTCTAAAAAACGCGAAAATAAGCACTAAAAAATTATTAAAACAAGTGGTTTAATTAATATTTCAACTTTATAAAAAAGGACAAAACTGAAATTTATTAACCGCGTCAAAATTTGAATCCCCATTTTTTACTGTATCTCATAAAAAAGTTATTGATCTTCTATATTCTTACCCATCTAATTCAAGACACTATTATTAGTTCAGAAATTATCAAAATTATCATATCGATCACTGACTTTCGAAATTCGTGTTTTGATGAAAATCTATTATTTAGAACCATTTAGATCATTTGTCAAAATTTCATCGACGTATCATGTCATTTCAGATTTATAGCGTGAAGTAGTTTTATTGTGACATTTCTTATACATATAACAATGTGTAAACAATAACAAAAATGCTTCTTTTGTAAAGTTTTGTTTTCTGCACTTACAACATTTTCACGGTTGGGGCTCGATATGCTTTCATAAAAAAATAGTTTTTACAACAATGATAAAATGGTATCCATTAAAGTTAATTTTAAAATTATTTATTTTTATTTTATTTTTTTGTTTTCTCATTTTTTTTATAAAATCAAATTTGAGGTATAAAAAATTATCCTCAAAATGTCAAAATATGCTCTAAAAGGGTTAAATATGACCTAAAAATAACAAGATATGCTATAAATGTGCACTAAAAATCAAATCGATGCCAAAATGATTTATTATACCCACCATCAAAAAGATGGGGGGTATATTGATTATATCATTCCGTGTGTAACATGTCGAAGGAATCATCTAAGACCCCACAAAGTATATATTTTCTGGGTCCTGGTTCAATTCTGAGTCGATCTAGCTATGTCCGTCCGTCTGTCCGTCTGTTGAAAGCAGGATAGGGCTCGAACGGCATATATAAGGTTTGTTTGGGATTGAAAATTGGCAAAATCGGTTGACAAACAAAAAAGTTATGGGCTAAAAGCTAGAAGCATAGGGTGTCCGTTTTATAGTTTTCTGCTGATATTTCTTAAACAAAAGCATGTACGACAACGAAATTTTGTACTTATAGTTCGGGGATCAATATAAACTCGAAAACCAAAAATGGGCATGGTCCGCCCACTTTACCGCCCCCTCCCATATAATGTAAAATTTGAAAAAGTTGTTGGTGGGTATATAGATTCGGCCGGGCCGAATATAATTCGCGCTTGTTTCTTCTGAAACGGTTAAATATTTAATCGATGGCTTTATTCAACGTCCAGGAAAAAACATGCAATTGCATATTTTGGTTTCTCTGGTTATAAGATTCCTTTATTGCACTTATAATATTACTAGCATCTTTAAGTAGATTATCGCAACTACTATCAGAGTCGTTTATTCTTTTACGTTTTGATGGCGTTGGAGTTTCGTCGCAATCTGAATTCGAGTTCTGTTCAATTAATAAAAGAAAATTAATCATAAATTGTTATTGGAAATTAATTATAGTAAAATTTCTGGGTATGAGAAATCCTCATTGGGTCACTTAATTTGGAAATATAATCTAAAAGTTATTATATTACTTATAAATATGAACTTTCCCAATCATATATAATTTACCTTTGGTTAAGCTGAGATTCCTTTTCTAACAGTCAACAAATCTTTCAAAAAATGCATGTAGTCAAACCAATATGCTGTGGGCACATATAAATCATCTGTGCTAGATCCACTTCTTCCACTTTCAGATATCTTCTGTATCTCCCTTTCATATTGTGATCGCAAGTAATTTATTATTCATTTGTCTTGAAATGTCTTCGAAAGCATCGTTCTTTGGAATTATACAGACCCTTCTTTTCTTTCCAATGACTTATTAATCTTAATACAACTTCTTTAGACGAATAGATCTTAGAGAAAAATAAAAATAGGTTAATAAAGTCTTTGAGTGTATTGCAAATTATTACCTTTATGAAATTCACGATGAATTTAATGCGAAATATTGATTTATATATTGCTTTTACAAATATTTTATTGTTTTTATTTTTTGTTTTTGTTTAGCAATTTCACAAAAATTTAAAATATAATTGGTATTTCGAAAAAAAAAATCATAAGTACTTTTTCATAATCAAACAATTTGTATTCAGACGATAAGTAAACATTTTAGTATTAAAATGTTTGACAAATCTTAATATTGAATATTATCGTCTGAAAATACCTTTAGCAATATAAAATGTAATATATAATTTTTGAAAACTATTAATATTTTGTGTGGTCGTCTGGAAATATCTTTAATAACATATCAATCTTTAATATTAGGGAGTTACATTTCCAAATTTTTTTTGTCTTTATACAAGTCAATACACATATACATATGCACATCTTTCTTTATTTTGCCAGATATTACTCTTCCTGATTACTTATAAGGAGTGAGATCGAAATAATCATAACATATATAAAATTTAATCATTTGGAAACGGTTGATCATAGAATTTTGATTTTTTATTTAAATCATATTATATTACAGATCACAGAAAAATATAACTTTTATAGTTCTAACCTCTACTTATGAAATCGTGAATCTTTTTTGGAAATCCTTTCATTAAAGATTTGATAGCTGTTTCAGTCACTTTTTTGGAACAGTTTGCCCAGTTTTGACAATTTGGAGGATTGACCTCTCTTGGTACAAAAACTATGTAATTTTTTTGGTTCCACTGCAGAGCTCTCTTACTGTAGTAACATGATGCCAAATCGCCCAAAAATGTGTGTATACATTGTGCTCTTTAATTTTTCGCAGCAAACACTCAGAGCACTGAACTAACCGAGCTGCTTTTCTACCAGATGTGTTTGGAGCTCTTTTCAATATACTTCAAATTTTCTTGGCTTTCTCAATATTATGTGGTCCTTTTTTTTCTTCCCGAACCAGGTTTCCCATCAATGGTCAAATTCTTCTGATACTATTTATTAACATTGGAAACAGTTTGACGGCAGACATATAATTTTTTGCTAATTTTTAATAACTTACATATTTTTTAAAGATAACTAAATAAAAAAATTTAAACATTGCCTCTGAAAAAAATTAAGAGGCACATCGTGTCTTAAGATTTTTTGAATCTCACTCCTTACATGTGTACACAGAAAAAAGTAAAAATGAAATTCAATTACGAAATTGCTTATATTAATTCATTTTTAGTTGATTTTGCTCCAATCATCAAAATGATAATATTAATAACTAGAATAAAATTGATTTTATTATTACTGCTTTTGCTTAAATAGATATAATGAGCTGAAAATTGTTGGAAACTTACTGATATTTATTTAATTTCTGTATTTTTATAGACAAATCGCTCATTTTTCTTTATATTTTATTAACAGCTGTCAATTTATTAGAAAACAAAATTGTAAACCAATTAGAAAATTAATTATATTAATAAATAATATAATTAAATTCCAATATAAAGTTAGTTAATAATTTTATTAAAAAATAATTTGAAATATTTTTTTCTGTGTATATTAAATGCACTTTAATTTGTATGGCGACAAAAATCTAAAATCAAAGACTAATATGTTTTAAACTAATCCTCAAAATATGTTGGTTCAATTATTTCACTCACGTGAGCTGGACTATTTTTAAAATACCTCCAAAAATATAATCTTCGATGAACAGTGTACACAATACAACATATGATAGATGAACTAATTTTTATACATAAACAGAAAAACATAATTTAAAATTTGTTTTCATTCTCGCGAAATTAAAATTTTAGTAAAATTTTCCATAATTTGATTTTTAATAGTATTTTATTAAAGTTTGAATATTTTAAATATTTTCAATCAGAATTTTTATTTTAGGGCATCGTCGGAAAGTTTTAATTCAATGCTATTGATATATGTATTCGTTTTGCCCATTAGAAGCAATGGTACATTAAAACCAATATATTATAAAAAATGTACGAGATATATAAAAAATTACATGTTTGAACAAAGAAAATATATGAAAAAATGTTGGTAAAATTTTAATGAAAAAACATATAATAATTATTTAAATTAATGTTCAAGTTCGTAGTTTGCCTCTATTAAAATTTGAAGTTAATTTTCCTATATCTAAACTTTGAATAATGATTAGGACTGCGCACGAAAAAATCCGTGCATATAAAACAGCTTATAGAAACCAAACCAATGGACGATTTTTTTTTAATTATATTTTTATTAATGATTGTTATGTTCAAGTTCTAAACATAAAATAACAAATTATTTTCTGTTGGTTTTTAAGGAAATATTTGATCTTTTCCAGAAATCTTCCAGTTAAAGGTTTTTTTGTGTTTCGGACACTATTTTTCTCGAATAAGTCCACTTATTTTTAAACTCCGTTTCATTTTAAGCTGAGCTTTTAATGTCCTTTGAATTATTTTTTACTAGAGTCAATATCTTTCAACTGCACGGAGTTCCGGACAATTTGATGGATTATCTTCCTTCGGAACAAACACTAACAATTTCTTTACTACCGCTCCATTGTTTTGTTACTGTAATGAGAAGAAGCGTGAACAGGCCAGAACAAAACGGATACACTGTATTTTCTTAGGAAAGGAAGAATTCTTTTCCAAAGGTACTCATTCACGTATATTTCTGTGTTAGTGGAACCATTTTTTATGAATGAAGTGTTTATTTCTCGCATATGCATATTGCTTCCCAAATCAAAAACTTTCTTGGAAATTTTGATTTTTTGATACACGATATTTTTCTGCCATATTCCATCTAGCATCTGCAATATAGAATTCCTGGCCAGGAAGTTCAAAAAAGTCAGCCTGTACAAAAATTTTTTCGTCTATATACACTAATCATAATTATGAAAAAAATTCGTCTGAAGTACTTTCACGTTACTTTTTTACCTCCAAATCCTTGCTTGCGTTTCCATTGGGATTTTTTTGTACTTTATACACTGAACCAAAAATGAGCAGTAAATACGGTAAAATGGGGTGTAGAATTGAAAAAAAGTAGGTTAAATATCAACCAACAAAATTGTTATTCAATTCAACAGAATTTTTTGTTAATTTTTCGTAAGTTAGTTAAATCGACGAAAATTCGTCAATATGACTAATTCAATTAGTTAATTAAAAGGCAGTTAATTTGACAAAATTTTAGTCAAATTGAAGAATATATTATTCAAATTAACTAAAAATTTTATTCATATTGACGAATTTTTTTCAATTTAACTAAATTATTTTATTTAATTCTACTAAATTTTAGTTAAATTGAATTAAAAATTTATTCAAATTAACTAATTTTTTTCTTCAAATTGAAGAATGTTTATTCAATTTAACATTTGAATTTTATTCAAATTGACAAAATTTTGTCAATTCCAAAGTCCTGTTTAACCCCTGGAGGAAAATTTAATATAAATTAAAATCCTCAAAATAAAACAAAAAAGAAATTTTAAACACTTTATTAATATTTATTGAGTAAAAAAAATATAATTCATGTTATAAATAAGCATTTTAAAATATAAAAGAAAATTATTTAATTAAATTTAATATTAATAAACTTACGTAGCAAAAGTTTTAATTAAAGTAATTTTATGATAAAGGTTAGACCCTTTCAAAAATGTAAAATAAACCATATATACTACTGTTATTTTATATTTATTATATTTTTATAATTAAATTATATATTTTTATAATTAAATTATAATATATTACCTTCAGGTTTTTGTTTCATATTTTGTTACAAATGTTTGTTTGCTGGATCCTTGTTATGATCGTTATATAAGATAATGTTTTATGAAAATTCTTTATAATTCAGATGGAAACAAAACACATTTTAGTACAAGTGTTTAATCGAAACCTGTGAAAATAAAAAAAATTAACATTTATTAAAAATTTTATTTAACATAACAAACTATTTTTGTACCATTTATTAAGTACATTAGATGAGCACTAACTCAGTAATCAACAACCAGTGCACTGCATTCAATTTCAGTCCATACAGATTTATATCTTAATATTTTTAGTTTATTTCTGGATGATCTATAGCAACATATAAAAAATGTAAAGAAAACGAACAAAAAATATTTACCTACATTTGCAAATCATTTGTACTTACTTGTAGTAGGTTTGTTTTTAGGTTTTCCAGGGAAATTTTTGTCGTGCAGTTCTCCATAATACAAAACGGCTCCTTGAGATAATGATGACCTTGGTCTGGCAGTTGATTAATTTAATTTGTTTATATTTGCTATAGAAATAATTTATAAAATAAGTAAATGACCTAAAATATTAAAAATTTAAAATGTTTAACATTACCGTGAAAAGTATAAAAAAGTCCTCCAAATGTCCTTACGCTTAACAATGCATTAGTTGGTTGCATATTGTGCCATCCATGAGTTTATGAACTCGAATATTTTCTTAGAAGTCATGACCTAGATATAATGTTAGTCTCGGAAACCCATTTGACGTCCAGAAGCTTATTTAGGATAAATGGATATGCCTTTTATGACACTAAAGAACCAAGAGATAGAGCATGTGGAGGCTCCGGCATTTTAATAAAAACTCGTATCAAACACTACTTAATGTGTGATCTTCGTGAAGATTATCTTCAAGCTACAACAATCTGTATTGATTATTGTTATAGAAACTTAGTGATTTCATCGATATATTCACCCCCCAGGTTTTCAATTTCAGAAAATCAATATGAAAAATTTTATAAATCACTAGGACCCCGTTTCCTGGCAGCTGGCGATTATAACGCTAAGCATACATTCTGGTGATCACGGCTTATAACCCCTAAAGGTCGTGCATTGTTTAATACAATTTCTAAAATGGGTTTGAATGTTATTTCGAGCGGAGAACCAACATACTGGCCTACTGACCCAAATAAAATACCGGATGTTATCGATTTCGCTGTCACGAGGAATTTACCAAGGCAATTAATTCATGTTAAATCTTCATTAGAATTATCTTCAGATCATTCACCCAATTTTGTTACTATATTGAACCCCCGAGAAATTGTAAACCCCACTGGTATCTCAGCGATATCTAACACAAGAATAAACTGGTTGAAATATAAAAAATATATTAGCACTCATTGCATGGAAAGTATATCGCTGAGAACTCCAGAAGACATCGATCTCTCCCAATAATTTTGAAAAAAGTTTAAAACTTGCTGCTGAACATGCTACCCGAACCCCCGGACAAAACAGATATAATAGAATTTGTTCTGTGGATGTCGAACGGGTCTTGACTGAAAAAAGAAGAGTTCGAAGAGAGTGGCAACTGCACAGATCCCCTCGACTCAAATCGAAGCTAAGAGAATGCCAAAAGCGCCTTAATAAGCTACTAGAGTATCAAAAAACTGAATCACTGAATCAATATTTGGAAAACCTAGATGCCACCCCGTATTCGAATTACTCACTATAGCGAGCTACGAAGAAGTTAAAAAGACCAGTTACAAGTAGGTCCCCTCTACGAAATACAAATGGAGGCTGGGCAAGAAATGATACCGAAAAGGGGAATCTGTTTGTTAGTCATCTAAAGAACGTGTTTTCCCCAAATATATCAGATGACATAATGGAGTTGCCACTTGTTGTACCCCGTTTTAGAGCAGTTGAACCCCTTTGTTTTGAGATTCGAGAGATCGACAAGGCTATTGTTGATTTAAACTCCAAAAAAGCACCTGGTATTGACAAGATCAGTAACAAAATGCTTTTGGAGCTACCCCGGGTAGCAATAAGAATAATACTTTTTATTTTTAATGCTATATTACGCCTTGAATATTATCCACCAGAATGGAAGGTCTCATTGGTTACAATGATACCTAAGCCCGGAAAAGATCACACTAAAGTAGAATCGTATAGGCCTATTAGCCTGTTGTCGAATATATCAAAGCTATTTGAGAAGCTATTAATTTTCACTATCGGTTTAAATTTTTTCATTAATAGCTTCTCAAATAGCTTTGACATATTCGACAACAGGCTAATAGGCCTATACGATAATTGAAACCGATAGTGAATCGCTTCGATTGTATTCCATCACATCAATTTGGTTTTAGAGAAAAACATAGCACCATAGAACAAACTCACAGGCTTATAAATGTTATATCTAAGACATTTGAAGAAAAGAAATATTGCTCTGCTCTCTTCATTGACGTTTCTCGAGCCTTCGATAAAGTATGGCACGAAGGATTATTATTTAAAATTAAACAACATTTACCCACAAATACGCATAAGCTGCTAGAAAGCTATTTAACTCATCGAAAGTTTGTTCTTAAAGTGGGAGACTTTATAAGCCCACCGCAGTCCATTGAAGCAGGTGTACCCCAAGGAAGTATACTGGGTCCTTTTTTATATTTAATATACACTTCTGATATGCCAACTAATAGTCGAACCCATATATCAACATTTGCAGATGACACAGCTATACTAGGCGTTCATGAAAACCCCCAAGAAGCATCTAAACTCTTGCAGGATCATATACTATTTTTAGAAAAATGGTTGAAGCAATGGAGAATAAAAGTGAATGAACAGAAATGTATACATATTACATTCACATTGCGGAGAGATTCGTGCCCCCCAATCCTGATAAATAATCAGATTATACCCCAACAAACGGAAGTAAAATACCTTGGTATGCATCTAGATCGACGTCTTACATGGAGATCACATATAGATAAAAAATTAACCCAAATGAAGTTGAAATCACTTCAGATTAACTGCCTAATTGGTAGAAATTCTAAATTAAGTCTAGACTGCAAACTGTTGATCTATAACTCAATTATAAAGCCAATATGGTGCTATGGTATCCAACTATGGGGCACAGCCTCAGCTTCAAATGTTGAAAAAATCCAAAGATTCCAAAATAAAATACTTCGAATGATAACCGCAGCACCCTGGTATATAAAAAATGATAATATTCACAAGGACCTCAATGTTCCTATTGTTAAAGATGAAATAATAAAACACGCAGAATCCTATTTGAGGAAGCTTGAAGTACACCCTAACCCACTTGCTCGAAACATAATAAGAAGCGATGGCTACAACCGTTTGAGAAGAAGGAACACAACAGACCTCCGCCTAAGCTAAACTCTTTGATTACATATAGTTTTTCGTCCGACAGTGGTTGGACATAATATAAATTAAGATTTAGAGTTAAGATTTGAATTACTTATTGTTAGTTCACTTAATTTAGTGAAGATCCAATAAATAAATTTAGATGAAAAAAAAAATATATACCTATGTTATAATCTATGGTTACAACCATGAAATAGCACATTACTAGTGAGCACAGGCGCGGATCCACGGGGAGGGAAAAAGGGAAATTTCCCTCCCCAAAATGAAAACGTTTAATGAAAAATCTTCACTAAATCATACAATTTAAAGAAATCGTTAAGAAAATCATTCTATTTTCCTCCCCCAAAAGCTTGAGCTGGATCCGCGCCTGAGTGAGCATAAATACAAACGTAAACCAGTTAACAAAATTATTTATTTTTCACCACAACAAAAGTTATAAGCCCAAGAGCATGTACGGATTTTTTCGTGCGCGGTCCTTATTTAAAGAAATATGTAATTTTAGAGGTGTTTTGAAAATGTTCTAGCTCACGTAATGTTCTAGCACACATAATTCCCAAAATTACTAAACCAAATATAATAAATTTTTCAACGTCAGTGCGTTTATATCCCTTAGTTGATATTATGTTTAAAATTTTAAATCTCTAAGTTGGCTAGACCGCCGTGGGCATTAATGGCTTTAATCCTTAATAAGTTTTGAGGTACTGATATTTTAAACAAATTGATTACAGACTTTCTTTAATTAAATACAAGGTAGTCTAGTTTTGATGATAACATTTTTAAAATTTTTCATTTTTTTGGGCGGAAATATATATATGAACGGCGACAAATATAATAAATTTAAGTCAAATGTCGTTGATAGTTGAAAACGGGAGACTTTTGTCTAAACACATTTCGCTAAGACAAATCGTGTGAATACCATAAAATTAACTACAATAGCAAAATAAGTAAGTGCTTGTTATGTTTATGCTATGAAAAAGTATCATAATATTAAATAACATTTCTTTGTAATAAACTACAATTAAATATATTTTCGTTCAATCTATGGATAAATAACTGATTCCATCTCGATTTTTCGCAAAATTTGTAAAAATATAGAAAATTTTTTAAATTGTACTAAGAAACCCTAAAATACTATCGATGAATTGGTTATTCAAAATTTTGATCAATCTGCATAGTGATTAATCAGTTAATCGATTAATCAACAATCCTAATTAATCAAAATTCTGATTAATTAATTATTTTGATTAACCAAATTTGAATAATTTTATTTAAAGTTCTCAAATTTATTCTACAATTCAACAAGTGAAACAAAAAATGGTTAAAACTGCGTAAAATGTAAAATTTGTGCGTATTTGTAAGTAGTTGCCGCTTTTTGGCAAAGTGAAAACTCATAACTTAAGTCAAAGAGTAACAAGAGACGAAACTAATTGTAAAAAACCTAACACATGCAACCACAAAATACACACGCAGAGGAAAAACATGGTTACAGCATGATCACCACAACTATTCAATGATTATATAGTCGTTTTTCATTGATTTAAATATACTGTGTTCATGATAGCAACGTTTATGATTCTGTTTAATCATTTAATGATTACCCACAATCAAAATTTTAATATGGTTCACTGAATTATAATATGTATTTAAATATGTTTATATGAAATCATATTTATGAACAAATCCAACCATTTAGTCAATTCTACAACAATTTAGTTAATTACATAACCATTCATTTCATTTTACGAATTTGGTTAATTCTACAACCATTAAGCCATTAACTTTCAATGCCTTCTGAATACACATTTTTGTGTATCAGTCAGTCCAGTAGTTATAATTCTCATTTAGTTTATATATGAACAAATATAAATTGACAAGTTTTGTTTTTATTCAGTATGATGATTTTATCACATATCGTGGTACAAATGAATATAAATATGATAAAATGGGATTATATATATGATGAAATTAGTTCATATATATGATAATATGGAATTATATATATGATAAAATGGAATTATAGTTATGATGGAATTAGTTCATATATATGATAGAATGGAATAATATATATGATAAAATGGAATTATATATATGATGAAATTATTTTATATGTATGATAACATGGAATTATTAAATGATAAAAACATGATGAAATTAAAAGCAATACTATATATAGGTTATAGTCTCCTGCGCAAGATGATTGAAAAGCAAACACACTTGAATTTCAAGTGTGTGTTTCATAGCCAACATGTGCAAAAACAACAATAAATACTGTTCGCTGCCCGAAGCAAAGCAAGTGTGTACTGTGTATGAGCGACAGCAAATCCGTGCGTTCAAATCATTTATCGTAAACAAGTGGTGCAAGTGGTGTGGCAAAAAAAGCAAATCATACAAGACGTTGAGAAATGATTTAAAGATTTCAAGTGGGCTTAATGATTTGTTTGTTTTTTGTAATACGTAGTTGCTGTGTGTGGCAAAAAATCTTCATAATGTGTAAAAAGTGGTTGTTTATAAATATTCTTGCATACACACACATATATACAGTATGTCTATATTTTATTGTTGGTTCTTCTTTTCTAAATAAATGTAAAAGGGTGAATTCATAAAGTTATTAAAAAATACTCTTTATTAAGAGTTAAAAAAGTAAAAAAATTAAAGTTGACATTTGAAATTGTCAGTTACATATGTATGTAAGTTAGAAAATTTTTATCTTTAGTATTTATTTATATTTTAAATAAAGTTAGTCTTATAATTAATTGTATGTTTATAAAAAATTGTACTTATTTATATTATGATAGATTTTATTGCATTTAATTTATATTTACTAAGTAATCATTCTATTTTAAAACTAAAAGGAAATAATATAGAACAATGTCTTTTCATTTTTCAAATTCGTTTCCATATACGTTTACTCCTTGACTAATAAATTTTCCCAAATGTTAAGAATACGAAGGAACATCTGCACTGTAATAAAATTATAAATGAAATATTTAAGACGTTTACCTAAATTGTGTGTCCCGTCATATGTACATGTTCAATATATAATCAAGTAAAGGATGCTGTTTTACCTGATTGTAAGCGAACTCAATTCGTGGTTTTATAAAAAATAAATTTACATTTTTTACAGTGCAGAACATATGTACCTGTTTCTTATTGATCCATTTAGGTGCTTCTACAGATTTTATTGCCAAATTCTTGCTGTTTTAAATAAATTTTTTACACTAAGAAATATACCTGTTTTTATTGGACTAAAGTTATTTTTAGAAAAGGCTTATACATATTATTACCTAATGTAAAAATGAGTTTATAAATAAAATTATAATATTATTACCTAATATATTTCATATATGCTATAAATGAAGTTATGAATGAAAATCTTTCAACAGTTATTTCAAAAGTGTTCTCGTGTTCAGAATTGAATTTTTTGTGCCCCAACAAATTATTTGTTTTCACAATCGTGTTAAAATATACAGTTAGGGACAAAACTATTTGTACACCCATGCATTTCGTATATCTTCAATAATTTATAAAGAATAAAAAATTATTATATGTAGTTTTAATTCAGGTCCATTTTTATTGAATTATTTGATAAAAAATAAATTAATATATAACACATTGTTAAAAAAAAGTACAATTTAAGTAAAAATCTTTGGGACAAAAGTATTTGTACATCAGTACTTTGTACAATTATTTGTACGTTGGACTCTTGTATGATGATTTTTTTAAATATTTATTTTACAAAATAAGAAGTTGGTTTTAACGTTTTGAATAATAAGCACATCAAAAATGGGAAAGTGAGTTGAGTTTGGATATTAAAAATTTAATTATTGATGAACATAAAAAAGGAAAATCTCTCCGGAATATAAGTAATTTAGTAAATTTGCAACATTCCACAGTACAATACATTGTAAGCAAGTATAAAAACCGCGGATCTGTTGAAAATGTGCGTGAAGGTATACGAAATATATGAGGTGTACAAATAGTTTTGTCCCTAACTGTACATATCTTCGTATACTTATAATGGCAGAAGTAATGGTAAGAAATAAAATTATTTTTTAAAGTTACTTTACTAAACAAAATATATCATATTTATGTATTTAGAATTCAACTCCTACTGAATCAATGGACGCTGCCAGCATCAAACAAAATATCCTGTCAGGAACATTCAAAATAACTACGAAAAGAGGCAGAAGCAAGATTTGGGACACATTTGGAAAGATTGTAAACCAGGAAGGAGCCGAAATAGCAAACAAAGTTGCCTGCATAAAGTGTTTTACTGTTTTAAAATATGATTCGAGAACCACATCGAACTTGGTGAGACATAAGTGCTACTACACCACGAAGGAAACTAACACAGGAAAAGTAGAGGTTAACAACGAGACGAAAAAAAAAGCAACGCGATTATTTTCCGAATGGTGTATAAAAAATTGTCGGCCTTTTCAATTTGTTCAAGATACCGGTCTAATGCAGATTTCGGAGTTCTTGATTTCAATTGGAGCGAAGTATGGACCAAATGTTGATGTAGAAAAATTATTGCCACATCCTACCACAATATCGCGGAATATTGAAAAAATATATGAAGCAACATTCCTAAATATTAAACATGAAATCAATGCTGTCTGCAAAAATGGTTTTGGATTAACTTCAGATATATGGACGGACAACTATTTACGGAAAAGTTATATCTCTCTAACTATCCATTATACAAAAAATTACCAATTGATTTCCAGGTTGATAGGTCTTAATTCAATGAATGGGGAAAGATGTACGCGTAAGTAAATTTAAACAGTTATATTACTATTACATAAATGAAAAAAATGAATACCAAATGAACCACATATCTTTAATAACTATTTATTTTAGATGATGCCATTAGATTAAAAGCTCAAACTTTACTAGGAAGATATGATTGCAAACTGGAAGATGGAGTTATGGTAACAGACAGAGGTTCCAACATGGTTGCTGCGTTCAATTGTTTTCCACACATATATTGAATTAACCATTTACTTAATAATGTAATCGAAAAGGCTATTAAAAATGTAGAGGAACTAAATGAACTGTGTAATTTATGCTCGAAATTGGTTAAATATTTCAAGAAATCTGGCGATAATTGCAAATTAAGCCAAACATTAAAAAGTCATTGTCCTACACGGTGGAACACAATGTATTACCTTTTGGAATCTGAGGAAAAAAATTGGATGGATGTCAATAATATATTGCAGCAAAAAAATGAGCTTCAAAAAGTCGAAAAAATAAACATAAGCCACATTAAAGGAATTGTGAACGTCATGAGACAATTTGAACAGGCGTCCAAAACTTTAGAAGGAGAAAAATATGCTACATTACATCTAGTTTATGCATACATCAATGGATTGAGGGACACTTGCATATCAGAAGATGATGATATTGAACTCGTAAAAAAATTTAAGGAAGCATTATTTGAAAATATACAGACAACTGTATTTTTAAATATATCCATGACGCATAAAATTGCACATTTCCTTTTTCCACCCGCGAATAAACTGTTACAATTTTCAAAAGACGAAATGGATAATATAAAATCAAAATGTGCAGAGGAGTTAAAAATTCTCTGGCAAAATGAAGGTGAAGAAATCATGGAATCACCAACATCAACTAAAACATCAGTAATATCATCATATTTCAAGAATTTTGTATCGCCAACATCAAATCTAACATGGGATGATAAAATAGCTAGAGAAATTCAAACATACCAAAACCTGGATGTTCCCTTCGAAGAAAACTTTAATGTCATCAGTTGGTGGTATTTACATCGAACACAGTTGCCTTTGTTGTATAAATTAAGCTGCATACTATTGGCTACTCCAGCAAGTAGTGCAAGTTCCGAAAGAGTTTTTTCAATTGCTAGACAATTGTTATCGGAAAAAAGAACGAATCTTTCCTCCAACTCAACCATCTTTTCACAGATTATGTTTCTTCACATGAATACAGACAACATTATTATCTGTGATATAGTTTAAGTATTTATATACATATGTATAAGAAAGTAGTATATAAGTAATTAAGTATATATTTGTTTTAAGTAATAATATAAAAAAACCTTGTAAAAAACTTTAAATATTTAATAAAATCTGTTTACTAATAAAACTTAATGCATGTTTCTTTAAATTGTTATAACTAGTAACATTAATAATTTATTTGATCGTAAATAACAATAAGTTTATAAACAATACTTTTAAACGACTGTTTTACTTACGAAATTACTTTATACAGTCATGAACGCACACAAACACATATAATTTTAATAAAAAATAAAACACAATTTTTTTCCTTATTGAAGCAAACAAGTGGTCAAAAGGCTTGTATTTTTTTATACAAGCCTTTGAGAGGCTTGTTTGGTCGCTATCATAGCACACTCATGATTTGTTCATAAAGTTGAAGCACACACGCAGTATTTGTATGGTTTTAAGTGCCTGCAGAACAGTATTTATTACTCCGCACACACACTGATAACAACACTTGAAAAATATCAAGTGGCTTGTACAGCCTTATAAGACACAGTTTGCAGGGCTCTAATAGGTTATAAAACTTACTAAAAGTTGTTAATAAGGTATGTACCTTACTAATAAATTATAAATTGGAATCATAATAATGATTACGTACAAATATACTTATTGTAACCTGGAAACATATATTACAATCATAGTATGTTGCTCTTAGTTTATGGTCACAGGAACCATATTTTTTCTTTGCGCGCACATAATCAAATACATTGTTATTTAAAAAATAAAAATACATTTAAAAATTATTCTATTTCTTCACAATGTTTAAATTTATGTCATCTTACCAATAAAGAGATACAAAAGCAAAATTTGATGGTTAGTAAGATACGATTTGTTACTGTACATATTTTGACTAATAGTGGATATTAATATTAATAAAAAATTAAATTTTTTCGCCTTTCATAAATTTTTAAAACCTATTTGTTTCTTTATTTGTTTATTTATTTATTTATTTACTTATTTATTTATTTATTTATTTATTTATTTATTTATTTATTTATTTATTTATTTATTTGACAACACATTTAATACTAATTTAAAAGTTGTAGTCTTATTTGATTTTAAAATTATTTTTCAATAACTCTGTAATGCTTTTAATTTTCACAATAACAAGCACTTTTGCTTTCAAATCAACGTTTTTTTTTTTTTTTCTAGTTTCTAGGATTTATATGTTCATTCATGCATTAATGTTTATACAATATTAAACTCGCAATGTATTATTCGGTAACATCTTTAGAGCCACGAAAAAATAAAATAAAAAATATAATACAAATTTATTGTGGCCATGAAATTACCGTTAAGTGACTTGGCAGTCACACCAACAGCGGGCAAAGAATCAAGTCGCACCATTTAATACAACATGCTGGGAAAATTGTATTATGAACACCCATAGAAAACCTAAAGAAGTTAAAAAAGATAAATAAAAAACGAACGAAATTACGTGAACAAAAAGAAATAACACTTACAATACCACCAACACCAAACAACAACAAAGAGGCAATACTATATAAGTTCATTCGAATCACGACATTGCGAGTACTTACTCTGATGGAAATCATCACAGTATGAATCACTTAAGATGTATACTAAAACTATATAAGTAAATCCACTGGGTGTAAACAGTGGATGTACTTACATACACACTCTAGATGATCCTCTTAATATATAACTATTAAGAGGGAGAGAGTTAAAAAAGGAATCAATAGCTGGGAATGCTATAAATGAAGGGAGATCTCCATTTCATGTTCAACTACATTAAGAACTATCTAAATGCTGACTTTATATTATTGTAATTGATTTACAAAATTTATACGAACATATGTACCTAAAAACACTAACAAAGTGTCGTTAATATATATATATATATATATATATATATATATATATATATATATATATATATATATATATATATATATATATATATATAAAGAATAAAAAAAATATCAATCTGAATTTCACATATTTATTTATGCATTAACATAAATCTTATAGTATCCTATGTTTATACCCTACACCACCATAGGTGGGGGTACTATGCGTTTGTGCTGATGTTTGTAATGCACAGAAAAAATTTTCGGAATCACTTTCTCAGTCGATTTAACAATGTCCGTCCATCTGGTCAGCTGGCTGGTTGTCTGTCCAAGTAAACCTTGTGAACAAAGTACAGGTCGCAATTTTAAAGATAACTTGATGAAATTTGGAACAAATAATTATTTTGACACAAGGACGAAGCCTATTGAAATTGGTTATGATCGGTTCATTATTTAACCTAGCCCCCATATGCATTGTTCTGTATTTCTATAATTTATTTTATATTCAGTAAAAATGTTGGTTTACAATTGGCTACATGTCTAATTTTAGTTTCTCTCTCGTTTTTCTATAAATAAGCGTAAAATAATTAAGAAACTCAACGCTTATACAGTAATTTGTCCACAAATTTACAAAAAAAAAAAATAATAATAAAATAAAGGAGAGAAAAAGATATAGTTGGTCAAGCCCGACCGTATGATTGTGTACATTATAATTCGGGGAGGGGTCTTTTATTAGACTTGGAGTCAAATGTGGACCGATACTCATTAGTGTAAAATAAAACATACGAATACAGAATATTACGTTGATGCTGACATTTATTTTGGGTGATTCCCGAAAGAGGGCCTTATATGGGAGCTATGGTAAATTATTTATATTCATACAAAACTTATTTGTGTCGATACTAACATTTTAATGGGATTTATGCCCGTTAAAGTGATTTTCTGAAAATATTGATATTTTTAAAGGATTTGTGATCGTTAAACCCTTTTCCGGGAGGACATTTACATGGGGGCTAGGTGAAGTAATGGACCGATCATAACCAATTTCAATAGGCTTCTTTCAAAATTCAACTTGATTTTAAACAAATCAACTTGACATAACCACAAATGTTAAAAAAATTAAAACCTGAAGAAAATTGTAGACGCATCAATTATATCCAAACAAAATTTTATTTTTCCAACAAAATTTTATTAGGAACTGAAAAATTAATATAAACAAAAAATATGCAAAACTCAGAGTAATATAAATGTTTTTATTACGATATTTTCCACGTCGACAGATAAAGCATTCAACGCACTTTTTACATATTTGTTTATCACATAGCAGTTGCAATTAGCTTTTATTATTTTATTGTTTTAATTTTTTTTTATTTTTGAAACACGGAATTATTAACACCATAATTTACAGCTGCATTATTGACGCTGTATGAAGTAATTTTTTGAAGATCTAGTTTATTTTCTATAGTTATTCTTTGTTTGAAGTTTCATTCGTTTCATTCGAATCTTCATAGAAATCCAGAATTTGTCTACGAATACCATTTTTAATACTAAAACATTGTGCTGCATATGGATACGTTTTTATATTTAAAATATTTGATGCGTCACTGCAGATTCCAAAAAATAAACTTTCTTTTAAGGCTCTAGAAACTTTTTCTTGACAATATGGAGCCAATACGTTTCTTGCAATTGCTGCTACTTTAGTACGACCACAAGTAATTTTGTTAGCAATTTTACTATCGCAGTATAAATATGAACATAATTTGACATGGCAATCTAAAGTTGTTATAACTAAGTCCATGTATTATATTATGAAAAACAAGTAATAGTTCAGCCTTTGAATCAAGTGATTTAATACCTTTAATACTGCCGGTACTACAAAATTTGAAATGGATTTTGAAATTTTTTGGGACAATGCCGCTTTTTAATTTTAACTTTTTCTCACAAATATATTTGATATAAAGTACTCACAAATTTCACAATAAAATAAAGTTTTAAAATCATTTCTTGAATTTATTGTCAGTGATAGGCAAAAATTCATACAATCTGTAACGGAGAAAACCATACTTTTTATATTTGAATAAATTTATTATATTTTTTAAGAAATTTAAATTGTAGAATATTTTAAAGTAGTATAGAATATTTTTAGCTTGACAAATTGTATTTTAGCTTGAAACTTGACAAGACCTAAAATATCTTGACAATCAAGCTCATTCAAGCCCGTCTGGCAACCCTAGTAAAATGTGTCAAAATTGGCGATTAATTGTATTTTGAAATTTAAATTTTTGTTATAAAGTTGGGTACCGAATAAAAATAGACAAAATTATGCATCAATATCAAAGTCTTTGCGCTACATTGTGTTGTTTTCTTATAAGGAGTTGTCAAAGTTATTTTTTTTTTTTAAATTTTTGAAAAAGAGTAAAATATTAAATTTTTTTATCAATTATTTTTTCTTCAAGTATTTGTAAATTATATTTTGTCCTTATATTTTTGTTATTTTTTGAAAATTGTCAATAAATACACAAATTTTCATGGAATGCAACTTAAAATTTTACAGGATGTTTATTCTGAAAATTTTCTGAAAGATAGTACATATTGCCCACTTTAATACTATGAAAAAAAATCGTGCGCATACATAGCCCGACTTGAAAAATTATTATTTTTTTTTTTTCGAAAAAACTCCAGTAGATTTCATACAAAAAACAGCTTAAGTGCAGACATTTTCTTTGCTTTATCAAACATTAAACAATGGGGCAGAATCGAAATAAATATATAACTTCTAATCGGCTGGTTGGATTTACATGTAATTTCACATAGGCGTAAGAGAGGGCAGTGAGTTTGGAAGCAGAATCCCATATACAATTCAAAAGCCGAGCTATGGGGTTCAAAATAGGGTACTAAGTCATAGAAAAAGTTTAACCAGTTATTACAAATTTTTGTTCCTTACCCGATTTCCAAAATTTTTATATAAGCTTAAAGTCCTTGATAAATCCCTTAGAAAACATGCATGCATGTACCATTTCTCCTATATATTCTTCGATATATATTCATTTGAAATTTCAACAATCTCAACTGTTGGTCATGTCATATATATCCCAACATTTTCAACCGATTTTATCATATTTTTTGTAGTTTTTTAAAGAACAAAATTGTCTATCGAATAAAGAAAAGTTGAAGTCGATATCTGTGTTAAGTCAAAAAATAAACGATTTTGAATTGGCAAGTTTGCAACAATTCATAAACAAAAGGACAGACATTAGAATTCTTTAAAAAAGTCTCAAAATTCCAAAAGTATATTATTTTTAATTTCATAAAGTATTTATATCACCTTTCCCTGAATTAAGTGTAATTTTCGACCCATTTAACCCAAATGTATAGACGGACGGACATTGCCATTATGCCAAAAAATATTTTAGAGTTCTAAAAATGCATTTTTTTACTAACTAATAAACAGAAAAAATAGAACGTGATCATCAAAATTCGGATATGATCTTTTCCTGAATTAAGCGCCACTTCCGACCCATTCAACCCAAATGTATAGACGGACGAACGGGCATTACCATTCAACCAAAAAACATCATATAATTCCAAAAATACGGACGGACATTACCATTCTGCAAAAAAAAAAATAAAATTCTAAAAAATTTTTTTTTACCTAATAATCGATAAAAAAAAATCAAACGTGATCATTAAAATATTGATATCACCTTTCCCTGAATTAATCTCCATTTTCGATTTGAGAGAGCTGGGATTTGAGAGAGCTGACAATTATCAATGTCTTTTATAATGTCAAGGATCATTTGATAACAACTTCTCGACAATGGAAGGCCCACGATATTTTTCTATAAATTTTTTGTTTTTTTCCAACAGTATTATCAGTATTTATGACTACAACATAATCCCCAATCGAATATTGTTTTGCAAGTACATTATGCTTATTAAAATAGTCCTCGTTGTGTTTTTGAGATCATTCAATTACTTCTAACGCTTTTGACCTTTGTGACCCTAAATTTGAGCATAAGATACGGAAACTGTGCTAGAAATTGCATCAGAAACTGAAACGCAAGTTGAAACGGAAATTGCGGAAGTTGTAGATAATACACCAATATTTGAACCAGATGTAGAATCAAGAGCTTCAGGAGAAGAAATCTCCACAGCAGCAGGGACTGATACATTATTACCACGGGTCACATTTAAAGAATCATATAGGCTTCTTAATTGACTCATTGTTGCAGATTCAGGAAATGATATTCCTACTGCAACTAAATTATCAAAAATTTTCAAATTATTGAGACCCCACACATGAATTGTAAAATTACTTTCGCAAAACTATTTATTTTTTATTATTTTCAAAATAAAAGTTTAAAACTATGATTTATAAAATTTGATCAACAAGTATTTTTAATAAAGTACATTACAATAATACTTAGCATTTATTTGCTATTATTATTCATTCACTCGAATAAAAAAAAAAATTATGAAACCTTCTCGGATTCCATTTCCGAGAATAAATAAATAAACTGCGATTTCGAATTTACACGTATTTGTTTTTGTATGATTTTTAGTAATTTGAGAGATTGAAAGAAGACACAATAAAAGTAAAATAGATTTTAATTCCTTGTGCGATTATAGTTGACAAATCTTTAACTTTCAACTCTTTAATGTGATAAAGCAACAAATGCAATATCTATATGTAATAGGTACCGTGAAATAACTCCCAGCAAAAAATGAAATAATTCCCATTTTTTTCATACAAATTGGGTTTTATTTCATTATGAAATAACATCCAGTAGGTTGGAACTTATTTCATTTTATATCATCGGAAGTTATTTCATAATGAAATAACTCCCAAATGCAAAAAAACGAAGCCGGTGTTTGAAATTTCTTTTAGAGCGGTCGAAGGTTCGCTATGTAGAAAAACTATACTTAGCAAAATGGTATTTAAAAAACCAGCTCACACGACTCCGAAACTAAAACTTGTTAATATTTTATTTGATAATTTTAAATTGGAAATTATTTTATATGTGTGGCGACTTATTTCATTAGAACATAATTCATTTACTTTGGGACTTATTTTATTGCCAGTTAGTTACCGTTGGCGAGCATAAAAAATGCTACGCTATGTGATTTTTGTTCGCACATATTTTGCTTAAAACGAGCTCCGATTTAATAGTAGTATTATGGTTTTATTATTTATGGCCATAGACTCCTGTTGTATACAATTTTGTCGAATATTTTTATATGTAAGAAAATTATTAAACTTTTACTAAAAGTGATATTTTTATTAATGACTGTTATGTTCAAGTTCTAAACATAAAATAATAAATTTGTTCCTGTTGGTTTCTAAGGAAATATCTGATCTTTTCCGGAATTATTGTAATTAAAGGTTTTATTGTGTTTCGGACACTTTTTTGCTCGAATAAGTCCACTTATTTTTAACCTCCGTTTCATTTTATACTGAGCTTTTAATGTCCTTTAAATTCTTTTTTACTAGAGTCCAATATCTTTCAATTGCAGAGAGTTTCGGACAATTTGATGGATTAGCCTTTTTCGGTACAAACTCTTACAATTTTTATGTTACAACTCCATTGTTTTGTTGCTGTAATGAGAAGACGTGGAAACAGGCCAGAAAACAGCGGATACACTGAATTTTATTAGGAAAGGAAGAAGACTTTTCCAAAGGCACTCATGCACGTATATTTCTGTGTTAATGCAACCATTTTTTAAGAATGAAGTGCTTTATTCCTGTGTATGCATGTGACTTCCCAAATCAGAAACTTTCATGGGAATTTTGATTTCTTTGATACACAAAATTTTTCTGCCATAATCCCTCTAGCATCTGCGACATAGAATTCCTGGCTAGGAAGTTGAAAAAGTCACCCTGTACGAACGCTTCTTCGTTTACTATACAGAAATAAAATTTCTGAAAAAATTCGTCCGAAGTACTTTCATGTTATTTTTTATCTCCAAATTCTTGTTTGTGTTTCTTTTAGGATTTTTTTCTTACTTTATAAGTCATCAGCCTAGACTTCCTTTAAAATTTTCTGATAAGGATTCAAAGCAATTAACTTTTTGTGACACTTTTCTTCCAGAGATGAGGTGATTTTCTCTCAAAATCCTTTCTAGTTTGCTTGAGTCCTACGGCCTGAAGATGCTATTTGCCTTCCATTACCAGATTACAATTCAGTGATCATGACTTCTTTGTATAATATTATGATCCAAGAAACTGTATTTTGCGACACAATAGCCTTCCTTGCAATTATTTTATATGACCAATGCAAGATTTCACGAAAAATTTGAATTATGTGTTCATGTGTTTTTTCTTAAACTTCCATTTTAAGAAAGACCAATTTTGCTATTATCATGAAACTAAGCACATGGCAAGTGAGCATAATGGCAAATACAAACCAGTTAACAGAATTATTAATATTTCACCATTTTTACTATTGGAAATTAATATTTAGGGAAATATGTCCACCTAGACAGTGTAAAATCCAAATACAGTGAACTCTCGATAATGTGAACTAATTAATGTCGGGGTAGTTCATATTTTCGAATTTGTTCACATTTTCGATTGTGATTTTTTTTATATATATTACTAAGTTATTCTTTCTAAAATTCATTTCTTCAAGGAATGAAAATGCAAAGATTACTAAAAAAAACTTTTTGTAATTTATTTGGAACATAAAAAGTTTTTAAAAATCCATTTTATAAAGAGTACATACGTAGTATGTACATAAAAAACAAACAAAATATTACGACAAAAAAAATAAATAAAATTTACAATGAAAAAAGATAGGTACATACCATATATAATTAAATGTGGAAATAATCGGTTATTATTTTCTGTTTTTTCTTTTGTTCGACCAGCTTATTTACCGCCAAATTCCCTGATTTTTTTCAATACTTTAATGTCAGTTTGATCGACCATTTGAAATTCAGCCCATTGGACAGCTTTGTTAAAAATTTCGACAGCTTCTTTGGCTTTAATGTTGTTTTCAGGCGCTTCAATAAAACGCTCAAAGGAACATTAAATTCAGGATCGTCTTCATCATTTACCATATTCAAAATATTTTTCCAACAGTTAGATAAAGTTTCTTTACCAACTCGGTTCCAGGATGCCTCTAGAATAGAAACTCCTTCTTTAAGTGTGATTTTTTTCATCGATTCAAGCAAATCCCCCTCTTTTCCAATAATTGTTGCCAGAAGACTGTTCCTATAATGAAGTTTGGTGATTATAATTGCATTTTGATCCATTGGCTGGATCAGAGCCGTTACATTTGGAGGCATGAACATAGCTTCTATGAAACCATCCTCGGATTTAAGGTCGGATTCTGGTGGATGGGATGGGGCATTATCTATTAGGAGTAAAGCTTATACTGGTAATCCTTTCTTCGTTAAAAAATCTGTCACCTTAATGAAAAATAAAACAGTAAGAATCCCAATTGAACTATTTTTACATGTTTACTTACCTCTGGCACAAAACAGTTGTGAAACCATTCTTTAAAAATGGAAGAAGTCATCCAAGCAGACTTCGAATTTCTGTAGTTTACGGGACAGATAAAATTTTTAAAGCGTTTTCCGGGTCCATAAAACGTATTGTGCACACATTTTAAAATATTGTATTTTTTATTGAACATATCGTTGATTTTGCAACTTTATACTTTTTACTTAACACTGTAACACTCGATCCTTTTTTTTTTTAATATTCCAAAATTTCGCATTTTTCATTTAAGGATAAAAACTTTCGACTGCTTTTAGACATTACTAATTTTAAAAATAAATTCACGAACCTACCGCAACAAGTTACATAAAGCGACTAGCATTAAATACCTTTAAAATAATGGCATACTATGGTATTTATTAATTCAAGGATTCCCAACATTAAAAATAAATGCTTCTACAAATTAAAAAAATCCCAAAAAATTAAAAAAAAAAATTGTTCACTATTTAGAGCCATTAAACTTTGTTCACTATTTAGAGCGCCCATATAAAAAACTGAGTGTTCACATTAGTGGATAGTTCATTATATTGGATGTTCACATTACCCCGAGTTCACTGTATATGCGTTTAGACTCAAATTATTTCAAGTTGTCTTAATAGGATATCATTTCCATTAAACAGTACTCGCTAAAATAATAAATGACCTGCGTCCAAAAATAAATGTGCTAGTTTGATTTTAGTAAATAATATGTGGTATGGTAAAAGAGTATCCCGTTACTATATTAATATCAATTCAACGATTCTAAAATGTTCCTAAATTCTTAAAAATAATAAGAAAAGAGTATTTGTTTAATATTATTAATATCCTTTGTAGTTAAAATTACCTTAAATTTATTTGTATTGGTAGTAATTAATGGCAACGAAATCAAATTATTGTTGTCAGTGTTTTTCAATCATTATTTTTATCAAAATTTAAAAAATTCCGTTGATTTTTAAGGAGATGCATTTTTTTTTGCTCGCATTAATTCATAACTTTTTTAACAAAATTTTTAATAAATATTTTTATGAGTAACAATTTGAGAAAAATGATATAAAATAGCCCATTAAAACCCCAAAGAATAATATCACAATAGAATGGGCTAATTTAATGACGTTGTTGTCCTAATCAATACGATCAAAAATCACATAGCTTAGCATTGCATTTTTTTATGCTCTCAACTGTATGTAATGATTTATATGCGATTATTAAATATTCCATAAAAAATTTTAATTTTAATGTTAAAGTGATAAAATAATCGTTGTTTAAATTTTTATTGTTTATCAATTTCAAATGAACAAATTACAAATTAAAACCGTTTGATTGGATTAATTTACTTCTACGAGTATAGAATATTATTATCATCATAAGTAGGGCAAGTTTTTCAAGCTTTTCGCTTGGAAAGTAAGCATTTGCATATTTTAAAAGAATTTCACAAAAATGCTTGTTTTTTTTTAAATTTTAGCATAAATTTGCATATAATGGAAATACAAATTTGTTTTCTTAACAAAAACGAAATTTTTTAGTGATTTTTTCGAGTTCAATCTAATGTTTCCTAGAATTTTTTTGTGACTAGTTTTGAGTACGTTGTAAAAATTGTAAAGAAAAAAAATTCAGACGCGTCAAATATGACAAATATGAAAATAATTATATTTTTATTTTTATAAAAATCGAAATCTATCAGAGATTGAAAGTTAAAAAATGTATTTTTATGCATGTTTTTTACATATCTGTATATAAAAATGCATAAATACGTTGGTTTTTCTATACATATTCATGCTATTTTTGCATATTTCTGTGCATATTATCCCATTTTCTCGTGCTTTTTCAAGCGCATATTTTAATTTTTTTCATGCATATTTAAACTTGCCCTGATCAATAGTATTGTTTTTCATGCTACATATTTTTGTTCGTATGTTTGTCTCTATGTCAATTTATTGTTGTTGGGTATTGTTAAAAATTTTAACAAAATGATCATTAACATTATTGGTGGACACACCCGTTTTTAGTTGATATTTTTTGTTGGCTGTTGTTATTGTATTTGTTTTACTTGTTTTATCCGATTGTGTTTCTATTTGTGTCGACAACACACAGCAACAGTTTTAGCACTTTGTCTGTCTCGCAGTGGTCGTGCGACATAATAAAGACATTTATTTCAATTACTACAATTTGTCCACAAGTTAACTCCGCCAAATCAGAGCAAAATTTATCGTTTACTCGTGTTAAGTCAACTACCAAATCACACAATTAATTAAATCTTTCTCTTGGCAATCTGCCGTATTGGTTGCTGCTGCCACTCACAACATACAAACTGAACTGTTAGTATCTGTATACATATGTACATATCTACATACATACGTACACATCGAACGGTAAAAAGAGGAAAAAGAAAGGCCTTCCAAGTGGCCTTATTTATTTAGCAAATCATATAAATTTGCATATTTTTTAATTTTTTCACCTTTTTTAACTTTTTTTTTTTTTTGTTAGTTTTATTTTTTTAAAGCGCATAACAAATATTATAGCGATTTTTGACTTTTGTTTAGCGTTTATTTTCAAACAATTTATTAAGTATGGGATGAAGTTTAATAAATATCAAATTCTCTTATATTTATCAGATGCGGCTCCATATATGGTAATATCAGCAAAAGCCATTAAAATTTTGTATCAACAAATTTTGCATGCAACCTGCTTAGCCCACGCATTACACCGAGTGGTAGTGAAGGTGCATAATAATTTTGTCACATTGATTCGTTAATTTCATATGGAAAACATCCGTTGCAAAATCAAAGGAAAATTACACTTTTCTCATTTGTTTGTTCCAACTATTAATTTCCTTCTGAAACTATTACTAAATTATAAGATTTCGATTCATTATGTACCCAAATCATTTCAATTGATAGGGTTATTGATCGAACCTGCAGGAGACCCTATTGCTGAAAACTAAAAATACGCTCCTATCACATCTGTTGACGTAGAAGGATATTTTTCTATATGTAAAAATGTTTACGCCAAAATAGAAAATCGTTTACGTTTGTCTATTTTGTTTGTTTATATAAAAACAAACTTACTAAGTTTGTATTAAACCTAATGTCACGATGAATGAATTTGAATTTAAAATTTTTTTCTGAAGGAGTACAATGTTAAAAAAAAGTACAAAGAAATAGCGTTGATCTTTTAATTAAAAAATCTTTTAATATTATAATTTTATAAAATATTGCTTTAACTTTTAAAAATGCAAAATATAATGCATTTATTACCCTGCTTGCCATGGACTGATTTCTGTTTTTTTCTTTTAGATTAATTTTTGTATTTTCTTTTTATTTAATAAATATTTAAAAAAAACGTATTTTTAAAATTTTTAGGCTATATTTTTAAGGGCATTTTTTAAGAGCATATTTGCAAAAAATAAATGCATAAAAATCCGCTGCCTACATATTAACTTTAAATAATCTTATCAAAGTATATACAAGTAGTCCGACTCTTTGGCAGGAGTACCTAACTCTAAGAGTGTGTTAGTGAAAAAGTACCGAACTCTAAATATGTGTTGGTAACAAAAATGTAAATGTGTTGGTGCATTTTTATTTTTCCCATACGCACAGAGTTCTATAAAAATGTTTTAAAATTGAATTTGTTTGAATTTTCAACACCAAAAAATGAAACAATTCAACCTTAAAATAAAACAAAATAAAATGTCAAAAATTAATATTAAAATTATTTTTCAAATTTGTGCAAAATTTCACATAAAAACCATCTATTAGTGATCAAAAAAATTTAAAAATGATGTGAGTGAATGTAGTAAATTGTAAAAATGCATAAACATTTGGATATTTGCAGTTAAAACTTTTGTTTTTTTCTTTTGTTTATAGTTCTCTCAGTTCACACGGCACCCATATATGTGAGAGAGAAATTTCATAAATAGAGAGTCGGACTACTTTGTATACTTTGATTCTTATATTCAAATAGAGAAAAACAAAATACAAAAATATTAAATTTGGAAATTTTCTAAATATAAATAAAGAATACACAGTTACTTACAAGTGGTGTTCATTAGGGTGGTCTAAAATTCCTTTTTGCGAGCTACATTTAAACATACCTAAAATTATGAAATTTAAAACAAATTTTAACACGGCCATTTAGGTCGATAATCCAAGAACAAATCAAACGATATCTAAATAAAAATAAATATACCCATACCAGCTAAAAAAAAATATGTATGGATCATATATACAACATATATTATGTTCCATATATGTTTGGATTCGAAAATTGAGGGTATACGGCCATATATAACCATATTATTCATACATATGTCAACACCCTATTGTGAATCATAATAAAACTTTTTTTGTTTTGTTTTTTATCAATTTTATTGAAGGCGCAAAAATTAAATCGTAATACATACAAAATACATTTTTTAAAACAATAATTAAATAAAACAACTTACATTTTCGTCGAAACAGCAGTGAAATTGGCTCTTGATAAGGTGTGCCATTTAGAATGTTGTATTGATGAAATTCCTTGAATTAATTTAACAAAATCTGCTGAAATATATGAAAATTAAGAGTGGGTTCATGTTTATCAATAATATTCGTAAACTTACCTTTCTTGATGCTGTTTGTTGACAAAATATGTAATTTAATATTGTTTCTTATATAATTTATATTTCAATTTATTTTAAAATGTCAAGAAATGAATATTCTTGCTCAGAATAAATTTGAGACATTAAAATTTAAAAAAATAACAGTTTTTTTTTTTTTTTTTTTTGCATATTACTCGCTTATAAAGCTTGTTACGTGTTTTGATGTTATAACAACATTTAAAGATAACAAAATTTCTTAAAAATTGAAAAACAAAAAGTGCAATTTTTGCATAATTTTCAAAAAGTAAAGAAAATTCTTATAAATTTATTTTTAATGCTCCTTCTTTTTTGTTATGTAAAATAACAAAAAACTAAGTTCACGCAGTACTTCAAGCAATTGCATATGGAACTGTGAATGTGCCCCGCGAAAAACTGAATTTTTGACTACTACTACGTTGACTATTTCGGGCACGTCAACGGGATATAGCGCAAATCCCAAATTTTGTATTCGGTTGAGGGGCGCACAGACCTCGCCAAAAAAACTGAATAATTTAACAAACAAAAAAATCAAATCATCAAAACTAGACTTTAACTGTTGAAAGTCTGTACAACAACAAAGATGATGCAGAATTTATCTTTAAAGTCCGATTAGTTTACTTATGATAGAATGAGATCAAAAAATATAAACGCGCCAACAAAAATTATAGAAGAATGGGAAAAACTTAAGTAATTTTTATCAGTTTTTCTATATTCTTGAACTTTGAACAACAATCATGATTACAAAAAGAAACCTATTGAACTAAAATTTTGCACTCTATTAGTTTAAAGTCTTGTGAGTTCAGGCCTGTAACCAAATTAAGTTTAAAATATCATTACCACAAAATATATTAAGGATTTAAGTCAGTTTCAGTCAGGTTAAAAATTGTTGATAATGGCCCATTTATATAATTAATTTTGGTGAGCAAATTTTTGTTTAAGATTCGTTCTGGAATCACCAACATAAATGGCCGTGTAGCTTCCTGTTCCTATCAACGCAGGAAGTTGAAATTTGGAAAATATTTTTTAAATGATGTTATCTTTCGTAAGTTTAGGTGCGTTTAAATGTGCGATAGATACATTTAGGTTTTCTTCTTACAAATTTGGATCATGCCAGTGTTCATACAACACGTGAATAAATGATCTTGAACTATATTTATAAAACATAACAAGAAAAAAGTTTTTGAATATTAATCAGTTAACAAATTTTTCCTAAATGTTCTTTCAAATATTTTTTGAAGTAAAATGTTTTTAAAAGCGGTTTCTGGTGTTAAAAAAAAGGTTTGTTTGTAATTCAAAAATTGAACATTTTGAAAAAACCGACAGTACTTAAACCGAAAAAGCCGGTAGAAAAACCGGAATTTGGAAAATAATAATAGATATTGAGATATTCTGTTTCAAGATCAGAAAAGAACAATTGAAATTGCGAACACAAAACATTCATAATTAAAATAATAAATTTATTGCACAATTTCATTTTTTCATTTCACATTTCTTCTTATGTTAACCAACCATTTCATTTTAATTTAACTAAATTTTAATTTCATGTACTTTTCTCGTATTCACTTCTACTTTCTAAATTTTAAATAAAAAGTCTTAGTTTCGATTGTTCTTTCCAAACTCTTAATCTATGTATAATTGGTTTTTTTCCGAAATCTAAATGAGAAATGCCAATTTCAAATGATATTTCCCCCACCCCAAAATGGATTTTTAAATAAGAAAAATTAAAAATCTACAATAGGAAAAGGAAAAAATAAAAAATCTCTAAGAAAAATTTTCTTTAGTGAAAGTAAAAGAAGGCAAAATGAATTTATACTCAATTTAGTCTAAGAACGGCCAAACTATGTTTAGAAAAAAGTATTTATCCTAATTTTCCTTCGAAAATTTTTAAGGTAATAAATGGGTTTTTGAAATTGGGACTTTCTTAATAAAAGAAAGAAAATGCAATTCCAGCTTAAACTTTACATAAGATTAAAAATTTTTATGTCAATTAAAAAATTATTGTGTAAGTGCTAGTTTCATCAGTCATATTGAAATTAGACTAACTAATGTTTTAATAATACTTAAAAATTTTGACTTCATGAAATAAAATTTTTATTTTATAAATCAAAATCTTTTAAAAATTTTGTACGAAGCAATTTTTTAACATCAAAAAAAAGTAAAGCATTTACACAGAAAAAAATTAATAAAAGTTAACATTTTTTTTTAATAAAGAACACAAATATTTTCCCAGCTCTTTTACACAAAAAATAATATTTTTTTGTTTCTAGATTTAATAAATTTCACATATGATGGGAATTTTGGTTCATTATACAGATTTAATTTATAAATGAAATAATAAAAGTCTAAAAATTTTAAAAAAATATTAAAAAAATGTTTTTTAAAAATATTAATAATTTTGTGTTAAGAAAATAATTCTTCAAATAAAAACCATTGATTTAACATTTTCCCAAGAAAATGTCTACCATTTTCCTGGAAGACGGTGACAAAAATAATACTTTTTGCTTAATTTTCCCCAAATATTCTATTAAACCTTCTGAAAATTGTACTGAAGAAAATAAATTGTTTTTTTATTTCCTTCCTGAAGAGTTGTTGTACTTTTTGTCGTACATCTGTGTGAATAATTTTCATATTAATTTTTAAATAACATTGAAAAATCACTCGGGAAATGACATTATTAGCATCATAAATAAATTTTTTTAAATGCCTCTAAAAATTTGGAATTATGCTTAAATATTTTTTTAAGTTCCTATATTTTTTCTATTAAGCTTATTTGAAAGTAGAATAATCAAGTTTGTTGTCGTATTTATTTCTTTGGTTTGGAATAATAATTTCTTTATAAAAGTCAATAAAACATATGCAATATGCAATTAATTTAACAACATTTTTGCTGTGAATATAGCAAGATTTAGTTTTTTTAGTTAGACAAAAAGAGCTTACTCGATTTTATAAAAAATCTGTTGATAGAATTTTTGATTTTTTTTTAACTATTTTAAAGATTGACATCTCATTTTATTGTAAACAAAATATCATTAAGACGATAGAAAGAAATAACTGTGTTCAGTATAAAAAAAAATCCATAATTGTCGGAGTTTTAAAATAGAAAAGTATTTTAATATAGAGTCATTCCATTTAAAATCACCAGCTGATATTCTCACCTCTTCCGAATTCCATAATATTTGGTACAATCCTATCACGATATTTACATAGAACATTCAAAATGGTTCCATCATCCACATATATATTTTTCATGAATTTAAAAATATTACTTTTTGAAATACGCGACTGCTAATTTATCCACCAATAAAATTGAATATAAAAACATATTTCAGGTATCATTTTAAATGTCATTTCATTATACTCACTTCAATGAACGTTGTAACGTTAATAATTTGGAAGACATTCGTATTTTTAAAAAGACAATTTTCCTCATTTTAAACTTAAACACGGCATTTGCGTTACCAGCGTCAGTATTATTCTTGCCGAATTTTATTACATCGGATGATTTTTGGAAGAAATTGGCGATTTTTCTATTTTATTACAAACAAAACAATTCGAATTTTTCGTACTTATTATGACATTTGTGGTAATAACTCCTAAAATATTGCGAGTCCCAGAATGCTACTTTCCATCGTTATAGAAAACATTTTTTCATTTTCATCATTTACATATATTTTTTAAAATTTTTAAAAAATACCACTTTTCGAGATATTATTGATAAGGATATGGACCATTTTGATGTTGAAATAAAAATCATGTTATACGTCATAATAAAGGTAATTTTGATGCCTTTAATATGACATCTCAATAAATTATCATATCATAAATACCTTAAAAGATATTTGTAATTTTGTGTATACAACTTTGTATATATTTTAAGCTATTTTGTACATTCAAATCGCGATATTTCGCGAACCACTTGATAAAATTATCTGAAATTTGAATTAGTCTTAATTTTGACAAGAATAATGATTGTACCAAATATCATTAAATTCGGAGATGTAAAGTCAAAAATCGTAATTTTTCGTGTTGGTTTTAAATAAAATGACTCTATAGTTAAAAGCTACGTTCTTCCTAATCAATTAAAAAATCTAAAATTAAGCTAAAATTTAGGGAGCTACGAGTTTTTTAGTTCAGCAACTAATCTCAAAATTGTTTTTTTTAATTTTATCGAAAATTGGTTGGGGATTACTCAAGAAAATCGTTTTTCGAGTAAAACTACAAAAATATAATCTTGTAGCAGAGATCAAATGAAAACAAAATACTTATTTTGTTCTTATATAAATTTACAATTTTATGAAATTTTAAATTTTATACTGAAATAATATGAAATTTTATAAAGTGATTTATTTACATAATTTTCACTAGATTTTCTTCACGGGCTCTTCTTTGCAGAAAAAATGATTACCGTACATTTTTCATTTAACATATTCCAGTAAAAATTTAATTTAAGTTAGATTTTATTTCACAAATAAAAATTTCTAATTCATTCAATCATCTACTTGATTGATTTAATAAATTGTTTAACTCGAAAATTTTTTCTATTTTTCATTTTTGATAGTAATTGATGTAATAATTTTGGTGAGATTTGAAAATTTAAAAAAGTTTTTTATTCAATGAGTTATTCTTGTTTTCGGTGTTATCAGATTGACTTCAAATTTTACATTTAAGTAAGAAAATAAAAAAAAAAATGAATGGTTAAATTTTCATTGTTCAAAAATTATATATAAAACCATAATTTTTCCAGTGACGGTAAAAAAAGTTCCCCCCCCCAAATGCTTTGGCTGGATCCGCGCCTGTGCTAATACAATAGTTTTTATATACAAATAGAAATTCAATTAATTTGCTAAGAAAAATAGAGTTTTTATTTGGGATCGAAGCGACAACGTTTTGATTGTTTGCTATGCATTCACTCTAGCGAACTGAGCTATTGCATAACTAAAAGAAGTTGTTATTTAGCGGTAACTAGTTACTCCACTACCCACTGTACTGAGAAAAATAATGATAGCTCATTATTATTTAAAAACAAAGACAATAAAAATGTGCTGGGTTGTTAATGAAAATATGAGGGTTGAAGATTAAGGGCCTTTCAATTGTTTCCACTTGGTATATATAAATCTGTTTGTATGTATATTAATTTGCCAGTTTGCTGGTTGGTTAACAGTACACAAACATAATCACACATATCCGTACAAAAATGTGTAATATAAATGATGTGTATGAGTGAATATGTTGTCCCTGTGGTTTAAAATCAAGTGTTTAATAAAAATAATAATATTTATACCCTACACCACCATAGGTGGTTGGGGTATAATGCGTTTGTGCTGATGTTTGTAACGCACAAAAAAATTATCGGACCCCCCACCTTAAAGTATACCGTTCGACTCAGAATCACTTTCTGAGTCGATTTAACAATATCCATCCGTCCGTTCGTCTGGTCGGCTGGCTGGCTGTCTGTCCATGTAAACTTTGTGAACAAAGTACAGGTCGCAATTTTAAAGATAACTTGATGAAATTTGGCAAAAATAGTTATTTTGTCACAGGGACGAAGCCTATTGATTTTGATTATGATCGGTTCATTATTTCCCCATACAAATGCCCTCCCAGAATAGGGGTTTAACTCTAAACGTCTGCATCAATTCATTTATAACTCATTTTTAATTATTCTCTTTCTTTTCAATTGTTGACTGTTATTGTTTTTTTTTTAACTTAAAATCAATTCTCTGTGTGTGCGTACGTATGAAAAAGACAAAGAAACCAAAACAAAAATAAACAAAATCAATTGTGCAGAGAGTCATAAAAACACTTTAGCAACAAACAAATCATTTGCAACTGAATTGAATTGAATTAAATGTAAAAATGCAATACTGTCATTTGTTTGTTTTTTGTTTACAAAATTTGAAGTGAAGGAAATATTAAATGAGAAATACGTAAATAATATAGTTTTGTAATTAAAAGTAAATAAAAATATCATAAATAAAATAAATTTTATTTCATTTAAGATATAATTAATTATAATTGAAATAAAAAATAATTAAATTTTCTGCGCAAAAAAATTTAAAGCAAACGTAATCATAATCTATTTTTTTATTTAAAAATAGATAATTGTTACTTTCCCTGCATTTTTTCATATTAGATGTAAGGGAATGACAGTAATTCACAGTTTTGATTTGATGTTTTTTATTTAACATTATTGTTTTTGCAAAAAAATCTTATGAGAAATAATTTCTCAAAGAGAACATAACATGAATTTTTTTTGTTTCATCATTTCAATTGAATTCAATTCAAATAATATTTTTTTTACGTGGTTTGTTTTGTATTGTTTTTATACCCTACACCACCATAGGTGGGGAGGGTATTATGTGTTTGTGCTGATGTTTGTAAAACCCAAAAATATTGTTCTAAGACCCACCTTAATTTATACCAATCGGCTTAGAATCACTTTCTGAGTCGATTTAACGATGTCCGTCCGTCTGTCTGTCCGTCTGTCCGTCCATGTAAACCTTGTAATAGGTCGCAATTTTGAACCAAAATTAATGAAATTTGGTACACAGGCACAGGGACGAAGCCTATTGAAATTGGTTATGATCGACCCATTATTTCACCTAGCTCCCATACAAATGTCCTCCCGGAAAAGGGCATAAATCCCTTAAATATAGCAATATTTTAATGAAATTTGACACATATAAGTTTCATATATGTTTAAATAAGTGTGCCGATTTTTAAAAAGATCGGTCCATAATTAACCATAGCTCCCATATAAACCCCTTTCCGAAAATCACTTTAACGGCCATAAATCCCATTAAAATGTTAATATCAAGCTAATATTCAACACAAATAAGTTTTATATGAACATAAATGATAGTGTCAAATTATACAAAGATCGGTCTATAATTTACCATAGCTCCCATTTAATCACCCAAAAGTGAATAAATTCATATAAATGTCAGCCTCAACGTAATATTCTGTATTCTTATGTTTTATTTTACACTTATGAGTATCGGGCCACATTTGACTCCAAGCCTAATAAAAGACCCCTCCCCAAATTATAATGTACACAATGGTGTAGGGTATCATATGGTCGGGCTTGACCGACTATAGCTTTTTCTCTCGTTTATTTTAGCAGTAATGTGAGAGCATGTATTAAAAAACATTACTGTGAATTGAAAAGCAAATGATTTGATGCAGATGTTTATTTAACACCATAAATGCCTTAAATATAGCAATATTTCAATGAAACTCGGTACAAAGGAGTTTTTTATAAGTGTTAATCTGCCAAATTTCACCAAGATCGGTATATAATTGACCATAGCTCCCATATAAATCCCCTCTTCCGAAAATCACTTTAACCTACATAAATCCCATACAAATAAGTTTTATATAAGTAGAAACAACATTGCCAAAATTTATGAGAATTGGTCCATAATTTACCATAGCTCCCATATAAACCCACTTCCGGGAACCGCCCTAAAGGGCATAAAATCATATAGATGTTATTATCAATGAATTTTTCTGTATTTGTATAATTTATTTTACATTGAGTAAAAGTGTTGGTCTACGATTAGCAACAGGTCTAATTTTTAGCTCATACAGAATGGTGTAGGGTATCATATGATCGGTCTTGACCGGCTATAGTTTCTCTCTCGTTTTTATATACATTTACTCATACATAAGTATGTATGTAAGTACATTAGTATAAACATTCATGCACACATTTGTATACAATATATTTGAACATAAATTTACAAGTATGTATCGAGGATAAATGTACGTCAGCTAAAACAAGATCATTGAACACTGATTTGACAATTTAATAAAAATTGGGTTGGGCACTTTGTGTCTAGTGTCTGTCTCTCTTATGCATACAAATGTATGTACTATACATTGGACTACATACATACATACATATTGTATTTTTTTTTTTAACTTAATAGGAATAATGGAGACAAATAATTTAATACTGACTGATTGCTGATATTGATTGTTGAATAAAACCACCAATAACGACAAAATACTATACTATATATAGTAAATAAATAAACAAGTAAAATTAACAACAAATTATGTACATAGGAATGTTAAATATTTTACACAGTGTTTCTGTGCTTTTGAATTTATTCAATTTAGAGGTATATGAAAAGAAAACCTGCGATTGTTATAATAATTATCATAAATCAAACTCATTGAAACAAATAAATATTAACAGCACATTTCAAAAAAGAGTCTAAGGAGTTTATGATTCTGATAGAATTCTGTAGCATCCAAAAAAATCGTATGAAAATGTAATACGATTTAGTTGCCATCGACAACACATAAATAATGCATACATTGCTGTTTTATTATTAGCTCCTCCACAAAATTCAAAGCTGATCGCATAAAAAATGCTAGTTAATGAAATTAGAAAAAGTAGTAAGATCAGTAGTAAGTAAGTCGGTAACCCATTAACTTGATAAAAAAAAAAATGTCTAATGTAGACACTGCGTTAAGCATTAACTTTATAATGGAGATTTCATCAAATTCATTTACTTTTGGGGTTCGAAACATTATTTTTTTAAGACGCATCAACGATATTTTGGACCAATATTAACTGGCTTCAATGAAACACATTGTTATGGAGATTTAAGACAAAAACTTGAAAAAATTCCCATAATTCTATTTTCAACAATATTTAAAAGATTATCAAAAAATATTATAAACGTTACCAAAGGGTTTTTGTCAAAAAGAGGGACCCGAAAGACTAAAAAGTGGGATTCTGAACAAAATTGTATGGAAAAAGCGGGATTTTGTAAAAAAGAGGGACTGTAAAAAAGAGGGGTTTTCTTTTTCTATCTCAATTACATTACAAATTTAGAACGACCCATCGGCAATTTGGAACAAGAAATTAAGAATATATCCCTACAAACTGAAATATTAAAAATTATAATTTTAAAATGTTCAAAAAAATCGTAGTTAAATTTCGAGTTTGATTTTTTTTTTAATTCGGATTAATAAAAGAGTGATACTTTTTCAATTTGATAGCAAGTGTTTTTCTTAAAAAATTCTTAGGCCAGTTAACAATAAAACAGTAACTACAAGTTAAACACTAATTAACATTCATTAACACAACGTTTTTGTTAGCACTAACTTAAAGTAAATTTAATCGAAAAAATAGGTCCAGTTAACTTTCAGTTCATACAAAATTCAAATAAAAAGTCTATTCAATCGGAAACAAATGCAAATAGTTTATATGGTTCCAGCTATTTATTAAAAGTACAATACGAAAATTTCCATGTTAGCCTTGAGATCAAAGTTCGAGTCTAAACATCTTTTATTATTAAAAAAGTCCCCAAACAAATGTTCTCCCGGAATGAGTTTTTATATCTAAAAATCTCTCTGAAAGAATAAAATTTCTACTCCAAAAGTGTATTTATATTTTATTCCAACATTCTTTAAATAATTAAATTTTTAAACCTATTTCTGTAAAAAGTTCTAAATTTTTTTTGGCCAAAATATATCAGACTTGAGATGTTTCAACAATTTTGACATATTTTATCCGTATTCAGCTTAACAATGCAAGTCATCAAAAAATACACACAGGGTAAAAAATAAGCTTTTAATTGTTAAAAACCATTCGTAAAAATTATTAACTTTCCAGTGGTAAGAAAAAGGAAATTCTTAGTTATATATTACCTACATCAATGTGTTTAAAACACAAATTAAAATACGAAATAGTTGATGTCACCGAAGATAAAACAATTAAAAAATTTTTTGGGGGCGGAATTATTCCATCTGCAACTGATAGCATTTGAAGAGTGCAATAAACCCTCGATTTTTTTGTCATTTCTTAATAACGGACTAGAAGATGCCTCCTATAATAAGAGACGAATTGAAAGTTATAATGAAATATTCAACGCTCTAAATATTTATGCAAAAAAAAAAAAGAAAATACTTAATAATTTAGCTTCGAACTATATATACTTATTTATATTAATTAATATATTCCCAAATCTGAAACATGCGTTATTTTTTACTTACGATTCAAACTTCTCTCTAACATAGTAAATTTTTCTATCATGTTTACAAGTATTGAGGCGTAAATAATCATCCATACATTTTCCATGCAATTATTTCCTAAGTTTAAAATTTCATGTTCAAAATATTTTAAATAATTGTTTGTGCAGTAAAGACACAATACCCGTACTCTTGACAAGACCATCCCAATAGAAGTTGTGCTACATTTAATATTGACATAAATAAAATTTAATCATTTTTCAACGATTGTAATTGGTCTAGACAACGTTACTCGTGTACTTGAATGAACTTCATTCAGATTACCTTTACCCATTATATTTGGTTTGATTGCCTTAAATATACCATGGGAATTATTTTGTTTTTTCGTTTTTGGCATTAGACTTGTTTGTGTATTTGCAGCTAATTCTCTATTTTACATTTCAAGGAACTCACATTACAAGATACAAGAGATTCCTATTCATTTCTGTGACTATGACGCTACATTTTTATTTTGTTTTTGTCTTGAATATTTTTTGTTTCGTCTCGTTCTTCTTTTTTTTTTTTTTTTATTTTTCTAACGTTTAACTTGATTTAGTACTTACCGAAGTTCCCACGTTATATTTTCCTTATATATATATATATTTTTTTTTTTTTTTTAAAGAAGAGTGCTGTGTATGTATATTTAGGAACTATGAATGCAACTAAGTAATACATGTGTATGTATAATAGGGTGGCCCCTTATGTATGGAGAGAAGAAAGGTTTTAAATTCTGGGTCTCACCCCAAAAAATTTTTAATAGCCCGAAATTAAAAAAAATACAAAGTTTTATACTGATTGATACAAATTTAGATGTGGCTTAAAACAATTGAAATCTTAAAATATATTTTTTTTTTTTTTCTTTTTTTAAGTTTTTCAATTTGAGAAACTAAACAGAAAAAATAATACATATATTTACAAATCTTGTACATAAATATTAAGAATCGAACATGACTTTTTTAGAGGTACCACTTGTAAGAGACGAGTTCAGGAAGCTCAGAGAAAAATACATTCTTAAACTAGAGACTCCTCAACCCCAACCCACTCGCAAGATCTCTTGCTGAAGTTCAGTCAGCTACAAGGCTTCGCAGAGCCGACTTTCCACCCCGTTAATAGTAGGACCATGGAATAACCAATGATCTCGATAGAGATCGAGTAGTGTTTAATTTAGTTTTTAAGATTTTAATACATATTGTGAGGTCTAAAATAAGACAGATTCAATATATAAATAAATAAAACGTAAAAAAAAAAAAACATGACTTTTTTCCAAAGTTTTTTCTTAAAAAATAAAATTTGGTTCATAGATATTACTAAATTGTTCTTTATGAAAATTTTACTTAAATTTTGATTTATTTGTATAAGATTATAATGCAAATGCTAAATAAAAATAGTTATAACAGAAAATATCCGAAAAAAAATGGCAATTTCAAGAAAAAGTTGTTAAATTATATTTAGAAATTTGCATAAATTTGATACCATTCTGCAGCACATATGTACATAATTTTATTAAACAGCGCTTCTATTTTGTTGAATTACAATTATACCTAAAATTAAAATAAAATCTAAAAATTTTCCAAAGGAAATTTCAAACATTTCTTTACAAATGAAAATATTAAATAAAATTTAAACATATGATTCATATAGAAAAAAGTTTTAATATTTAAGAAATTATTCTTATATATTATGAACTAAAATCAATGGAACTAAATTTTTATATTTATGTACAAACTTTTTTCTGTGTATAAGTAATTTCTTACAACTTAAATTTTCATAGTTTTCATCGTTTTGAATTCCTCAGTTTATTACCTTTCTAAAACAACAAAATCAAGAAAATTATAGTATCATAGTTATTTAAATAAACCGTAAAATACGTAATTTTAAACAAAATAAACCACAGTAAAATAATATTTCATATTTTGCATGTAAGTATTATGTATTTTGATGCTATTACAACAATAATGAATGATAAAATTATAACAGGATCAATAACACGGAAAGGTAAAAACTGTGGACCAGAGATGCAAGCCACGACGCCGTTGATTTTATTTGCTGTTTCGATTACTACACCATTCAGGGCTGCTAGATTTGGGGTTTTAACACCAAATTTGAGGAATTTTTGATGCAGAAAAGGATGAAAATTTTGATTTGGGGTTTGGGGTTTGGGGAATTTGTTGGGGATATTAAAATTATACTGGGGAATTTTTTGAGGAAATTTTGATATAATTGCATCTCTTGTTAAGTTAATAGAATTGAAAAAAATTCTGTGCAATTTTAGCAATAGTTTTAATTAGTTTTAATTAATCTAGCATCGTTAAATACCTCATTCATTTCATGATATTTTTAACATTCAATGGAAAAAACTTCCTTTTACTAAATGGTACGAATATTTTGATAATGATTTTCCATCTAATTTACTAGAAATTTAGCCAAAAGTATATACTATAAATAACTTGCACAGACAGTTCTTAATATGCTAACGATCCGATGATATTATGTATTTTTGAAATACATATAAATGTATCTATGTATAAATACTCATCCAAAAATTATCTCTTTACAAATATTTTTTAAAAACAATAAAATTGAATTGTTTTGTATTAAAAATCGTGTTTTTTTTTTTTGGGGGGGGGGGGGGGTTTTTGGGGAAATTTTTTAAAAAATTTGGGGTTGACCAAAAAAAAGTATCTGGTAGCCCTGACACCATTTGAAGTTTAAATTGAGAAAATCAAAAATACTTGGTTGTGAGAAAAGGCAAATTTGAATTCCTGAAAATCAATTTAATGTTAAAAAATCAACTGAAATTGAGAAATCTAAATTAATATTGCGAAAATAATAACTGAAGATTAGTAATTCCAATTAATATTAAGAAATAGTAAATTTATAGCCTGTTTCTCTATGTCGAAAGAAAATCTGAGCGAACGAAAGCAAGTCGAACGAATTCGAATCATTTTGAGTTTCTCTACTTCCTACGCTTTCGTTCCCATGTAATTACCACTTTTCACATTGTTTTTGTATTATTTTTTATTCAAAGTATTTTATTTTTTTTCCGTAAAAATATTAAAAATATTAATAAATTGTTTAACCATAGATGCAACCAAGTAAATAAGTAAACAAAAATAAATAAAATAGGAAAAAAAAAAACAAAAACAAACATTTTTGAAATTTTTCATTTTTAAATCGAATTTGGAAGCAAAATCCTCATTTTTCAATACGGCGGATTTCCTAATATATAACAAACAAGATTGAGGAACATTTGCAATGTCCAGGTGGGTAATTTTCTTATTTTTCATTGAAAAATTCAACCAGTCGAAAGCAAAATAGCAAGTGCCCGATTTTGACATTTTTGTTCGTATCGTTCGACGTACAGATACCCAATTTTGTATGAAAACACTACGTTGTTCCGTTCGAGCCCTATCCTGCTTTCAACAGACGGACGGACGTACATAGCTAGATCGACTCAGAATCTAATCAGGACCCAGAAAATATATACTTTATTAGGTCTTGAATGATTTTTTTGACATGTTACAGACGGAATGACAAAATCAATATACCCCCATCTTTTTGATGGTGGTATCAAAACAATTAAATTGTACTTCAAGATACAACTCTGAAAGTATCGAGTAGTTATGATTTGGTATTGGGTACTCAAAGAAACAGTCGGTAATGAGTACTCAAATACTGAATACTTCACCAACTCTACTAGATATCATCCATGTTTTTTTATATTTTACCCTATAATTCATCTGTATTTTTGAAAATTTCTTTCAACAGACTTTTCTTCGAATCATCAAACATATCATAGGTTTTAGATCCGGAGATGGACTTGACCAGCTTAAAAGATGGGAGAACCTATTCTTAACTAACCTAGAAATTAGTCTGGGGCCATTATCTAGCTGGAATAATTACGTGCATTACTCTACGGCACATGGATACATAATAATTTTTATAAATATCCCAGTACCCATATGCATTTTTTAATTTATTTATCAATGTAATAAATATGACCATTTGAATTCAATTAAAAGCATTCCTAAACTTTTATATTTTCACCTCTCTCATCTTTGTAAATTTAACGTGGAATTTCTTCCACACAGGGCAGCGGACACATCTTTGGAAGTCGTTTCCAAACAAATTAATTTTCATTTCGCCAAAAAATAATCACCCCTATCGTGAATAACAAGTGGAATTTTTGTTCCCATGAAATTTGTATTCACCTAGAAGGGAAAAATGCTATCGTGAATCTCCCGTGAACAATTTTTTCCCGCTATCAGTTCTCAGTGATTGTAAAAGGGAAGAAAATTAAAATAAAATTCAAAATAAAATTTTTTTCAAAAATATACACGTATATACTAAAATTTTAAAGTGAAAAAAAAAAAAAAAAAAAAAAAAACAAAGCAAGATATTTAGTATTGGAGGATAGTTTTATTGCAACATTAGTTTATTGTACTATTTAACTTTTAATTTTTGGAAACCCAACAAAAAATTATAATAATAATTATAACAAATTAAAGTTTACATTATGTTTAGAATTGGAACAATAATTTTATTTTATGTTGAGCAATATATCAGTTTGTATCTTATTAACTGATCGTGCCCTTAAAATAACTTTAATATCCGAATTATAAGAAGATCTACTTACATTTTCTGTTCTGTTCCCCTGCAAAAATAAAGTGAACATATTAAAGGGAAAAGTAAAAAACTCGATTGCAATTCTTTCCAAAAATTTAACTCTTTACGGACTTATTCCATCAAAAATTTCTGCTGAAATAGCCTTCAGAGAATTAAAGGGATACTTTTCTGCCTATAAAATAATCTTCCTATCCGATTTTGGCGTTATTTTATGAGGTCTATTACAAGTTTTAATCGTTTAATTTTTATATAAAGCATTTTATATAAAATCAAGATATTTTCCTAAACCCCTATTTTAAGCAACGATTTTCCATTTTTCTCTGGGTTTGAAATTTTTTTTTCTGAAGAATGCTATTTCCTTATCATATTTTCACCTTAAATGCAACTGTTCTTATTCTATTATGTAAAAACAATGAAAAAAGTACAATTGAACTCGATTTAATATAAAAAAAAAAAAAATTATAAACAAATTAACTGTATCTATTATTATGAGCAGCATTTTTTGGTATTTAAATCGAAAACCTATGTGTAAATCCATTTTTATACATAGCCGTGCCATATTTTTCTAAATATTTCTGAAGGATTTTTAAAGATATCGTCACTTTATTATCATCCCATAAGGTGTATTTATTATGTTGAGCAGGTTTTTATATAAGGACTACGTAAGGAAAAACCCGTGCATGCTCTTGGGCTTATAACTTTTGATGTAGTAAAAAATAAATAATTCTGTTAACAGTTTTATATTGATCATTATGCTCACTAGCCATGTGCCAAGTTTCATGGTAATAACAAAACTAGTTTTTCTTAAAATGGAAATTGAACAAAACTCACCTAAATACATAATTCAACATTTTCATGAAATCTTATATCGGTTATAAAAAACAATTGCTGGGAAGGCAGTTGTGTCAAAAAATACAGTTTTTTGGCTCATAATATTATACAAAGAAGTCATGGTCAATAAATGGAAACCCGGTAGTAGAGAAAAAATAGTATCTTTAGGCTGTAGGACTCAGGCAAAATAGAAAGGATTTTGAGAGAAAATCCCCTCATCTCTGGAAGAAAAGTGTCCTAAAAAGTTAATTGCTTTAAATTTTTATCAGTAAAGTTGAATGGAAATCTATCCTGAAGACGCATAAAGTACAAAAAAAAAAATCCTAACAGAAACGCGTGCAAGAATTTGGAGGTAAAAAAATAACGTGAAAGTATTTCAGACGGTTGTTTTTTCATAATTATTATTAGTATGTAATAGACGATGAAACTTTCGTACAGGCTGACTTTTTTTCAACTTCCTGGTCTGGAATTCTATGTTGCAGATGCTAGAGGGAATATGACAGAAATTTATCGTGTATCAAAAAAATCTAAATTCCCAAGAAAGTTTTTGATTTGGAAAGCAGATATGCATATGGGGAAAAAAGCACTTTATTCATAAAAAACGGTTCCATTAATACAGAAATATACGTGAATGAATGCCTTTAGGAAAATAATTCTTCCTTTCCTAAGAAAATACAGTGTATCCGTTTTTTTTTCTGGCCTGTCCTCGCTTCTTCTCATTACAACAACAAAACAATGGAGTGGTAACAAAGAAATTGTTAGTATTTGTACCGAAAGAGGCTAATCCATCAAATTGTCTGGAACTCCGTGCAATTGAAAGATATAGGGTTCTAGTAAAAAATAATTTAAAGTGCATTAAAAGCTCAGTATAAAATGAAACGGAGTTTAAATATAAATGGACTTATTCGAGCACAAAAATGACCGAAACACAATAAATCCTTTAATTGGAAGAATTCTGGAAAAGATCAGATAGATATTTCCATAAAAACCAACAGGCAATAAATTTATTTTATGTTTAGAACTTGATCATAACAGTCATTAATAAAAATATAATTTAGAAAAAATTCGCCCATTGGTTTAGTTTCTATAAGCAGATTAGTATGCAGATTAGATCGTGCGCAGTCCTTATATGGGCAATTCTCATTTAACGTTTACCTTTATGAAACCAACCTTCAACCTCAAATTTTTTTTTAACTTCGGATTATTTTAAAAAACTTTTGATGCAATTGTATTAACAACATTTGGTGGTGTAACAGAACAAAAATTCAAGACCAAAAAATCTTAAAAAAGTGTTTGAAAATAACAAGATTTTTTTCTTACTTTTGATTGCTGTAATCGCGCATTTCAGCATAAAGTCCAATTCTTCTAATGTAGGCTATAAACACTTGTAGAAAAAGGCCACCATGGATTTAGCGTGCCATTAACCAGTATCAAATAATATTATGCAAAATCGTGAAATATTACAGTTTTTTTACTAGGGATTTTACGCCGTTTCGGGTATTGCAAAATTCAAAATGGAGCATAATACCTCTTGAAATTATTCATCATTTGACATATACCTCGATAATGTGTCCTCAATAGAAATGCTGTAGGAGGTACTCAAACTTGGAGAAAAAAATGTGAATGGCTCCAAGAGGTCCCTTTTTCGCGAGGCACACTCGCAACGTTATTTCAGTGAAGCTATAGTAGGGTAATCAAAAAAGGTTTCCAAAATACATTTTAAAATCATTGTGACATTTAAAAATATTAATTTGCTAAACGTGTATAGTTATTTAAAAAAAATATGAAATTTTGCTATAACGTATTTTGGCGTTACAAAAAAATATAAATTCACTGAAAATATTCAACAACAGTTTCATGAGCTTAGGGTTTCCTAGTAAAATTTAAAAAAATTTTCTTTTCAATAAAAATAGCGATTTTTAAAAATTTTGCGAAAAATTTGGATCGAATCTAAGTTATTTCTCCATATATTGATTGAAAATATATTTTGTTAGAGTTTATGCTTTTTAATATTGTGATCATTTTTTAACACAAGTAAATATTTTTTGGTTCATAAAATGTTTATCTTTCAAAATTTTTTGATGCGCCTCCGAATCTTTTTTAACCATAACAAACACCTACTAATTCTGCCAATTATAGTTAATTTCATGCTGTCCACACTATGTGCCTTAGTGAAAAGTGGTCCGTTTTCAACTATCAACGACATTTGACTTAAATTTATGATCCCAATCAATTATACTTATCGCCACTCTTATATATATATATATCTGTTTAAATTGCAATTTTCTATATAAAAATACAAAAACAAAAAGTGCAATTTTTGCATAATTTTCAAAAACTCCATAAAATTCTTGTATTAAATTTATTTTGAATGCTCCTCTGATTTTGTTATGTAAAATAACAAAAAACTAAGTTCACGCAGTAATCCATGTCATTGCATATAAAACTGTGAATGTGCCACGCGAAAAACTGACTTTTTGAAAAATTTTCGCACTTGTTTCCCAACTATAAGTTAAATTTTTTAAATTGCCATAACCATACAAATGTTTTCTGGGAATGGGGTTTCAAATGTCTTACATATGTGGCATTAATACACAAATCATTAGAATGATTTCTGCCTCGAAAATTGGTGCATATTTGATCATTTCACCTATATTTGTTACACTCTACAAATTATGTTCATATACATTTTTATTTCCAATAAATTTTAAACTGCTGATGAAATTTTGCACAAATAAATATCAACTGCCTAGCCCAGAACCCATATTCCTGAACAAGTACTCTTATTTCCATGGAGCGGACCTATCATTACGAAATTATAAGATTTAATACCTCTGTCAAATAATTATATGTGCAATATTTGTTTTCTGGTTTTTATATATTCCAAGAGTGATATACATTTCTTTGGTTTACAATTTTTTTCATTCTTACCTAATGTCCCTATTTGCAAAATTTTAGGTTCCTCTTGGCATTGTGTTTATAGTACCGTTAAAATAAACATATCATTCTCTAAATTTTAATAGAAAATAATTATATGTGCAAATTGAAATTTTTAATCAACAGATTGACATGAAGTCCACAGTTTGAATCGTTTAACCAATTAAAGTTAAAATTAATGTTATTTGGGGAATATTTAAAATGATTAGACCTAAAATACCAAAATTTTTTTATTTTTTATTTTTTTTAAATTATAGTCAAAATATGTCACCAGGTCATGAACTGTCATTTGAAGTGCTGAAATTATTAAAGTAAGACGACAATTTATGTAAAATTCCAAAAAATGGTGTATACAGAAAATGTTTATCATAATACTGTTGAAAATTTTCAAAAAATCTGAGAAATTGCTATCATTCTAGGAGCGGTAACCCATAATCTATTGCTGATTAGCTGGGCTTAAGGACATTTTTCGAAGAAAAACAACATGTGTTACAGAAAAATAACGGCCAAATGAACGGGTTTTAATAATTGGACTTGAGCATAAAATAATAAAAGAGGTTTTAGTTTAAAATTATGACCTTTGGGTGGCAAAAACATAACTAATAGAGCGGTACAAAAATTCACACGCAGGATTTTATGATAAATATAATTTTTTGGTTAAAAACTTTAATTACACCATGAGTTCATGTGCATAGGGGATGAAAAATATTATATTTAAATTATCCAAGAGTTTATTAAAAATATTACATGGGTATTCGACGTCTACAAAAGACATGCTTGAAGCGTAATCATAGTGTCGAATCGCACATAATATAAGTCAATTTTAGTTCTAGATAGAAGTTAAAAATATTTATTGGACGTAGCTAAATTAATTCACAGCACAACATAAATTTACTGGACAAAAAATCCAATAGCTTCTTTGATGAATTTCCTACAAAAATTAGATTTTTCAGTAAATTAATGTGACGATGTTACTATATCGGGCCTCAAAATCGGTTTTTAAGTCACAAAATAGTATATTTCTTCAGCGACCAGTAATGATCCACAGACCTTCATGACATAAGGATTTCCAAAGAATACTATATGCTGAGATATATTTAGATTCAGAGCTATATGACAATATCAAATGTTTCAAATTGATTTTCTATAAGTATACTACAGTTTTGACCTATATATATGTAAAGGAAAAAGGACGAATCGGTATAACGAAGGATGCATCTGGTAACGTTATATTAGGATAACACAATTCCTTAACAACTTTCATGAATATTGAAAATTAACTTTATTTAAATAAAGGATTTTTATAAAATTCTTGTCGTGCACATATAATTATTTTCTATGAACAATTTTAAAATCAATTAAATTTTACCACAAAATACACATAAGAAATAAATTTTTCATTTGACTTATAAAGCTCTAATAAACATTAAAAGTATAAAAAAGATTTGAATTTGAAAATCCTATTTTTGAAGAAAATAAATTACTTTATAGGTATGCATATACAATTATTTGACTGGGGTATATCGTTCGTGTTAATTGAATATCACATTTATTTAATTTTCTTAATCGAACTTATTCGTGGACACCATTAAATGTCTCTGTTTTCATATATAACTACGTACAAATGTGGGATTTAAGGATGCCTGTCCACTGTCTGTCTGTTCATGTAAACTTTATAAAAAAATACAAGAATCGTCTTTTAATATAGTTTGTTGAAATTCCCTTGTTTATAATTGACCAAAGCCTCCAAATAAAAGTTGGAAATCCCTTTGAAGATATCAAATTCCATGTAAACGTTTTGAATAAATGTATAAGTGTTTTTTTTTTTAATTTGAAAAAATAAATAAAATTATTTTCAATATTTTGACTTTTAGGTACAAAACAAATTCACAATAATGCTAACTAAAAGTTAGCTAACTTTTAATTACTGTTAATAAAAAATATAACTTTAAGTTTAATATTAACTTTAAGTTAGATAACTTATTGTTAAATTTAACTAAAAAGAACTTTGTGTTAACGGGCATTAAAGTAGGTTTCAAACTATTTCGACATTTTTTGATTTTCCTCATATATTATACGAAAACATATTTTATTAGAGTTTATTAAAAAGAAAAACTATTTAATGTTTTGATCGCCGTTGAGAATTACAAACACCACCAATTTATGTAAATTTCTTGCAGTCCATACGATGAACAGTGTCCCATTAAAAAAATGAAATGTAAATAAATCTAGAATTTCCGGACAGCTTATCCTACATATAATACAAAAATTTGTTCATGACTTTTTGCAAAAAACTCACAGAAGGGACACATTTTTGATTTTGTGCATATTATTTACTTTTAATTTTGCATTAACATTTTTGTTAGCGGATATTTTTGAATGAAATTTTACACCTCAGTAGATTTTTTGGTGCTTAATTTTTCTTAATTAATCTATTCTATAAATATAACTCTTTTTTAATTCCAGCTTTACGATTTGAGAAACTGAGGCGAAAATTTTAAAATCATGAAAAATTAGTCGAATTTGGGATACCCTAGTTATCTCAGGAATAAAATTTTTACTATTTTCCTTCACACAATTTTCTATTAACTAATCTTTCAGAAAAATATAAATACTGCATATGTTACTTGAAAAAAATTATTTAACTAAAACAGAATGTGACTACTTTTTTGACAAAAAAAAAAAAAAAAAAAAAAAAAATCTACTTTTTTTCAAAGTTCAAATTCAAATGCACATAACTTTTGATTCTGTAAAGATTTTTAAAATTTTTTCTTTACATAATTTTGTTATTAGTTGTTAATAAAATAAAAAATATTTCCAGAAAAACGGGTGAAGTTTGGACCCGCTATAATGAAAAAGTTTTACCAAGGTAGGCCAAAATGCAAAAATTTTTATCTTTGAAGCCGAATATCTCGTAAACTAAGAGATATAATGTGCACACGACGATGTTTTTTGTTAGATCTCTTCCAGTAGAATCCGTTCATGTAAAAATATTTGAAATCGATTCAGGATTGTTTTTAATAATGTTCATACCCGAGGTGTCCCCAGTAGGTCTATATAATCCGAGCTCAAAACTTAAGATCGCCCACACTTCTACTATCACTGTGTGAAATTTCATTGAAATCGGATCATCCGTTCGGAAATTCCAGATTTATTTCAATTTTATTTTTTAAATGGGACACTGTGTATTGGTCGAAAATAGTAAATCTTAGAAAAAAGTTGAATTTTTATCTATTAATAAGAAAATGACACGCGAGTTTTTTTATTTATTTTTTTCAAATTGCACAAAAAAGAATATTTATTAGCTTAATATTTTCACTAATATTTGTCATGTAATGTAAACGATAAATATCAATCTTTCATTCTTTTTAAAAAAAAATTAAATAAAACCAATTTTTTTTTTTTATTTACATCAGCTCAAAAATCAATTATTTAAGTTCAACATTGATAAAGATGACCTAAAATCACGTCTTTAAGATAGGAAAAATTGTGTGATACAACTCAACTTTAATAAGTCGCAAAATCTAAAAGTAATGGAAAAAAATTTTGAAAAACCTTTGACACTTTCGCAACAAGTTTTAGTGCGTGGATCAAAACTTGTGATATTTTTACATTTTGTTCATCTTGGCTCCAGATATCATAATCTGTATTCATAATAAAGGAAAATCGATTATAAATAATTTTTTTGGTGGTTTTATCAAAATCACAAAAATTATTATTATTATTATTTTTTGTTTTATTTTTTTTGAGCTAGATATTAACATAAACGCTTATTATACGTTAAATATGATTTTATAAAAAGATTTAAAATTTTTGTCGCATTTTTTGGAGTTTTTCACAAAATAGAAACATTAAAAAAATTTAAAGGGAAAATCAAAATTAAATGATATGGAGATTATAGATAAAGAATAATAAACCGTAATTTTGACAAAAAAAAAAAAAAAAAAATCCTTTTAGATCCTAGCAAATTGCCAAAAAGTGTAATTTGCACTATTTCGCTGTATGTGGATAAAATATAGAAAAAGGGTTAATCGATGTTAAGGGACGTTGTCAACCCCTTAACATCGATATGCTATGATCGGACTTAAAATGGCGATGCTAAACATAAGTTTTTTTTCGACCCACCTTTAACTTCGAATTGCTCCTAAATATTTATTTAGATACTATAATAATATAAAGATGGTAATACATTTATCCTACATGATTTTTAAACAGCTAACACTTGCTTAAAAAAAACACACACACATACACAGCATAGACATATGATCGAAATGCAAAAGGCGTAACCACACTTTTTAAATGTTTACAACAGAAGCAGAAATGATTATGAAAATCCAAAAGGCCGTAACCACAATTTTTACAGTTTTAATCGCTCACTTAAAGCAAACATATATAAAGCTTAATAAACTTTTCAAACCAAAATTTGCTCTAAATGGATAAAATTTTACGACTGTTTCGTTTATGAAGTTGATGTTACGGTCTTTTGACATTTGTAAATATTGATTTCACTTTTGAAGATAAGTATACGAAATTTTTTGTGTAGATGTAGTTTGGGTCAGTACATTATAATCCAGTAAAAACCCAACATTTGATTTTTTCAGTGGTTACGGCCTTTTGCATTTTAGGTGACACATCTATTACCTGCATGTGTAAACGCAGAATTAAGTACAATTAATGCTGCATAATGTTATTGGAAGTGTTGAATTATCACGTTAGTTCCTTTTTGTTTTTAGTGAAATAGCTGAAAAGTGTAAAAGATCTTGGCATGAACAAAAAAAAAAAAAAAAAAAAAAATACATCGATTTGTTGCATTAAAACAAATCTCATTGCATGCTACGCATTTTATTATATGAAGATACATATACATATGTACATATGTATGTAGTATGTACGATGTATATTTTCCAATAATTTTTTTTTTTTTATTTTACGTGGGCACTAAAATGCATCGAATGCATTTTTCACAAATTTGCATTAAATGTAGTTAGTTATTGTTTTATAGTTACAGAACTTCACGCAGTGCACAGGACCAAAAAATTAATATAAAATATGGATCGTTTGTATAAATGAAGAAACGTAGATTAATTGTAATATACAATTAAAAAAAAATCGCGTGACAAATCAATAAATCGTTTTAGGTATTTTGTATTTGACATTTCCCCAATGATTTTCAATGGGAATCAAATATATTGACTGAGCCGGTCACTCATAACATAGCTTTTATTTTCGGAAAACCATATTTTTTTGTTAAGTAGCTTTTGTGCTTAGCATTTCCTGCTAAAACACACATTTAAATAGCATATTTTCCTGATTTTCCCACTACCTTGCTTGACAGACTTCAGAAAAAATGTTGGGTAATATTATTTGTTATATGGTTCCCTCACATATATTCTTCACCCTTACATCCCATATGTTCCAAAAAGTACTACTTTGGACTCATCTGTGCAGAGAATGTTGTGCCATTTCGTATGGGACCAGTCGAAGTGAAGTATTGCGAAGTTAAGGCGATTGCGCACCTGCCTTTTGGATATGTCGAGAAATACTTGACGCATCAACTTTCTGCTATATGTCATGTTTTACCTTAGTGAACGTCACAAATGGGTTTAAGTTCACCATTCGCTTTGTACGTGTACAGTTATTTAAAATATTTTTTTACTTGCGAGTTCATACTTCTTGGTTTGGATTATATTTCTTTAAATTTGCAATATCTGTGGGAGAACATTCAATAACATTTTTACATAAATCAGTATGTTTTATGTTCTGAAATTATTTTTACTGTTAGGAATACAGTGTTTTGAATTTCACTTTAAGTTCAATACAGGACTATATAAATAATAAAAAAATAATACTATTTTTCGATGTTTAACATTTTGCTAATATTAAGTAAAATAAATGCGGATTAAGTAAAAAAACGTTAACTTAACAAGATGCATAGGAAAAGACAATTTTTTTTTTTATAATTACGGTTCATGATTAGGACTTTCATATAAATATATATTCAAGATAAAGAAATAAATATATATTTTCAAATTAGTTTAAGACTTTGATATTTGATTTAAGTTTTATAAATGTATATTCGAATTATTTATTAACCATTCATGAAGCCTTGTTCATTGAAATATGTATGCAAAGAAACAAATTTTATAGTATCAAAACTTTAATAAAAAAATTACAGAATTGTAACACATTTTTTCTAAAAAATATTAATTTTTCGTACTAATTTCAGAATGCTGACTTCACGGATAGACGAAATGAGATAATCAAGCAATTTTTCAGGATATTATTTCGGAATGAATTAGAAAATATACAGTTTTTAAATGCTTTTCTTCATATACTCAGAACTTATTCCCAAAAAAACTAAATAAAATAGAGGCAAAATATAAAAAAAATTATAATTCGAGCGTAAAATCTTATTTACAGTGTAAAAAACCAAATTTTAAAATCCAGGACGTTTACATATCTCTTTTTCTCCCAATGTGGTTTTTATTGACGTGTATTTTAGTCCATATATTTGTGATTAATCCAAATATTATATATTCTTGATTTTTAAAGCGTTTTTAATATAATTTTAGAAATAATTAATGCACAAAATTTATCAAATATATAAAATAATTAAAGTAATTTGACAATTTTATTTTTCTGATTACATATAAAAGCTGACTGTTCTGAAATCAACTGAAAAGGCTGTATCATAAATATTTTGATTTTCGATAAAAACTAGATGAAAGTGGTACAAGTACAAATCAAAAAGTATGGAAAAACCAAAGAAATTTATGTAGTTTTTCAATCAAAAACCGTAAACTCAAATTGAGTAAATTGGCACCAAATTACTTCAATGTTCTTGATGCAACATATGCTATATTTGACTGTTTCCAGCTGTGCGGATATTGAAAATTAAACAGAAGTAATTTTAGTTATAATTACGGTCATTACTAAAAAAAATGATCATTAATTGTAAAAATTAAATTTTTTTTCTTCGAAAGTAGAAGGTATGTATGTTCATATGGGCAATTCTCTTTTTACGTTAACCTTATGAAACCGACCTTCAACATCAAATATTTTTTTAACTTCTGTTTTTTTTTTTTAAATAACTTTTGATGCAATTATGTTGCTACAAAATAGCCATTAAAAAATATAAAATCTTTTTGAACCCCAAAAGTAAACGAGTTTGAAGAATTGTTCATAATAGTGTCCCGAGGATAGCCTTTTTCGAGATTTCGATGTAGGAAGACCCCTCATGGGATGCGTAAAACTTAGCTTAATACGAAAAAATTACTCAAAAAATTTCTAAAATTGGTCTTCAGTTTCCTACCAGCGATAGAAAAATCATGGGTCCCATACATTTTGGTAAAAAAAAGTTTCGATTTTTTAATCGAAATGGGTATCAAAAAATTCGTAATTTTATGCTGGTTGTGGAAAAAATATTTTAAAAATTTTTCCTATCGGATTTTGTTTCTCTTGAAGACTTATTAAGGCATTTTGATGAAAATTTTTTTCGAAAAATTTTGAAAATTATATATTACTACCTTAAAGGGAACAAAATTATAAAATTCTTATCAATTTTTTGAGAAATAAAATTATTGCGAAAATTATTTAAAATATTTTTTTTTTATAATTAGCTAAAAGTTACAAATTTGTTGATACCCATTTCAAGACAAAACTCAATACTATTTTTTGAACGAAATGTTCTATCGCTAGTAGGGAACTGAAGATCAATTTTAATTTTTTTACATTTTTCCCATATTAAGCTAATTTTTACCCATCGTTTGAGGGGTATTCCTACAAAATTTTTGTCTACGGAACACTCTATTGTCCATATAAGAATAAATGTTTGTGACCTGTTTTATCTAGTTAAAAAAATTTATTGTTGAAAGTAACATTTGTGATGGCATATTTTAAGTGATATACCCATATTTTTGTGGACTGCAGCTTTTCGGATTCGATCGGATTCGGTCCAATTCTTGTTTTGTTTAGTGCAATTTTAATAAACAGTGAATGTTCCCAAATGCACCCTTTGTGAACAAAGTACAGTTTGCTATTTTAGAGGTAACATAATGCAATTTGTCACGAATAACTATTTTGATACAAAGAAATTGGTTATAATCGGATCATTATTTCACTTAACTCCCATATAGATGTCCTCCCGAAATAGGGGTTTAACGCTCATAAAAGCCTATAATATACAAATATTTGTATATAATTTTATATAATTAAAAATTTTTATGCTAAAGCCCCTCAACCGGAAATCATTTTAACGTGTACAAGTAGAAAGCATAGTTAGAAATTTTATGAGTATCGGTCCATAATTAGCTATAACTCCCATCTCCTACCCATTTTCGGAAATCATTCTAAAGTGCATATATTTTTATAGAATGTTTAGAATCTAATTGTGGCGTCCCAATTTATAATTTATTTAAAAAATTATATTTGGCAAAAAGAACCAAAACTATGTTACAACGCATTGTTAAAGGTCGTTTTTCAATCACAAAAACCAAAAAAGTGTATAAACGTCACTTTAAACAATTATAATGTAAAATTCAAATAAAGACTGCGCTCGAAAAATCTGTTCGGAAGCCCTTTATAAAGACAGGGTGACCATTTCAATTAAAAAAATCAATTTTTTAAACAAGCTTTCCCCGAACTGGAATTTTGGGTATTTCAGAGTAAGAAAATGGGAATCTTCTTCTTTTAAGGAAAATTTTTTTTATATTGTACTAAAATTTCACGATCATAGCTTAATTAATGTAGATTTTATTTAAGTTCAAATATAAAAGTTTTTTTCTTTGAAAAACAACACTAAATCCAAAATTGTTTGGTTTTTTATCAATTTAATGAAAACTTTTAGTTCCGAATATCTCTTAAACTAAAAGAGATGACCTACAGAGTAAGCATATTTTTTGTAGAGATTTACAAGGACTATCTATATATAAAATTTCTTTTACATTATACATTACATACCTGAGGTGGGCATCTTTGGAGGGCCACCCACCACTGTTTGAATGTTGATTTTTTAACTAACAAAAACATTAAAAATTACTGATTTTTTATTATTTTTACTAACATTATATAACATACCAAATCAATAATACTTAAGGCACGGTCACATTAGGGAAACATTTGACTGAAACTCACAAATATTTCTTTGCCGTAATGCGACCATAAAATATTTTTGTGTAGCAAACAAAATTATTTGATAACAAACAAAAATACTCATAATGTGAACACAATGTGACCACATAATGGAAAATATTTTCCCATTTTTTGAGCAAATAATTATTTGAACTTACAAAATTTTTGTAAGAGAAAACAACATCAAATAATAGTTTTATCGAGCCATATTTACTATTGAATTTAAGGGTGCCAAAAATCATTTTATGCATTTTATGATATATCTAATGTTTTTTAGTATCAGCTATATTTCAGGACGATATAGCAATATTATACCAACCATCTTTTAAAGATATATACTCTTCCTTTGCATGTATTGTCAAGAAATCTATTCTGATCCAAGTGTAAAATTTTCAGTGAGGCAAAATGGAGAAAATTACAATGAAAAAATGAGCGGCAGCAGGGGGATCTTAACGTTCTAGATGCTGGTGGTATTGGGGGCAACACACATGCACGTGAACAGCCTATTCCGATGGCTATGCCATTATCTTACCTTTTCTTCTTCCTTTTCTAAAGAGCTCTACATTACAAATCAAAAAATTTTCATTTTCTTTATTATGTTTTCAATAAAAATAATTTTATTGTTTTAGACAGTTTGATGAAATAATTTTGAAGACAAATAATTTTTCAAATGTGACCGATGAGAAAACATGTTTTCCTATTTGCCTATTTGATTATATTTATTGTCTATTTGAACAAACAAAAATGGGAAAATAAATGTGAGTAATGTGACCATGAAATAAATTTCATATTGCTTTGAAAAATTTTTGTTTACGTTCTGGCAAACTAATTTGAAACAAACATTTCCCTAATGTGACCGTACCTTTACAATTTTTATTCTCTTTTTTTAAACTACAAAATATGACTAAAAAATATTTTGTGTAATTCTTCTTTATTTCCATTTCTTCAATAAATACATGCATATTAATTACATTTACTTACAATTGCTTACATTTTCTTAGTGCTAAGATAAAAAAAACTACATAATGTTGCTCCTTGGATGAATAAATGCTTGCCCGGGGAATATATTCTTATTTTATACTTTATTCTCTTTGACGTATTTTTGGAGTTGCAAAATCTGTTGAAATATATGAAATTCAAATGTTAGTTAATACTTATGATAATGATTTTGGGTTCTGCACTTACCACTTTCTTAAAATAATGTGAAGAACTTCCGCCAAATTTTCATCTTCAGAACAACATCTCCGACCAAGCAACAACTGTAAAGGAATATGAATTTAACACAATTAACAAAAAATTACTTAATTTTTTTTTTTTTTTTAATTTTTTATCTTCTTATTTTATTTATTTTGTTGACAATAAAGCCTTTGAATATAAATTTATAGTTCAGTACTTCTGTTTTGATTTGGGACGAGTAAATTACTGAAAATATTAACTGTAACTAAAAATACTTTTGTTTGGTAGTTTGTTTTTTGAACAACGTGTATAGAGTTAAAAAATAATTTTCTTTGTGGAATAACTAAATTTTTTATAATTTTCAACATAAACGAAAACTTTTTAAATAAACTACAGCCAGTAAATGTAAAACTTAAAAAAAAAAGTGTAGAAGAAAAGTGTCACAAAAAGTTATTTGCTATGAAGTTTTGAAAGTTGAAAGGAAATCTAGCCTAAAGACGTATAAAGTACAAAAAATCCTAATAGAAACGCAACCAAGAAATTAGAGGTAAAAAAATAAGGTGAAAGTACTTTAGACGAATTAATTTCATAATTATGATTAGTGTATCATAGACGATGAAACGTCCATACAGGCAGACTTTTTTCAACTTCCTGGTCAGGAATTCTATATTGCAGATGCTAGAGGCAATGTGGCAGAAAAATATCGTGTATCAAAGAAATCAAAATTCCCAAGGAAGTTTTTGATTTGGGAAGCCATATGCAAATTGGAGGAATTTTAACTTGTTTTGCATATACATATTGATGGTTCTATGAATGATATTACACCCGATAAAATGTGTAAATATGGGGTTGATATACCAATAGATTTTCAGCCTGGTGTAGAGAATATGACGATGATGGCTTGAAATTAACTTTTATTATTTTGAAAATAATAATAATAATAATAACTTGATCAAAAATATTGTTACATAGTCAGGTTTTAAAAAGCTCTCGGATTAATCCAAAAGCAAGAAAATTGAGTGCCACCCGAGACGAAGACAAGAAACGTTGCCCAATGGGGCCAGACGAAAAATATTTGGTAGTAAATCTATATCTCCTAAACTATGGGAGAGTTATGTAAGAGGGCCTAATCTTTCAGAAAAATTACATTTTAGTCACCCGTCATCTTGTAACAATACGATTTAAGCTACAGGGCATAGTGGTCGAAATACCCATTATAACGAAGTCTAGTGCTTTTGTATTGAATTGCTTAAGATACTTCTTTCTACACAACTTGTGCTTTGTTAAAACTTGAACGAATGCCACGCCCATATTTTATATACAATTTTTTATTTTTTGTCTCAATAACTAGTTTTTTTATTATTCTTTATTTTCGTTTATGTAAACATTTTTGATAGTCAAAAATAACTTTATGAATTCGTGGACAACTCGAACAAAAGTAACTAGTAATTGAGACAAAAAATAAACCAGGAAAGCAAAGTTTTTGCCGAGTAGTTATGTGAAAATAACAGTTTTAAAAAATTGTGCGTAAAATGTGGGCGTGGCATTCGTTCAAGATTTAACAAAGCACAAGTTGTGTTGGAAATGAAGAATTAAATACGATACCAAATAAATAAATGATTTCATTCGGATTAAATAATACAGCAAAATATTAGTAAGTTATAAATATTGCCCTGCTTTGGAAAAAAATTAAAGGGAGAGAAATCTTCAAAGATCAATTCCTTTAAACTGAGTGAGTTTTGTTATAAAAATAATTCATTATCTGATATCTGAATGTGTGGAATTTTAGGAACTCTCACTGACTCTCCCTAGCATTTAGATATAGTTGTGAGCACAATCAAACCCTAAGTGTAAATCAGAATTGAAAGGGCTTATAAAAAACACATAATATAGTATTAAAGGTTTCTTTTAAAAAATGAAATATTAAATACCTATGTATATCCAAAAGATGTGTTCATTTAAAAAGCTTATTTTTTAACTGAATTTTAGAATCGCTTTTAATCGTCAACTAAATGAGTACTTCAGTACATTTGAATGTTAAATAGCAACAAAAAGGTACGATCGTATCTTTTCCATTCCTGCTACTTACATTTGCTGCAAATGTGATGAAAAGTTGAAAATTTGAAAATCAACTGTGTACATTATGTACCAAGAAATATGTATGCCAACAATTGCCCAAAGACTTAAAAGTGATATTTTTTATTTTGCAGCACAAAAAAAGTTGTGTTATTAAAATGAATGATGTTTAATTGAACTGGCCATCAACGTCAAATTTTGGCCTAAACATAGTAACGGCTGGATGTTTAACTCAACCAGACGGCTAAACTGGTGGACATTGAGACAAAGATACTACCACATGTACATACATAGACTTTTTGAACAAATGAATGAGTATGTTAGTTAATAAATGAATGATGAGAGGTAAATATATAGAAGAGAATTGAGTTTGAACTTATTTCATCGATGGATAACAAACATAAAAAAAATTTAGTCATCTGACTGTCGGTCTGCGCCTAATGACCCTGCGCATTTACCATTCGAATACCAACAAATATACTAACAAAATTTACGCAGTCAGCCCACTTGATCATACATGTGTACAAGACGAAGAGTGTTTGCACTCGGACAGGTTTCTCACTTCTAACTGTTCTTTACAATAGTTACAGGTGATGGTTATTTTTGTCTTGACATGCATCCATTCGCTTACATTCGCACTTACATACAAGCGTTCGAATTTATGTATGTGTGTATGTATGTATCTGTTTATGTTCACGAAATAATCACCGTTTTAGCTGAATTAATGTCTAACTGAATTGATATTTCTTTCTAATTTCGGTGGAGTTCACACAAGTAGGCAGACGGCTGCTATTGCCTGCATGTTCACTTGTGTTTTACTGTGGCTTTCAGAATCCCCACTTGAGATTGTCTGAGTGGTGTCATAAAAAAGTGAATGTTGCCCCAACTTGTAACAGGTAAAAGCATAAACGCATCTTCGTCTGTAGCAATATTAGTTGCAAAGCACGGTGCTCATAAACCTCATAAACACTTCACTAATGTTTGCATGTGAATTTTGCTTACTTTACATCTGCTCATCTAACTTAAGCTGTTCGTATCAGGGTTACCATTTAAATCGAAAAATTCCGGCAAAGAAAATACCCTTTTTTCAGTAGTATTTAACATAAGACTTTTTATACCCTCCATCAGAAATGATGTATCTAGTGATTTATGAATAGATAAACCTTTTACACAAAAGGAAGTAATCAAATTTGAACCATTAAATTATACAGATAAAATCATATTTAAATAAAATTTTTATAAATTATCCCAAATTAAAAACAAACGAGAGAAGAAGATATAGTCGGTCAAGCCCGACTATTTGATACCCTACACCATTTCGATCCACATAGTTTTGTTTTTACTTACAACTTCCTTGTGTTAAATATTAACATAATACTAACATTTGTATGGGATTTATGTACGTTAGTGATTTTGGGGAGAGGATTTTATATGGGAGCTATGGTCAGTTATGGACCGATCTTTGGCAGACGGATTCTTGCTGATATAAAACTTATTTGTACTAAATTTCATTAAAATATTCTTATTTTTAAGGCATCTATAAGTGTTAAAACTCTATTCCGTGAGGACATTTGTATGGGGGCTAGGTGAAATAATGGGCCGATCATAACCAAAATCAATTCGTCCCTGTGTTGAAAAAAGCATATGTACCAAATTTCATCAAATTATCTTCAAAACTGCGACCTGTACTTTGCGCACAAGCTTTACATGAACAGCCAGCCAGCCAGCCAGCCAGCCAGCCAGCCGACCAGACGGACGGACGGACACCTTTGGTGGTGTAGGGTATAAAAAGTACATCTGCTCGCTTAAAATTGGTTTTATATGTCATATTGTTTCGATTCTTCCTCACCTGAATTTTAAACAGTATAATATCCGATTTTTTTTTTTCATATATACAGTGGAATTAGAAATATTCAAAACATTTACATATTTTATATACTTTTTATTTAAAGGTATTAAACATTATTTGCTTAGTACTAAAATTCAAGTGGGTTCAAAATGTTTTAAGGATTTATAATTTTATGGATCACAAAATATATTCTTAACCTCAAAAATCAGACCCACATATTTCGCATTACATTAAAAATTTTGATACAATAAAATCAATTTTCGATGTAAACTTTATCATCAAATAAAAAACAAGTTAAAAATTTTGCTAAAATTTAATTTAAAAAAATAAAATCTAGCTTTTTGCTGGGATATTATTACCCAGCAAAAAAAGAACTGAAAAAGTCATGATTTTAACATTGTGCTGTCATTGGAAGGAAGCACTTAGTGGTGAAAAAGAGCTGCAGAAGTAATTTTTTTAATCCATGGTTGACATTGGTAGGATGTTATTCTTTTACACTTCCTGTTCACTGCTTTTGAAGCAATTCTCTTAAAACTATGTTTATAACATTTTTTAATAAAAATTCTGTTTTTGCCCTATTAAATAATAATAAAAATGCATTAAAATTTTTAAAATTTTAATTCTGTTAGAAGTTATTACCATTTTTTTCCGCTAAAAATCCATTTATTTTCACTTTTTTGGAAGTAATTATTAAGAACTTCCAAAAAAGTTTAAAATATGCACTTTGTTCCTCTTTTGAAGTTGTGAAAATGTTGTTTTTTTTGAAGAACTTCTTTGTTTTTTGCTGGGTATGAATATTAATGTTTAAAATTAAAAAAAAAAAATAATTTTAACTTAAAATTTTCAATAGTTTTGAAAATTTTTTAATTTCATATAAAACAATTAAATAAACAAATTGAATTTGTTTCCTTTTTGTGAGTCATTCCATTTAAAACCGACACGACAAATTACAAATTTGGACCTTACACCATTGTGTATATGTGTAAAAAATTCGGGTAGGGGCCTTTACGGTGGTGATCCGATGATTTTTATCTATGCGTTACAAATATCAGCACAAATCTATAATACCACAATTAAGTAATTAAGTTATAGTATTTGAATTTTATTTTTATACCCTACACCACCAAAGGTGATTGGGTATAAAAAGTATACCGTTCGACTCAGAATCACTTTCTGAGTCGATTTAACGATGTCCGTCCGTCCGTCCGTCTGGTCGGCTGGCTGGCTGTCCATGTAAAGCTTGTGCGCAAAGTACAAATTTAGCACAAATAAGTTTTATATCAGCAAAAAACTGTCTGCCAAATTTCATGAAGATCGCTCCATAACTGATCATAGCTCCCATATAAATCACTAACGTGCATAAATCCCATACAAATGTTAGTATTATGTTAATATTTAACACAAGTAAGTTGTATAATAGTAAAAACATAATTATGTGAATTGAAATGGTGTAGGGTATCATATAGTCAGGCTTGACCGACTATATCTTCTTCTCTCGTTTTTTATGAAAACATCTAAATTAAAAATTTATTTTAAGATTAATTTAATTAATTTTAAAACTCAAAAAAATGTCTATAGTAATGTAATAATTAAGTAAAATATGCTAAATATAACTGAAAAATAAATAAATGGTCACACTGACTTTTTCAATACAAAAATGTAGGGATAGTCGTTTGATTTTGCTTAATAATGTGCCCGAAGTCTTTTCAGTTTTTATTGACACATGCGGACACCCTAACAAGGACCAGGAAGAGATTTATGGACAATATGTGCAGCTAGAGATAAGTACATATCTTTAGAAAATGGTTCTTACAATTTTATTATATCGTCCCGAAATATAACGGATACTAAAAACACTAAATCGAACATAAAATGATCCAAAATCCACTGTTGTCTAAAAATGTTTTTATACCTTACTCCACCATAGCCACAGAGGGCCAGAGAGATAGATTTTTGGCCATAAGTCATTTTTAAGAATTTGAAAATAACGAATATGGCAAATTATTAGGAACACTTAAAACCATGTTTCTCGAAATTTTTTCTTGTTATCCATCTACATCATTTCCTTCTGTATCGAACCAAATTTAAAAAAGTTGTTAGAAATTAATTTTATTGAAGGGTAATTTTTTTGGTTTTTGCTACATATTTTTATGACAGAAGCTGAAATTTTTTTTCGCATCATATAACATCTGAATCGGCAATTATAACAAAAATAACCCGAATTTAAATTATTTACATATAGTATATTTTTTTAAAATTTTAATCAAATAAGTTAAAATTTTGTTGATATTAACCTTCTTCCAAAGAAATCCCCACGAATCCTCAGTCCGATAAAAGCAATTTTTTTCTATTTTTATATCTAATAGAATGTTAGTTTCCGAAAAAAGTTGCCCAAACTTGCTCCAAATGATAAATGGCCACATCGCACCATTCTATAATAGTGTTCCTAGATATCAAAATATTATAAATTTTAAGAAAACATTTATATATTTTTTCAAATAAATAATTATCCAATGTATTTACACAAAAATGGATACTTACGATATAATTATAGATGCAGTTAATTTTCTATCTCTATTTAAAAGAAGAAAAACAGTATGGAAATTGGTCATGATTCGTCAATTATTTCTACTCGCTTAGAAATTCCTTATTTATATCACTATTTCAATAAAATTCAGTACAAATAAGTTGTATACAATATTAAATCGGAGTACAAAATATTAGGAAGATCGCTCCACAATTATGCATAGCTCTCATATAAAGTCCACTTTCGAAAATTAATTTAACTCCCAAAATCGAACATAAATTACTGTATCATGGTAATATTTGATACAAATAAATTTAAAATCAGTAAAAATCATATAAACTAATTTCATATTAGGTCCATATCCGAAAATTTCGAAAATCATTTTAATGCACAAATGCAATGGTGTAGGTTGTTATATTGTCGGGATAAACCGACTATAACTTTCTCACTTGATTTTTTATGTTTGCTTTTGAATTCAGTAACATCAAAAGCAAACAGAAAACTTAATTTTAGAAAGATACAGCAACAAAAAAATTTTGGACGCCACATTGTTTCCGCCATTTTGCATTTTTTTAATATTTTCGATAATTTTATAGAATACAGATTTAAAAATTTTCTTGTATTTGTTTTTTGACACATTTATCGATTATAAAAAAAATTATTTTTGAAGAAATTAACATGACTTAAAGAAAAATGTTGAGTCCGTCTGGATCTTTGAAACCACTGTACCGATTTAAATGAAACTCGAAACATCGATTAAGGAGTAGTTAATATTATTGGCTGTAGTATGTAGCTGGAGCACGGACGCCGCTACAGTGGGCCAAAGTTGTCTACCTCGAGGGTGAAAAATATATCGGGGCTTATAATTTTTACAAATATGAACCGATTTTAAATAATTTTACACTTTTGAATTTCCCTAAGCAAGACAAAGAAAAAATATGCTTACTATGCTAAGTTATCTACTATGGTTTAAAAGACTTGACTTTCGTGATTTTGTCCCACAACTTTTAAAAAATTTTAATATTTTTGGCATTTTCTAAAAGACGAGATCTCAAGAAGTGTAAGTGTAATTTTGAAAAGTTCTGAATGTTCACCCTACATGCAGCAGTGGTCAAAAATTATAAATTTTGGATGATAAGTTGAACTTTTTGAGTCTGTAAAAAAAATTGTTGTTGATTTCAATACTTCTGTGAAAATTATATAGTTCAATATGTTCTTAAAGGATTTGCAAAAAATGATGACAGCCTACCGGTAAATTTCGCCACACAAGGTAATTTTCCGAAAATACTGATATTTTCAATAATAACCATAAAATACAGAATAATGCATTAATAATAACATCTAGATGATTTTATGCACTATAGGGCGATTCCCGGAAGTGAATTTATATTGGAGATATGGTAAATTATGGACCGATTCTCATAAAATTTTGCAATGTTGTTTCTGCTTACATAAAACTTATTTGTGTCGAATATTAACATGATACTAACATTCGTATGAGATTTATTCACATTAAAGTGATTATCGGAAGAAGGGTTTATATGGCATTTTTGAGTGTTGAAGCTCTATGCTAGGGGGACATTTGTATGGGGTATAGGGGAAATAATGGACCGATCATAGACTTCGTCCTTGTATTATAAAAGTATCTTCAAAATTGCGACCTGTACTTTGTACACAAGGTTTAAATGGACAGCCGTTCAGCCAGACGGACGTACATCGTCCGTATACTGTATATAGTATATATACTATATATAGTATATATACTATATACACTGTATATAGCAATGTTGGAAACCGATACCGATAAAATACCGTTTAAAGTTAGTTACCGTAACTGATACCGATACCGAAATTATTTTTTTAAAAATACCGGTATTCAAATACCGTTTCCCTCTGTACCGGTATATACCGGTAATATAGTTTCGGTATTTTAAAAATATATTTTTTCAACATATGATATTGTAAGAATAATTTTTCATATAATTTACTTGAGAAAATAAGAAAGATAAAATTATTTTTAATAATAAGAGTTTATTTGATGTAATAATTATAGAATTTTATTTTTTGTTTCTTGGTTATTTTTAAAGATGTTTAAATCCCTTAAACCTAGTGCGACTTCACTTTGATAAAAAGTCTTACTGCGAACATAAAAAAGATATGGGCATTTCAACTTACGATATTCTTTCTGTGAATTTTGACCGCGATTCACGGGAATTTTAAAAGCACTTAAATGAAAGAAAATTGCATGAATTTTAACAAACGATTATATATTACCGATTTTTTTTACGAAAATAATATAATATGCTAAATCCAGCTGGGAACTATTTATATAATTTCATTATTCTTTAAATTACTTGTATAAGATGAATCTAAGGTATGATTTCAAATAAATATCATGTCATCACTAATAAGCAGCAAGTAAAAAAAAAAAAAACTTAAACTCATTGAAAGGATCTTGTAAGCATCTAAATGCGATTTAAATTTGTCATTGGCATGGACAACATCCGGAATTAATCTCTAGAAATTCGGAAAAAAATTAAGATAGTCACGTCAGACCATGTAGCAGGAAGTTGAAATTTCTCGAAAACATTATTTCATAATTTAGGTACATCTAAATATACGATGCACTTTATTTTTAATAACGTTGATGGACCACCCTATTGAAGCTATAAACAATTTTATACTATTTGAAATCACATTCTTAAGTGAAATCCCGGGAAATCGAAAAGTCCGGGAAAATTTTCTTCTGAGCGGCTTCAAAGTTTGAATTATATCTAAATTTCTCACTCTTATTTAACCATGATTATGGCGCGTCGTTTTGATCATGCAACTTTTAAAATTTCTAGTGAGTAAATGGGATAATGGGGAGTTATGGACATAATTAGTACTTTCTTGTTGTAGCATTATTTCTTCTCTACAAAATTTCTCGGCTGTAATTGACACATTAGCTCTTACTTAAACAGTTATACAACCTATAAACTCTTTGGGGAATCATATTTTCTTTACTAATTTTAATGGTGATTGAAACGAGTATTCCGAAACGCATTTTCCATATTTTTTTGGCGCTAACTTGTGACGAAATAAAAAAAAATTTATGCTTTTCCATTTTTTTCTGCTACTTCACGGATTTTTGCCATTATGCAATTTTACATTTTGTAATTTGTAGAATAAAATTAGTTTTTTTTTTTTTTTTTTTTTTTTGAAAAATGTTTCCAAAATTAATTGAACGATTTTTGTCTGTATTAAAAAACTGTGTTAGCATAAACTCAAAATATATATTTGTACATTAGGCTACTCCAAATAATAAAATGATATTAAAAATTATTACATGTTATACTTTTATTTAAAAAAATTCTCATAAATATTGATAAAAAATATTGAGCAAATATAAATATTGAGATTAATTGATACATTTTTGAGCAATAATATATTAATTTGTTGATTTGTGCACAGATTAAAAGCTATTTTGTCTTTTATATTTTTTAATATTTATTGTAGCCAAACCTGTAAGAAGTTAATATATAGCAATGTTAAGCAATATTATTATAACACTGTGAGACATAATTCTTACCAAAAATCGAATAACATAGAAGCTTGGAAAAGGAATTAGGATCACAAGAGTTAACAGAGTTCGGCAATCAGAAATATTGAGGGGGTTTGCAATCGTTTTTTACGCCTTCTGTTGTTGGGGTGTTTAAGTTGCTTTGCTTTTGTTAATTTTTAATGGTACCATCTTCAATTGATCGTAGGCTATTGTGGGATGGAGTGATGTCGTAGATTTTGATTTCAATTGTTCCAGCAATATCTGTAAAAAGAAACAATTTTAAAGTTAGTATGCACATTCACATTATTATAAAATACTTACGTAAATGTAATTTAATTTTTTGCATATTTTGCAAAGATCATTTTCAATTTCTTTAACTTCTCTGCCGCCTAAAATTAACAATCCTTACTATTTTTCCGTGTTCATTCTTAAAAATATTCCCTTAAAGAATAATTGATGTTAAAAGTAACCACCAGGGCCCAATCATGTTTAGTTCGAAAATATTTAAGGATATAAATAAATTAATTTAAATTAATCCAAAAAATAAAGCTCTTACCAAACGTATTTCTTTGAAAAATTATATAAGTTCTTCCTTCTGTTTATATTTTTTAATGTTTTTTTATTTAATATTTTTCAAAAATATATGTCAATTACTTATAGTTTAAAGATTATTTGATCAACATTATTCTTTTTTCGTTTGTAAATAACGAATTAATTTTCTTTTTATTGTTAGAATATAATTTTATTGATTATTGTAACTAACAAACAGTTATTATTTAAATTATCATAATACAAACAATTTTTTAATTACAAATACCAATACTTCGTTTAGGTATATGAAATTTATTCGATTACATCTAATGAACTTTTTAAATATATTTTAACCATCTATAATTGATTACGATAACTGAATCATACATTGTCAGAACTTTATTTTAAATATAGATAACATAATAAATAATATATGGAGCTAATAAAAATGTAATGATTGTAATAAAATTTTAATATTTTTAATCAAATATCGATATGTGTGACAATTTCCCAACTAATCTTTTTTCTGTGTGTAAAAATCGTATGAAGTTCTCTAACGAAAAATATTCATATACAAACATGTAATTTAATATTTTTTTGCGAAGTTCAAGTAAAAATTAATTAAAAATTAAACCTTTTTAAGTTTTTACTAGTTTTTTAATAATAACGGTATTTACCGGTATTTTAGTTTCGGTACCGGTATACCGATACCGATATAATTTAAAATACCGTTATCGATACCGTTACCGAAATAAATAAAAATTGAATACCGATACCGTTACCGATACCGTTATTCGTTTCGGTTTCCAACCTTGGTATATAGTAAAATTATATACAGTGAAAGCTCCCATAGGCGGACAGCGATCGTCACGTTGATTTTGTCCGTTATCGGGAGATGTCCGTCTATGGGATATGGTACATAATTTTTTTTACAAGGGGAAATTCAGTACTATATCTTTTTATTTTAACATCCAAGATTGATTGTAATGAATTAACTTATAGATATACATATTCTTATTTATACATATGTATCGTCAACTAAAATGCAAAAGGCCTTAACCACTTAAAAATCAAATGTTGGTTTACTTACTGGATTATAATGTACTGACGCAAAATACATTTATACAAAACATTTCATGCTCATATCTTCAAAAAATATATCACTATTGACAAAAGTCAAAAGATCGTAACATTAACTTCATAAACGAAACAGTCATAAAATTGTATCCATTTAAGAAAAATTTTATTTGAAGTGTTTTATCATTCATCTATTTTTGCATTAAGTTAACGTTTGAAAATTTTTAAAAAAATAAATAAAAAATTGTGTTTTTTTCTTTTGCTTCTGCGGCAAACGGTGTTGGTTGCCTGGCCTCGATCTTAAGCAGCACCCAATTACTTTTTTTATATGACTGATGCCAAAGTCACTCTGCGCAACAAGAGCAGAATTTTTATGCTTTTTGTTAAAAAATTATGTCAAAATTTTTAGGAATTTGCCGCCATTGTGTTGAATGAAAAATCATGGACCAATCATTGAGACTGTCTTCAGGACATAAATAATTGGGACAGCATCTATTTTTAGGGATCAAGTTTTCATTTTCTTTTTTCCAGTATGAAGAATTTTTAATGAAGTGTAAAAGTCAAAATTAAATTTAAAAAAATAGTTTTTGCTCAAAACCAGCAAATAGTTAACTAAAAAAACAAATAGTAGACTATTGAATTTCAAAAATGTAAGTAAATATGAAATATTATAAAATATTCGGTACATTTCTTTTACGGTTTATGATTTTTGTCCGCCTACGAGAGATGTTTTCTTTAAAAACAGGTGTCCGCCCAAGAGAGCGTCCGCCTATCGGAGATTAATTTATTCTAAAAATGCCACCTAAACCACGGGACCTTAAAATTTTCCGTCTACCGGAGATGTCCGCCTATGGGAGCTCTCCGTTAAGGCAGCTTTTACTGTATATATTTCTAATTTCCACATTTATCAATTCTACATTAAATATTTTATTTCATGTGCAAAAATTATTTTGATACCTAGAAGCATTTAGAAAATATTCAGGATCAAATTTTTTTAATATGTCCCTGTAAACATAATTTGCATTTGTTTGTTTTGTTTTAAGAAAAGTGTGCTAAAGATGCTAACATACAGTGTTGCCATTTTAGCATTTTTTCTGCTAGATTTGGCAGAAAGGATTGGAAAATGGCATATTTATCTTGAAAAATTCTGCTAAATGCTTTTCAGCATAATCGACCTACTAACAGCAGTTTTTTTAGAATACATATTTTTATACCCTTCACCACAGGTGTAAAAGGTATATATAAGTTTGTCATTCCGTTTGTAATTCCCACAATTTTCGTCGGAGAGCAAAAAAGTTTACATTTTCGGGATCCTTGTAAGAAATGATGACGATAGGACCATGTCCGTCCGTCCGACCGTCCGTCCGTGTGTCGGTTGAAATGGCGTTTATGAAGCCCACTGATAACTGACATATATAATATATATATCAAACGATCGGAAATGCTTTCGAGAATTTTGCTATTGGAATTCAGCAAGATCGGTTCATACAATGCGGAGATATGTTAAAAAACCGGTTTTCCAGTTTCTGAAGCCTCTGTATATACTAGGGACTTCGTTTTTACAAAGAAGTCTCGGACATTTTTTTCTGAATTTTTGTTATGAAAAAATGAAATAAATCGGTTCAATAATAACTGAGATATCGGACAAAACGCATTTTTTATTTTTTAAAGCCCTGGTTTAAGCTATAGATTTTTATTTTTATATAGATCAGTCATAAATGTTTTTATAGAATTTCGTTTTTTTTTTAATAAACCAAATTTGTTTATAATCAACAGAGTTATGGCCCAAAAACAAATCTGTTAAGAATATAAATACACACACAAACATGTATATTAAGCATTGTAATGACTATTAGTGACGTTTTTTGTTTTTTGTATAGACAAGTAGTTTAGTTAGCAACAGAAGTAATATAATGAATAACAGTGTTGTTGTTGTTCTTTGTATATGCAGCCAGTTTGTATATACACACATAAAAAAATAAATAAATATGGAATTGTTGTTGTTTATTTTTTAAAAGCAAAGCCTGCTATGATTGTTTTTTTTTTTTTCATATTCAAATTTTCGTAGTTTGAAAAAAATTTAGATTTATATATGTGAAAATATGAAAGCATACGTTAAGGCGAAAATTTTATTATTTGTCGGTAATATGGTAATATGATGTCGATAAGATAGTAAGATGGTAATATGGTGAAGGGTATCAAAGATTCGGCACAGCCGAATCTTTTTTCAATTTCATTTATTATTCTTTCGTTATTTTTAAAATTTTGGTATTTACAATTTCTAATAAAAGGGTTACATATCTCATCTTACAAGACTTGAAACTAATAGAGTGCAGAATTTTAACACCTTAGGTTTAATTTTATAATGATTAATGTTCAAAATTAAAAAAAGGGCCAAAAATTACTTAACTTTTTACTATTTTTCTACACTTTGTTCGCGAGTTTACACTTTTTGATATCATTCGATCTTATATAAACTAATAGGACTTTGTTCATACATTCTGCACCATTTTTGTTATTGTGCAGATATTCAACAGTTAAATACAGGGTAATCGAGTTTTGATGACACAATTTTTTAGTTTTTAAAAATGTTTGGGAGGGATTAGGATTTTGAAATAGGGACTGACACTTGTTGTAATTATGTGTTGTCTGCTCTATATATTATTGATTTTCCCGAAATATTCAACGTAATAGTCTGGAAGATAATAGCGAAAAGTCTGTTTTTCACGAGGCTCATTCACAGTTTCATATAAAAAGAACTTAATTTTTTGTTATTTTACAGATTAAAATCGAAGGAACATTAAAAATAAATTTAATAAAAAAAAAAATGTTATAAAAAATTCGATGGTTGAAAACCTATTCGAACTATTGTCTAAATTTGTAATATCTTTATTAGTTTTACCCTTATCTAATACTGAAGTGGAGCTTTTATTTGCCGTTATGGATCAAAAATTTCGAAAAGAGGGCCTTCCAAAACAATATTTATAGCAAATCTTGTAGAATATAATAATTTGACTTAACAAAACCATAGTGTAAAATATTGCTTGCAATACATGGTTATTTTAGTAATAATATGTATGTTTATACACATTCTATATAAACAGTACAATTCTCTCATTTTATCATAATAAATTTGAAACTCAATTTTAGCAAAGCAAAAAAATGCAAAACGTGGGTAAAACATTGCATTTAGCAGATTTTAGCATAATATTTTTGGTAAATTAGCAGATAACATCGAGAATTTTCTGGCAACACTGCTAACATAGCGAAATTTGTTATACATAGTTTTAAAGAACACATAATTTCCATTAAAATGATATAAATATATATCAATGTTCCAAGTTACATCTAAATCGGTTCAGTGGTTTCAAATTTCCTGACTTATTACCATTTATTTTGTTTTGGCCCCACTGGCTGGACGGCTGTCCATGTAAACCTTGTGCACAAAGTACAGGTTGCAATTTTGACGTGAGACTTTTATGATATAGGGACGAAGATTATTGAAATTGGCTGTGATCAGTCCAGTATTTCACATAGCCCCCATACAAATGTTCTCCCGGAATAGAGTTTCAACTCCCAAAAATGCCATATAAATAGAATGTATAAGTATACAGAAAAAAATAAAAATGGAGTCCAATTACGAAATTTGTAATATTAATTTTTTTGCTCCAATCATCAAAATGATAATATTAATAACTAGAATAATTGATATTCTTATTACTTCTTCTCCTTAAATAGATGCAATGAAATGAAAATGTTTGAAAATTTACTTAAATTTATTTTATTTCTGTATTTTTATAGACAAATATTTAATTTTTCTTTATATTTTACTAGCTAAATGAAATACATAGTAATTAAAGGATTAAAAAAATATACTAATTTTTGTATTTAATTTTTATGGGAGGGACCATACCCCCATAATCCGCTAATTTATTAGACAAATGTTTTCATGGATGTCGAAATTCTTTGTGCAAAATTTTAGCATTCCAACTCCAATAGTTTCCCAGATATACGCATTTTTGCATTTAATTCATATGGGAGGTACCATGCCCCCTACTTCTAGTCCGCCCATATTTTTCTTTAATATTAATATTGATACCAAAGTGGCTCCGACAAAATTTTAGAACTCTGTTATATTTTCTCAGATATGATAATTTAATATTTTCTTTATATGGGAGGTGCCACGCCCACTATTGCTAGTGTACCAATTTTTGTCCAAAATATTCATATTGAAGCTAATGCTAGTCGTACAAAATTTGAGCTCTTTAACTTTTATAGTTTCCCAGATATAACAATTTTGGTATTAACTTTATATGAGAGATGACACGCCCACTATTTCTTTTCCACCCATTTTTGCACAAAATGTTCACATTGACACTTAAGTTTATTGTACAAAATTTGGGAAATGTAACTGTTATAGTTTCCTAAATATACGGCATTTGGTATTGGCAAGCAATATTAGGCGTGGGATGTGCCACACCCCCTATTGCTAGTTCGCTTTTTTTTTCAAGAATGTTCATATAGGTGTCAAAGTTGTTCGTGCAAAATTTGAGGACTCTAGTATTACCAATTTCCGAGATATACTACTTTTAATAGTTATTTAGTAAGTGGGCGTGGCACCTCGCGCACATGGAATTTCAAAATAAAAAGGAGCCTATTTTTCCTTCCAGGCATATAGGAACACACTGTGAAAAATTCAAGAAAATCGGTTTAGCCGTTTAGGCGGCTATAGACTTCAAACAAACAAACATACATACATACATACATACATACATACATACATACATACATACATACATACATACATACATACATACATACATACATACATACATACATACATACATACATACATACATACATACATACATACATACATACATACATACATACATACATACATACATACATACATACATACATACATACATACATACATACATACATACATACATACATACATACATACATACATACATACATACATACATACATACATACATACATACATACATACATACATACATACATACATACATACATACATACATACATACATACATACATACATACATACATACATACATACATACATACATACATACATACATACATACATACATACATACATACATACATACATACATACATACATACATACATACATACATACATACATACATACATACATACATACATACATACATACATACATACATACATACATACATACATACATACATACATACATACATACATACATACATACATACATACATACATACATACATACATACATACATACATACATACATACATACATACAAACAAACACACATTAATTTTTATATATATAGATTAACAGCGGTCAATTTATTAAAAAACAAAACTGTAAACTAATTAGAAAATTAATTATATTAATAAACAGGGCAAGTTTTTCAAGCTTTTCGCTTGGAAAGTAAGCATTTGCATATTTCAAAAGAATTTCACAAAAAAAGCTTATTTTTTAAATCTTTGCATAACTTTGCATATAATGGATACAAAAGTTAGTTTTCTTAACAAAAACACACTTTTTTTGTGATTTTTGGAGTTCAATCAAATGATTTCTAAACATTTTTTTGTGAGTATTTGGAGTACATTGTAAATATTGTAAAGCAAAAAAAAGTTATA